>LZPO01009489.1:5937-19650 GCA_001675575.1 Neotoma lepida
TAAATACAACTAAGTAAATTAAACAAACAAAAAAGAAGAACTCCTACCTATAAACTTAAGAGAAAGAGGAGGACTGTGGACTTGAGAGAAAAATAGAAGAAAGAAAAATACAAGATGGTCATTTTACTGAGGGATTTTTCATAACCGTAACTCTACTGTTTGGCAGGTGGTATCAACAGAGTTATGGAAAAACACCCCAGAGCTTCCTACCAAATACGTATTTAGGTGGAATGCCAAGGGAATAAACTTACCCAGTAACTGAACCTCAGAGAACAGGGAGAAATGGATTCACCAAAGTTCTTTTCTTAGTTGAGTTTTGTCTTCCTNAACTCTGCCTTATCTAGCCTCAGTATTCATAAATCCCTGGCTTGGAAGGAAAGACAGGCATCTCACAGATGAGAAGAGAAGGGTGTTGGGATTTCCAGCTTCATCTCAGATGTATAAACAGCTAAAAAATTGTCATTCCTGCCCTTAGAGTAAGAAAAAGAAGAATAAACAGAAAATAAATGACTTGCTTGAACTGTCAGAAAATTGAGGTTGTAAGACCAAATTGAACACCAAAATTCAGAGGGATAGGCAACTACACATACTCATCACCAGAGCGATGAGTAGCCACAGAAACTCACCATTGAAATCAGCTTACTTGGAGTGAAGAGCACTGGAACAAACTTTAATGAATGCTGAATTATTAACTTGAAAAGTTAGTGGAGGCTGAGTGTGGACTGGAATATGAGAAACTCCTCGAGATGACAGATGCAAGGACCTTTTTCTCCTAGTGATCATGTTCCTTTCTGAAAACATTCCTCTCATATATCACTAGATTCTCAAAATGAAGAGCCAAAGATGCCCTGTCCCCTCCCCACACACATGNTTCTGGATGCAGTGATGGGAAATGTATCTATTTTGAAGTAAGTACAAGGGATTCTCCACAAAGTTATATTCTGTAAGGGAATAGATTTGGTCAGAGCTTTGTCTGAGTCCAGNGTTTCAAGCTATTGAGAAGTCTAGTACCTTCAGCTTTCTGTCTCATCTAATGGAAGGTCAGAAGTAAAGGATAAAAAACTATTNTAAGGCACAAGATGGATTACAGATTGTTTTGCCTGTCTCAAACTTTCTCTCCATTCCAGCAAGTCTTCACTATAATAATTACTGATTATAGCAGAAAGAAGTACACTAAACAGACTCAATTAAAGGCTGTCTTAGCAAATTCCTAAGTCAACGGGACACAGAAAAGTACAACTAGATGTGTTGAGATGTCTCTGGAAGATACATACATCTTAAATATTAAACGCACCTGAATTCCTGTACAGAGAAATAGAAAACATCACACCAAAGGATTATTTGCCTCAATTNTTATCTTCTAATATTTCATAAAAATTACAGATCATACTATGCTAAATATTGTGACAAATAGCCTGTAAAGAAAAAACAAGCACCAGATCTAGAGGGAGGTATGAGATATTATGCTTATGATAGAAGAAGTTAAAATAGCTATAAATCACATAGTAACGGCTCTAATTTAAGATAACAGACAAAACTGAAACAATGATAAATGTATATAGTGATATGAAACCTGTATGAAAATATCACAAGGACCTAAGTACAATACCCAAGACCAGCATTAAAATACAAAGCCAGGCTCTGGGGAGGCAGAGACAGGGTGATTCCTGGGGTTTACTGACCAGCCAGTCTAGACAAATCCATGAACTGCAGGTGTAGTGAGAGAACCACGCTTCAAAAATAAGATGTGACCCACAGAGACAGCTGACCTGAGCTTGACAGAGTTCTGAAATGACCCCTAGGGAGCTTGCATGGGACTGACCTAGGCCCTCTGCATGCATGTGACAGTTGTGGAGCTTGGTCTATTTGTGGGGCTCCTAGCAATGAGATCAGGACCTCCCCCTGGAATGCTTAGCTGGCTTTTGGGCACCTATTTCCCATACTGGGTTGCCTCTCTCAGCCTTGATGCAGAGGGAGGAACTTGGTCTTGCCTAAGCTTGATGTGCCATGCTTTGTTGAGGCCCATGGGAGGTCTTACCCTTTCTGAAGAGTGGATTGGGGAGGGAGTAAGTTTTCAAGAAATTTAATATTAGGAGTAGGTAAAAGTGCTTGCCATGCAAGCTGGGGTGAATTTGGACCCTGAATTTGGGTCTCTGGAACNGAATGTGCCAATGAATATNTATAATTCCAATACTTTTATGGCAAGATGGAAGGTAGAGACAGAATTGTCTAGAATCTTGTGTGCTACCTTGGATGGATGAAGTGGCATAACCACCAAGACAGACCTTGACTCAAATGGTAAACCTGACTCCTGAAAGTAATCCTCTGCCTGTCTGACCATCACATGCATGCTGACTTTATAAATGGAGCATTCAGTGTCCACACATTCAAACACAAATGCACACANGTGTATACACACACACACACATACACACACACACACACACACAAGCATGATGACTCTGGCAAATGAGTCTACTTTCAAACACACATATGTATTATGCCCCCCTCCATGGGGCAGGGGGTGTGGAGAGTGAGTGAGAAAGCAAAAAAGGGTTACACAGACAGAGACAGAAAAATACTGATGATGTATTTAGTTATGATAGTTTTAAAATTAGTAAAGTGAATGCAATAATATATAATTTTGATATTCTTAACAGCCACATCACTTATCCTTAAACTATCAGAAATAAATACATTTATTTATGGAGATAAAAAAGAGGAGTATAATAGAGATAGAGGACATAGAAAAAGAAGTAAGAAACGGGAGGTAGAAAATAAAAACTAATTGTGAATATGTTGGCTACTATTTGAATATAGTAATAATCACTTTAAATATAAATAGTATGACCACACCAATTAAAACACAAAGACTATTAGAATGAATACAAATGAAGATTTATCTATATGAGATAAGATTGAGAAATAACAACTTAGGGTATATATAACTTATTTCTGTGGTTTTGTTTTCTGTAAATCTTCTATTTAAGTCATGTTTGGAAAATTGAGTATTTAAGTGCTTAAGAAAAACAATTCTATTAAGAAAGTCTTATGTTGACTTCTTTGTAAAGATAATGGCAAAGTTATTTCTTTGTAGATTAGAATTTATTTGAAATGTTTAAAATATCATTTTATTCCTATCGAATAAAATATAAGTAATCTTTTTCAAAGTATCACAATGAATGGAAAGAGGTATTCTAAATACTTTAATAAATGATTTGTATTATGTATAAAGAAGCATAGTGATATTGGAAAGTAAACATAGATTTCATAGTTGTTAATGTTTGTTTGAAACTCTATTACCAGCAATAATAGTGTTTTTAAAATAATCATGATTGATACACTAAGAGAGAAAAGAATTGGATCTAGATAAAAATACTCAATTAGAATCAAAGGAGATAGAAAAGGAGGGAAGAAGTGAGAGAGAGAACATTTTTAAAAAATTGTGAATATGTTGGCCATTATTTGAAAATACCAATAATCACTTTAAATATGAATTATCTGACCACACCAATTAAAACACAAAGAGTATTAGAATGAATAAAAATGAAGATTCATCTATGTATTGTCATGTCATGGTTTGAATGAAAATAACCCCCATANATTCATTTGTTTGAATACTTAGTTCCCAGTTGATGGAACTGTTTGAGAAGGATGGGGAGGTAGAACTTTGTTGGAGAAAGTATGTCACTAGATTGGGTTTTGACATTGCCAAAGTCTATGCCATTCTCAATTAGCTCCCTCTGCTTCCTGCTTATGGACCCAGTTGTGAGCTCTCAGCTACTATCCTAGAGATAAGCCTACCCACTGCTGCTATGCTCCTCACTGTGACTTTAATCCTCTAGAACCATGAGCTCCAAAACTTGACCAAGGTGTTTTGTCACAGCAGTGGAAAAGTAACTAAAATAGCCAAGAAGAAACTCACTTAAATATAAAAGCATAGATAAATTAAAGATGAAGGGAAGGAGAAAGATATACAAGCATAATATTCTTTTAAATGAGAGCTGGAATAGTGATATTAATTTTAAACAAAGCCTATTTCAGAACAAAGGAATCACCATGAACAAAGAGGCCAACTAATAATAACAGGGACAGTAACTGCAAGAACGTATAGCCCTTAATATGTCTATATGTAACATCACTGTTGCGAAATAAATACATGCTGAAAGACCTAATAGAGTTGCAAAAAGAAAAGGGTAGATTCACTGTTGTGGTGGGGGACTTTGAAATCCCTCTGTCAGTAGCTGGTCCAAAAAAAACACAAACAAGCCCTTTCTGTTCCACCCAAATCCAATCCCTGAGTCTCACTCCCAACTCTGCAGCAGAACACAGATGGCAGCATTCCTTATCCCGTTGGTCCAATCTCCTATGGATCCCACAGATCTTCCCCTTCCTCCCTCCTTCCTTGTTGCTTTGTCCAAGACCCCAAAACCATCAGGTACCCCTTGCAAATCCACGAACAGCTCCTCCCAGGACTACAAGCAGGCTGAAGGAAGACCCACACCTCTCTTACTGCTCTTGAGGTCAATCGCACCAGTCTTAGCCCCATTTCTGTAGCAGGAAACCTGCTGCTGTCTCTCTTTCCTTGCTGACCACATCCCCAGTGTATCACAAAATCCATACTAATGCAAAATATGTAAGATTAATAGTTATTTTGGATTAAAGTAAGTTAGTCTACCCTTTCATCTTATCATTTCTATATCATATCTTCCTTTCTTCTTTTAGAAAGAGATTGACTATGACCAATAAAAATTTGTAACCAACCACCTAAACAAAGACATACATCCATAATCCATTTTTTTAGGGAATGTGGGCATAGTTTTCTAGGCTACTTCCTGCTGACTGGGGCCACTGTTAATCTTATGGGGANCCTGAGAAAATTTAGGATTCTGGTCAAGTCCTGACTGGAGTAGTCTGTGAGGCTGGATCATCTTAGCCAGCAGCCTTGAAGCCTTTCTGGATGCAGAACTCAGAGGAAACTGCAACAGAGGTGCTCTGAATTGTTAGGTCATCTGGGTTCCCNNTGGAAATTTTTCAGGGNGTTTTGTTTGATCAAACCATATTAACCTGGAAGCAATCCACAAGTTCTTATCTTCTGTGGAAACAAAAGCATAACCTCTTTTTCAAAGCAACATATCCTTAGACACAAATTTTGAAGTCAAGATACCTTCAAAATATACATGTTGGTTTAACTTTGTAGCCTCTACAATCAAATGTCTCTCTGCAGTTAAAAATCCCAAAGACAACACAATAATATGCAGTATTCAGATTTTTTGTATAATTTCCATCCTCATGTGTCTTATATTTTTTATTATTCTATTTCTTTTTTAAGGATTTTTTCTACTCTTCTTCTTTTCTCTTCCAAGCTTACATATATTTTTAAACATATTATAACCCATTCAGAGTTTTTTCCATCTGAATCTGTTCTTATTGTGAGATTTTTAAACTGTTAAGCCATGTGGCTAGGATGAAAGCAGCAGCAGCCCTGGCTGCTGGCTCTGTCTTGCTTAGCTTTTNANCATGGCACAGGTACCAACAAGTCACACTTACCTCCCCAATTCTGGGGAGCACTATTAAGTAGTATCCCTGTATTTTTAAGCCCACTGCTGTGCTCCTAACCCCACAGATAGCATCCAGGAGATGTTTCTTAGTGTTGCAGTCCATGAGAGACTGCAGGAGCCTGCCATATTGTCATTGAAGCCCACCACAACCAAGGGACATGTCTCTGTACCATGGTCCATAATGAGAGACATGAACTAAGAAGCTTCTCTTAATTCTGTTCTAGAGTCTCTTCTTAAGATCTCTCAGGGTTTAGGTGGAAAATCATGCCCCATGTTGGGCGCCAAAAGTAATCAAAAGTTTCTCCAGATGAATCTCTCCCACCACAGTCCCATAGCCATTTATAAAATAATCACTCAGAGGCTTAATATTAATTATAAACTGTATGACCCATGGCTTAGGCTCATTATTAATTAGCTCTTACAATTTAACTCACTCCATTCCTGTTAATCTATGTTTTNCAACATGGCTTCATGGCATTACCTGTTCTTTCACATCTTGCTTCTCCTAGCAGNGCTCACAGTATCTTCACTGACTCCACCTTCTTCATCTCTGTCTTCAGTTTGAATGTACTGCCTAATCTTATTCTGCCTTTCCATTGGCCAAACAGCTTTATTTATCAACCAGTAAGAGCAACACATATTCACAGCATACAGAAAGACATCCATCCCACAGCAAGGGTGCTAGAAGGAAAACTCCAACCCAAGAAAGTTAACTACACACATGAAAATACAGGGAATTAATAATCTCACAGCAGCAAAATCAAAAGAAGGGAAACACACACACAAATACACACACACACACATACATGCACATCACCACCACCACCATCAACAACAACAATAACAGGAATCAATAGTCATTGATACCTCTCAATACTAATGATCTCAATTCCCCCCCAAAAAAGACACTTACTAACAGAATGGATGCAAAAACAGATTCTATTCTTCTGCATCAAGAAACACACCTCAACATCAAAGATAGGCGTTACCTCAGGTTAAAAGATTAGAAAAAGATATGTCAAGAAAACATACCTAAGAAGCAGCTGGTATAGTCACTTTAATATTTAACAAAATAGACTTCAAACCAAAACTAATCAAAAGAGATAGAGAAGGATACTATATACCCATCAACGGAAAATTCACTGATATGACATCTCAATTCTTAACATCTATGCCCCAAACTCAAGGGTACCCAAGTTTATAAAAGAAACACTACTACAGGTTAAGTCACATATTGACCATCGCACTCTGATAGTGGAAGACTTCAATATCCTACTCCCACCAATGGACAGGTCATCCAGACAAAAACTAAACAGAGAAACACTGGAGCTAACAGGCATTATAAACCAAATGGACCTAACAGATGCTTCCAGAACGTTTTACCCAAATACCCAAACAAAAAAAGAATATATCTTTTACTCTGCACTTCATGTAACTTTCTCTAAAGCTGACCACATACTGGAAAACAAAGCTAGTCTCAAAAGATAAGAAAATTGAAATATCTCCCTGTGTTCAATCAGACCACCACTGATTAACATTGGGTATCAACAACAGAAACAGTAGAAAGCTTACAAACTCATGGAAACTAAAAAATTTTCAACTGAATAAAAAAATGAGTGAAGACATAAATAAAGGAATAAAAANTTTTCTAGAATTCAACAAAAATGAATACATAGCATACCCAAACTTATGGGACACAAGGAAAATTCATAACAAGAAGTGCCTACATTAAAAAAAAATTGGAGCAATCTCATACTATCAGNTCAACAGCACATCTGAAAGCTCTAGAACAAAAAGAATTAAGCACACCCAAGAGGCATAGATAGCAAGAAATAATCAAATTAAGGTCTGAAATCAAGAAAATAGAAACAAAGAGAACAATGCAAAGAATCAAGGAAATAGAGAATTGGTTCTTTGAGAAAATCGACATGATAGACAAACCCTCATCCAAACTACTAAAAGGCAGAGAGAGAGAGAATATTTAAATTACCATAATTAGAAATAAAAATGAGGACCTAATAAAAGATACCAAGGGAATCCACAGAATCATAAGGACATACTTAAAAACCTGTACTCCACTAAATTGGAAAGTCTAAAANAAAGGTATAATTTTCTNCAAAAATACCCCTTATTAAAGTTGAATCAAGACCAGATAAACAATTTAAATAGACCTATAAGCCCTAGTGAAATAGAAACAGTCATTGAAAGTCTTCCAATTGAAAAAAAAAAGGCGTTTTATCACAGAATTCTAAAATTCAGAGCAGAGTTAATGCCAATACTCCTTAAATTATTCCACTAAATATAAACAGAGAAAACACTACCCAATTCATCTTATGAGGCCAGGCCACAATCATCCTGTTACTCAAACCACATGAAGACTCAACAAAGAAAAAGAATTACAGAAAAATTTTCCTTATGAACATAGATGCAAAAATATTCAATTAAACACTTGCAAACAGAATCCAGGAATACATCAAAAATATCAACCACCATGATCAAGTAGGTTCATCCCAGAGATGCAGGGATGNTTCAACATAGGTAAATTCATAAATGTAATCTACCATATAAACAAAATGAAAGACAAAACATCTTATGACATGCAGAAACAGCCTTTGTCAAAGTCTGACACCCTTCATGGTAAAAGTCCTGGAGAGATTAGGGATACAAGGAACATATCTAAACATAATAAAGGCAGTTTGAAACAGCCTATAGCCAACATTAGGCTAAATGGAAAGAAACTCAAAGCAATTCCACTAAAATTGATTGTCCACTCTCTCCATATCTGTTCAACATAGTACTTGAAGTTTTAACTAGAACNATTAAAGAACTGAAGGAGATCAAGGGGTTACAAATTGTAAAGGAAGAAGGTAAAGTATTGTTATATGAAGATAATATGATTTTATACAAAAGTGACCCTAAAAATTCCACCAGGGAATTCCTACAGTTGATAAACACCTTTGCTAAGTGGCTGTATACAATATTAACAAAACAAAACAAAAGAAAAAACCAACAAAAAACCTAAACAAACAAACAAACAAAAACATCCTTCCTGTACACAAATGACAAACTGACTGAGAAAGAAATCAGGGAAGCAACAGCTGGGAGACAGGGGGCAATAGCCTCAAATAATATAAAAATATCTTAGGGTAATTCTTATCAAGTAAGTGAAAGGCTTGTATGATAAAAACTTCAAGTCTTTGAAGAAAGAAATTGAAGAAGATATCAGAAGTTGGAAAGATCTCCAATGCTCATGCATTTGTGGGATTAACTAATACAATAGCCATACTTCTAAAATCAGTCTCCAGATTCAACTAAATCCTCATCAAAATTATAATACAATTCTTTACAAACCTTTTAAAGGACAATTCTCAACTTCATATGTAAAAAAACAAACAGAATAGCTAAGACAATCCTCCACAATAAAAGAACTGCTGAAGGTATCACCATCCCTGATTTCAAGTTGTACTAAAGAGCTATAGTAATAAAAACTGGATGATATAGGCATAAAAACAGACTCATTGATCAATAGAATTGAANTGAAGGCCCAGATGTAAATCCACAGATATATGAATACCTGATCTTTGATAAAGAAGTCAGAAATACACCCTGGAAAAATGACAGCATCTTTAACAAATGGTGTTGGTGAAACTGGATTTCTGCATGTAGAAAAATGCAAATAGATCCATATTTATAACAAAAACTCAAGTCCAATTGGTTCAAAAATGTCAACATAAAACCAGATACACTGAGCCTAATAGAAGAGAAAGTAGGGAATAGCCTTCAATGCATTGGCACAGAGAGGATTTTCTTAGCAGAATACCAATATTGCTGGCACTAAGATCAACAATTAATAAATGGGACCTCATGAAGCTGAAAAGCTTCTGTAAGGCAAAGGACCCTGTCATTGAGACAAAGCAGTAGCCTACAGACTGGGAAAATATTTTTACCAAGTCCATTTCCTTTAGAAGATTAACATCCAAAATATATAAAGAACCAAATATACTAGATATCAAAACCAAATAATCCAATTTAAAAATGAAGAACATATCTAAACAAAGAGTTCTCAGTAGAGAAATGGATAAGAAACATTTAAAGAAATGTTCATCATCCTTAGCTATCAGGGAAATGCCCTATCTGGTCATCATCAGAGAGGCTTCCTCAGACAGCAGATAGGAACNGATGCACAGCCTACAGCCAGACATTATTCAGAGAGAGAGACTAAATTGGAGATCTCCATCAAATCTTTCCCCTCAAAGCTTATGGAATCTCATAGAAGAAGAAGCAGAAAGATTGTAAGAACTAGAAGGGATGGAGGATACCAGCATAGACCCTCTGAATTAATTAGGCAAGGAACATATGAGCTCACAGAGACTGAAGAAGAAAGCACAGAGCCAACATGGGTCTGCACTAGATCCTCTGTATATTTGTTATAGCTATTAGCTTAATATTTTTATGGGAACCCTGACTGATAGAATGAATNGGTCTCTGACTCTTTTGCCTGTTCTTAAGACTCTTTCCTCCTATTGGGTTGCAGTGTTCAACTTTGATATGATAGTTTTTGCTTCATCTTATTATATTTTTTAGTCATGTTTGTTATCTCTTAGAAGCCTGTTCTTTTTCTAATGGAGCAAAATATAAGGACCTGAATTAAAGGATGCATAATAAAGGAGTTAAACTGTAATACAGAGTACACTTGTAGTGTAGACACGAAAGTAATGACCAGCTGCCCCCAAAGAAGAACCTAGATATGAGAAGACCAAGAGTCTAAAAACAAAGAACTCAAAGGAGAAATATTAGTCTGAAAATTGGGTGATGCTTCAGTTTAAAAGAGAAATAATAGGACTAGATCAGTAAGGAGACTGAACTTATAAAGTGAGTATGATGAATTTACAATGGTAGCATAAATAGAAACATTGAACAGTTATATAAATCCACTTTCCCATGCTGTATGGCATGCTGTCTATTGATCAGCTGTGAACAAACTCTGTGTGTATTTTTAAGTGACTCTACTATCCATACTTTTAGAGTGTCAATAGAAATTTTGAAGAATTTATAATGGTTTATATTTTTATAATTAAAAAGTTTATTTTTAATATGTTTTCATATCTTTAAATTTAGTCATGCATTTCCTCTGTTAAAATGAGTTTAAAATTGAAGAGAACAAGATAGAAAAAAACCTCTGACAATTGTGTAACTGTCTCTGTAACAAACCAATACAAAACCTCAGTTGTACTCCAGAATAAAATAATTTGCTAGCGTGTGTGTGTGTGTGTGTGTGTGTGTGTGTGTGTGAGCGTGAGCGCTCAGATGTTGCAGGCTGGGATTAGCTGCTCTTGGTGTTTCACTCTGCAGTCAGGTCAGGATTAAGAGTTCTGCTGATCTTGGATGAGCTAAGGAACAGAATGCTTTCCTGATTATGAATGGTTTCTAATGTGGGTTGTGACACCATTGTCGTATCCTATGTGTCTCACTCCTAGCAGCCATCCTTGTGTGTTCCAAGGATGAATGCAGACAAGCAAGAGAANGAAATTTAAGTCTTCCTTAAGTTTTGTTTGCTTACCTTGTACTGACTTAAGGAAGTAATAAAGATGAACCCAGAGTTCAACCCATGAGAGGCATCTGGAAGGATGCCCTCATGTTGTATACTAAATGTGCCCAGATACAAGTAATAATATATTTTTCTTATTAATGTGCTATCTACCCTCCAAAATAAGCTTCTACCAATAATCAATCTATCTAACTGCCTATTATCTATCTATCCATCTACATTAGTATAAGTGAATTATTCCTAAATGACTATCTGGATAACCTAAGTAATCATTCTTAAATTAATTTATACACTGAAAGCACTTCAATGCAAAATGTAACATCAAGGCCATTATTTAAAAGTCAGTGTTAAAATCAGGTTGGGAATTCAATTCTAGGATGATGTCACTAGTTGTTCTATGGATCTCAAATCTTATTTTAAGTGCTAATTTTTTTAATCTGTGGTTTAAATTTGTATTTTTCCTAAAGGCATCTAGAAAATGATGAAAAATATATTCAAATATCTCTATTAATAAAACATTATAACAAGTCCCAGAAGGAATAATCCACATCCAAAGGTTAACAATATACAATCTAAGATTTTAGATTTTCAATAAATGTTGTAGAATGTGTGAAGTAGGAAAATGAGATTAATGTAGAACTGAAAATAGCAAATAAGTACAACCTATGAATTTGTTAGAATTGNTAGAAGAGATTAACAGATTTGAGTTGTGTGTGTATGTGTGTGTGTGCTTGCATTTGTGAGTGTTTACATGTTTCTGTGTGTAAAGACAAGCGCTCATATGACAAGATACACATGTAGAGCTCAGAGGACAACCTCAGATATCCACCTTTGCTTTCTAAGTTGTATGAAGAACAATCTCTTGTTACTTACCTCTGGGATGACAAGTTATGCAACCTGTGAACTTCTGAGATTTCTCTAGTCACTGGCTCCCATATCACTGTAAAAGCACTGGAATTAGAGACAGGTCACCTGCCTTTTCATGGATTCTGTGGATCTAAACTTGAGTCCTTATGTGGCAAATATATTATCCACTGAGCTATCTCCCCAACCATTTGACCATAAATTGGATTGATGCCCTTATTCCAAAAATAAAAGTAATGTAATAATACTGAAGAAATAATGCTTGGAAAAAATCCTAGAAATTTGGTTAAATCACAGATGTTCACATTCAAGATGTACAGTAAGCTCCAAGTAAGATGAAAATGGAGACTAACATGGATAAATGTCCAAATGTCAAAAGATAAAGAAAAAATCTTAAAGACAAATTGAGAAAAACAATCAAATATTCTGGAATTTTGATAAGATTAACATCAGATCTATTATCATAGACAATGAAAGCTAGTAGGTATATTCAAAGTATTGAAAGAATGAAATACCTATCAACTCCAAATCTTACATCAAATAAAATTAAAATTTAAATATGAAAGATAGCTTTTGCATTCTTTCCACCCACCCTTCCTTGATGTTCCCTGGGCCTTGATAGTGGGAGGTAGATATTGATGACTCAACAACAGCTGACAATCATAGTAACTTAGACTCCGCACTTTGGCCAATCAAGTCTCCTCATTCACTACTTCTCACTGCAAGAATCTTTTCTGTCCAAGGTTGAGCAAAGCATAATTCTATGGCTATAAACATCAAGAAGGTAGTTTGACAGCATAGTTCCCTGTCAAAACAGCATCAGTAGATTCCTACCTAGGGCTATGATCTTTCCACTCATGGACTTTGACAAGGCTTACAGTACCAGACATGAAATCCCTCCAGTGGANCAGGCTNATATCCAGTCAGAAGTGGTTATCCCCAAACCATCACGCAACTATTGCACCATGTGCACAGCTTGCCTAGCAGGCAAATGTAGCATTCTGGATTCAGAGCTGCATACGACTGTTGATGTCTTTTCTCTCCTTGCAATCTGTGTGATACCTTCCAACACTATGAAAGCTACCCATTAGAGAAATAATTTCCTGTAAAATTGANATTGTTTTNTTGATATTTTACAATCAAAATGGATGGTGTTTTCAGCAACCTGGTCTTACCATTTAGTTATGATGGGCAACCAAGGGATGTGATAATGNTGTGCATTGTTTGGGGAGTGAGGAAGAGAGCTGTGAAATGCTATCATCTGGACACAACTTAGTTGATACACAAATCACCTCACTGCATATGGTCAGCAATAATTGGACTTAGTGAACTACTAATACTAATAGTAATAATAGATATGATAATAATAATAATAATAAGAAGAAGAAGTTTAGGAGGGAAATGGGATAATGGGTTTTTGGTGAGTTTGAAGGATGTCATGGGGGATAGGTGAGATAAAAATAATTTTACCTATGTATGAAATATCGAAGAATAAATAAAAATATTAATTTTAAAAATGAAGGATTTATAAGAACATTCCAAGGTAAGCAAACAACTGAGGCATTCATTGGTTATAATACGATCAATAATAANAAAAAATTCCAAANCAAGTGCNTTAGGTTAAAAGTACCCCAGCACAGTGTCCTGAGTCTGCACAAATAGCAATATAAACACAAGCACATAAAATTAAATTAAAGGCATTGCTGTTATATCATTCTACGTCTCTATAAATCTCCTAGT
>LZPO01009490.1:0-19630 GCA_001675575.1 Neotoma lepida
GGGAAAGGGAGGAGAGGAGGGGAGAGTGGAGGGGAGAGTGCATATGCTCTATGGTACTGTGTAGCACTGAGGATGCTTGTGGAGTTCCATGTCCTCACTACGACACATGAATCCCATGATGCCTGGCAGCCTCTCAATCTGTGCTTTGTGGGTTTGACTTGCTTTTGTGCAGATGCTCATGACTGAGAGGACACAACAAGATGAGATTTGTGAGGTTGCAGTTGTGAGGGTCCTCACACTTCAGAACACAACTCATCATGTCTGTCTACAATGCCGCCTTTCTCATGTACCTAGATGTATTCATGTCACTGTAACTGTGTAGTGGTAGTACCGTGTCCATGTGGCAGTTGGAATTTGAAGGAAATGAAGAGGTTGGGAGTTGTCAGATCATTTTTGAAGAGCCTCTGAAGCCAAGAGTAGAGGAAGGTTGTATTAGTTATATTTCTATTGTTGTTATAAAACACCATGACCAAAAGAAACTTAAGGAAGGGTTTATTTTGATTTACAGTTCCAGAGGGCTAGATGTCCAGAACAGCAGGAAGGCATGGCATCAGAAACAGGAAGAAGAGAGTACATATCTCAACCACACATGGGAAACACGGAGGGCCAGGACTGAAGTGGCGTGAGGCTGTAAACCCCAGTGATGTCTTTCCCCCAGCAAGGCTCCACACCTAACGATTCCACACACCCCTCATAGCCACCTACAGGGAACCAAGTTTTCAAATGTATGAGTCTGGTGGATGGATGTCCCTCATTCAAACTACCAAAAAGGCTGATAATTATCTGTGCTCCAAGCCCTTTCACCTGGGACATTTACAGACTTTTCAGATCAAAATTTAATGGAATGTTTGTTTGGTTTGCTAAGATTGGTATGCCTTTAGTCTCTTTCATCCCTGATTTGTTTCCTACTTTTTTCTTTTGTGGTTTCTTTTGTTTCTTTATTCAATGATCAGCTTAGTTGTATGCTGTCCTGCCTTCTGGTATTTCCTGGTTGTAACCTTGAGATTTCCTTTTCTACAAACAGAAAGTTAACTCTTAGTGCTCAGGTAGACTGAGGTTAGATATCACTTAGCAAAAGTGTTCCATTTGGTATTTCTTTTGGCATCTTTTCTGCAAGCAGGAGGCACATGTTCTGTCTGTCATTAGCACAACTAAGTTTGAACAGTTTGCCCAGATGGTGACCTCCATCTATGGTCCAGGTAAGGCAGTCTGTGGGCATGGTTCTTTGTAGTTATGGAGACATCTTTCCCCAAGTCATTATATTTACAACTTTCGATGAATGACATAACTGAGCTGATTTTCCAAATCCAGAATTTCTCTACATTGGCTATCTAGCATTCTCAGGAAGATCACTGTATATTATTAACTGAAGATACACTGCAATTTCTCCAAAGGTAGGGTAAATGCTTAAATATTTTCTTCCAAAGCTGATGGGCAGAGGTGGTGTTGTAATACTCATTTCTCAGAATGGAAAAAGATTCTTAGATATTATTCATTGCAGTTAAATAATTTAACTAAGACATTTCTCCAAGTGATAGTCATCTTTTTCACTAATATTTTGATAGTAGGTTTTCCATTTACTTTAGTTTCAGAAGTCAGTGGACCATATAAAAGTTTAAAATTGATTAAGAATTGAGTAATCAACTTTACTTGAGTCTAGAAAGAAAGTGTCTCATGTCCAGTCTATCAACATTTTGTAGCCTCTCAATGACTTGGGTTTTGCAGTCTCTTCAAAGCCTGGCTGTGACCACAGGCTAGAAAATAGGCTACTTCAAAATAATGAATTTAAAGTGTGTTTCAGATCGTTACAGGAGATGAATTGGTGGCTTCTGTCTTTGATGCCAACATTGGCTATTCATGATATAAGCACCTTCCCACTAATAAAATCTAGTTATCTTAAGTAACTGAGTTCTCCAACTTAGCAAGGAAGTCATAAGAAGCCATTAATTCTCTCATCAAATCTGGCTCAGGACAAAAGTAAAGGTAGGACATGGAGATTGGCACCACTCCAAGTCTACTGTTCTTTGTCATGGAGACAAGCCTGCTGTCCCTACCCCAATCACCATGTAATGCCAACAGGGCAAACATTCTCCTATAGTCAGAGGTGGTCCCCCCTCCAAAGAACTGCAAGCTGAACATAAAAGATGCTCCAAATCTTTTCAATGGTTTCTCTGACTTTACAGTATGCATAAGGTGCATGTGTGTGTGTATGTGTGTGTGTGTGTGTGTGTGTGTGCATGTGCATTTCTCTCTCTCTCTCTCTCTCTCTCTCTCTCTCTCTCTCTGTATGTGTGTGTATGTGTGTGTGCGTGTGCATTCTTCAGGGGTCAGTCTTCTGGTTTAATAATAATATGATGTCATAATCAAATTCTTCAGGGAATTTCCACACAAATCTCTTTGAGGAATTTTATCCTCTCACAGCCAGTAATTACCATCTTTATCAGCGCAGCCCTGACTTCTTGTGAAAGACACTCAGCATCCAGTCTGTTAGTATTCTCTTATGGAAGACAGCGGTAGAGAGGCTCATCAGACCTCCACCTGATATTCCAGGAGCTCCATGCTACATCCACTTCCCAACTTTACAGAATTCTGCCCTAGCTTCACATGGGCTCATGGTCACAGGAGGTATTAGAGTATATAGTAGGTATAAGGTCAACAGAAGAAAACCTCATCTGTGCAGCCATGGAGAAATTGTCATTCATTCTGGTGTGAGACTTCTGTGATGAGGCTGCTTTGTGCTCACTCAGAATCCTGTAAGTAACCCATTATCCATGCTCTGTAAACAAGCCCAACAAATACATTGGCTTGCCAAGTTGGACTTTGGTTCGATTGCTGATTTGGCCTGACATTGGTGCCTCATCTGGAGTGAGTGGATACTCATTTACATCTTCCCAGGAAAAGATCATGCAACAGTCTATTCTTACACTATATGGATTTCGTGTGTGTGTGTGTGTGTGTGTGTGTGTGTGTGTGTGTGTGTGTTCCCTCTAGTCTCTGGGGAGGTGCTCATGAGATGGGTCTCCACGATGCAAGTGGGTGGCTCATATTTGAGAGTTCAATGGCCATTTCAGACATACAGCACATTGTGAAAGGAATACCTTTGTTTCTAACATACAGGCTGCTATATCTGATTGGCTTTCACAAGGTTGCTCATTAGAAGGGAAAGAATTAAGTATCAACTCTGCATTTTGATCAGTTGTGGTTTTCTTGTCATGAAAAGTTTCCTTGATTAGGAAGGAGAACTACAACTATCTCTGGGTGTAAGGATAGATATTTAGAATGTAGTTATGGCTGATGCTGTTTAGTAACATGGCGGTTGTAAGTTCTCGTCCATGATCATATACTTTTTAGGGTTTTATGGGGTTTGCTGGTTTATTTTCTACTTTTGTTAAGCATATTGAGCAACAATAATACAAACCTATAGGAAGATTCTCCTCACAGGCACAAAATACCTGACAGAAGCAGCTTAAGGGAAGAAAGATTTATCTGGCTCACAGTTGGAGAAGGTACAGTCCATCATGGTGGGAAGGTCACATGTGGTTAAAGCAAAGAGACAAGGTAGGTTAGTTTCTAGAAAGATCTGAGAAGAAAATCAAGTCTGAAATTGAAGGTCAAGAGTCCCTGTTGGAGCTCTGTAGAACAGGCCACTTCCATTTCCATAGACCTGTTGAATTCATGGCCTTTTAAATATATGGCTATGCTCTTGGACATCTGCCAAGTCACTTTACACAAGAGACGTTAGATGTGGGTTAGCAAAGTGTGAAGCCCAGGACTCAGACACTCCTGCATTTTGACATTTTTATCTATTAAAGACTATTGTGGCCTTTACTGGCAACCAATGGTGGGCTCTGTGGACTTCCAATGCAACATATCCTTCAAAGAGTTGCAGCTGTGTGCACAGTGATGGGCTGAGACAGTGATGGACTGAGACACTGAGAGGATTCAGATTAGTAAATTCATTTAGATGGTCTGAATAATAAAACTCCACTGAGCGTTAAAAAGAAGACACTGTCCTTTTAGGGAAATCATTGGTCACTCTATGACCATGGTATCAGGTGACCTCACTAGGATCAGTTTAAACCTCTATAGGATAATGTGAACTGTGTAGATATGCCAGTTGTACATCTGCTCCATTCTCCTTATCAGTTCCTCTTCAGATGTTGCTAGAGGAAGCGTCTCCATGGAATAAACAACATATTTATTTTCTACTTGCTGCCATCTAAAACAGGCAATGAGGGGCATTCTGTGGGGAGAATTTCAGGAGTAGTTTCCAGGTTTGACCTTTTGACAAAAACAGATAAGCAGACAGTTAGTGTGCTTAGGAGGGCCATGATTTCTGGTTTATGAGATTTACCAAAAGATAGCAGCCTAATTGGATTTCAGATAATGTATATATTTTAATTTGTATATCATACTTATTGCATAAGATACTAAAGATTTCTACTTCTATCCTGTGCTTTGTCTGGAAAGACTACATTTTTGTCATCTTGGGTATCCTAGGAGGAGTAATGGGACAGCAGTGCTGACTGTGGCTTTCAAGGATGTTGGGATGGCTGTGCAAGTTTTGCAGATATAACCAGTGTCGTAGTGGAATTATGGAACTGCTGATAGGTCTTGAGATCTCCTGATGCAGCACTAATATCATGGCTGCTTCCTTGTTAACCTGTATGATATGGAAGTCAGAGACACTGAGCCATGGGCCCTAGTGTGTGGCCACAAATGGGGAGCACCTTAAGGGACTTGAGATGTACTACAAAAGTATCATTTAGTGAGTCATATGCAATGCCTCCATTAGAACCATGACTAATACAGATTTGGGTACCAGAAATGGTTCTAGAGCAACAGAAGTATATAGATGGTTTCATGATTGGCCAATATCTACAGTTGTTAAATGCTTTATCCAGGAGAGTTTTCCATGTCCTATATGCCTTACTGAGTCATTGTGGGGAGGCTTTTGGTTCTGTCCTGGCCTTTCCATATTTGTCTGTGTGGTGATGGAAAGCCTCTCTTATCATCCCACACTGTCTCTACAGAGCATGCCATTCACATCATTTATGACTTGCCATTCATTGTTTGTTTTGGAATATTATTTTAAGATGTATTACATTTGTTTATGCTGTGGAACATTTGTTTAATGATGCAAAGATGTGTTGCAATCTTTTATGTTGCATTTGTTTAACTCGGTGAAGCTGTGTTATTTTGTCTATCTGAAACATCTGATGGTCTAATAAATAGCAAGGCAGGAGAAAGGATAGGCGGTGCTTGAAGACAGAGAGAATAAATAAAAGGAGAAATCTGGGAGAAAAAGAAGAAAGAGAGAGATCAAGGACTGAGAAAAGAAGGGGCCAGCCACCAAGCCACACAGCCAGACACAGAATAGGAAGGAAAGAAAAGAAATACAGAAATAGAGAAAGGTGAAAGCCCAGAGGCAAAAGATAGATGGGATAATTTAAGTTAAGAAAAGCGGGCAAGAAACAAGCTAAGCCAGACATTCATAAGTAAGAATAAGACTCCATGTATTTATTTGGGAGCTGGGTGGTGGACCCCCAAAGAGCAAAGGGCCCTCAAAGACCCAAAAGGGCAAAAAATGAAAGAGTAGAAACAAATAAACAAACAAACAAACAAAAAACCCAACAACATTTTGGCACCCAACATGGGGCTAGAGTAAAAGAAAATCCAGCAATAATTGTTCATCTCCATGATGGCTATTCTTGGTTGACAACTTGACTATATCTGAAATTAAATAAAACCAAAGTGGCTGGATTCACCCCTGAGGGATATTTTTTGAAAGTAGGAAGACCCATTTTTAGTCTGGATCCTTTGAGAAGGAATATACACTTTTAGTCTGGACCACTCCTTCTGCTGTTAGCCCACATAACAAACATGAAAGAAAGAAGCTTGTTCTCTTTGCCTGTTTTCTCTTACTCTTGTTGGCAATTCCATTCCTTCACTGGCATTAAAGTCTACTCATTTGAGAATCCAGTATATGCCAAAGACCAGCTGATATATCCACCCTTGTGAACTGAACAACTACTAGATTCTTGGACTTTCTGTTGGTAGACAGCCATTGTTGGACTAGCTCAACCACAGCCTATAAGCCACTCTAATAAATTACAATACTAATAATATTAATACTAATATATATATATATTCATTCTATAAGTTATTCTATTAGTTCTGTTCCTCTAGAGAACCATGACTAATACACATTTGGGTACCAGAAATGGTTCTAGAGCAACAGAAGTATATAGATGAATTTTTTAATTATCTGGAATAGGTTTCACAATTGGCCAATATCTACAGTTATTGAAGCCTCTCCAGTTACCGAAGCCTCTCCTAGAAGCTCATAGACTGTTGAAAGGCATTTGTGTGAACTATTTTACAAACTTAAGGAAACAAATGCATTTGATTATTCTGATTCACAATCAATTGTGAGAGGCAATTGATTTGGTGAATCTGTATATAAAACTTTTGACAATTTGTAGAAAAAAAGAAAAATAATCATTCTAGTTTATTGCTCCTAGTACCTTTGGATAAATTGACTAATGAAAAAATATCCTCTATGATAAAATTAACCTACTTCTAGCATCCCAGAATACAGTGAAGGATAACAAAGAACTCAGTGATAAAATTGTTCTGTTCCAGATGTGCATAAACAGTCTAGAGGTTTCTAAGTGTGCCCCAGAAGAAAAGTTTCTCTCCAGCAGCCACAGAGCTCACATTGTAGAAATTCAAACTGAAGCCCTCATTATAAGAATGGCTGAATTAAAATGAAAATTCAAGTCCCAACCTCAGAGAGTGGTGGTACTTAAAGTAAGGGCATTAATTGTTAAAGAATGTAATCCTGTAACTTGGGATGGAGATGTTTGTGAGGACCCTACTGAAACTGAGAACTTTGAACTCTCAGATTCTCAAGGGTTTATCTCACCTGAGGAAGTAGTCTCTCCACTCTTAGCAGCAGATGTCCTCCCACCCCCAGCCCCTGAATACTGCCTTTTCTGAGGAAATTAACACTTCATTGTCTGATAAACTGGCATTGACTTTCTCTGAAGAAGAAACTCAACAAGACAATACTGTTGTCCTTAGGGCACACTAATAGTTGCCTCTATGCCTATAGCCAGACTAAAGGGTAATCAGCCTCCTAGAGGAGAGATAGAAAGTATAGTCCATGAGGAGGTGCAGTCTGTGAAGAGCTCTTTAATACTAAAGAGCTTAATGAGTTTGCTAATTCATTCAACCAGAAGTCTGGAGAGTATGTGTGGGAATAGATTTCAAGTGTGTGGGATAATGATGGAAGTAACATATAACTGGATCAGGCTGAGTTTATTGCTATAGGCCCATTGAGTAGAGATTACAGGTCTAACATGGAAGTTCACCCAGTTAAAAAAGAAAGGTATCAAAAGTTTGTTTGGATGGTTAGCTGAAGGATTTGTCAAAAGATGGCCTATGGAAAAGGAGTTGGATATCCCTGATATTCCTTGATTAGTGTTGATGAATGGATTTTAAGGCTCAGAGAAATTGCAATGCTAGAGTGGATATGCTGTGTAAAAGTCTGATCCTCCACAATGAGAAATCCCAGAAGACATGCCCTTTTCTACTCGTATAAGACACAAAATGGTGGGATGGGCATCAGCACATTTGAAGAACTTTGTTGTCGCCCTCTTCCATATATCAGACCTTAGGGTTGGAGATGCTGCTGCTCAGTTGGATGAAATAAATGCATTGGGTATAAATTAGACGTCAAAGTAGCAGGGGCCAGGTGGCAGCACTGAATCCCAAAGGGAAGGTGTGTTAGTTAGGGTTTCTGTTGCTGTGATGAAACACCAAAAGATTTTACCTCAGTGATGCTGGTCTCTTCTTAATCATTGCTAGTTTCTTAGCTCCAGCCAACCAGCATCAAGTATCCCAGCAAAGCAAAGTTTTGCTTTAGTAGTAGTTCTGGCATCTTGTTACTCTCAGCTGATTCTTCAGCCCCAGCTAACGAGAACCACAAGGTGACCACAGTAATCTTAATGGGCATCACAGGCAAAGCAGTGTCCATAATGGCATGACCTGTAATGGTCAGCACAGGCAAAGCGCTTTTTTTTTAAATGGTGGCATGACTTATATGGACCTTTGGTACTGGCTAGTCAATCATGGTGTTTCCAGGCATGAAATAGGTAAGAAGCCTCCTCAGTTCTTGTTTGATATGTATAAGTGAGAAAAATTCTTAAACAAATGAAAGAAAAGCTCCATTGGATCATGGCAAAAGGGAATCTCAGCCCATGAACCCATTTTCAAACTTGAGCCATTTTGCAGACCCAGAATGCCTTGAATGAAGGAGTGGCCAGCTTCCTGTGAGGAAGGACATTGCTAAAATACTTGAGAACTTTACTGTTAACCTTTCTCTAGCCCCTTCCCAGAGGGACCCACAGCCTTTTACAATGGGAACTGCACACTGAGGGAAAGAAAACAATCAGAGTTTCTGGGCTCTGTTGGATACTGCTTCTGAGTTAATGCTGATTCCAGGAGACCCCGAGCAACACTGTGGCCCTCCAGTTAAAGTAGAGGCTTATGGAGGTGAAACAATCAATGGAATTTGGGGTGGAGTCCAATTCACAGAGGTCCAGTGGGTTTTTGAACTCATCCTGGAGATGTTTCCCCTGTCCCAGAATGTATAATTGGGATAGATATATTTAGAAGTTGCCACAACTCTCACATTGGTTCCTTGACATGTGGAGTGAGGGCTAATATGGTTGGGAGACTAAATGGAAGCCTTTACAGTTGCATCTGCCAGGGAAAATAGTGAATCATAACCAGCATCATATCCCAGGAAGAATTGCAGAAATTAGTCCCACCATTAAAGACTTGAAAGATGTAGGGATAGTGGTTTTCACTGCATCTCACTTCAACTCTCCTATCTGGCCAGTGCAGAAGACAGATGGATTGTGGTGAATGACAGTTGACTATTGAAAACTCAATCAATTAGTGACTCCAATTATAACTGCTGTACCAGATGTGGTGTCCTTATTTGAGCAGATTAACACATCTTCTGGAACATGGTATGCAGTTATTGATCTAGCTGATGCATTTTTCTTGGTATCTGTCTATAAAGACTACCAGAAGCAATTTGCTTTTGGTTTGCAAGGCCAGCCATGTACCTTTACAGTTTAATATATTAACTCTCTAGCCATGTGCCATAACTTAATTCAGTGGGATCTTGATCACCTGTTTCTTGCATAAAATATCACATTGGTTCATGATATTGATGACATTATCTGATTGGATAATGAGGAGGAGGTACCAACCTTTTTGGACTTGTTGATATCACACACATGCATCAGAGTATGGCAAATAAATCTAACCAAAATTCAAGGGCCTTCTACCTCAGTGAAATTCTTAGAGGAGTCCAGTGGTGTGAGACATGGAGAGATACTCCTTCTAAGGTCAAGGATAAGTTATTGCACCTGATTCCTCCCATCATCAAGAAAGAAGCACAATGTTTATTGGGCCTCTTTGGATCCTGGAGATAGTACATTGCTCACTTGGGTGTGTTACTCCTGCCCATATACCAAGTGACTTGGAAAGCTGCTAGCTTTGTGTGGGGTCTTGTTCTGGATAGTTTTATGTCAATTTGACACAAGCTAAAGTCATCTGAGAGGAAGGAATCTCAACTATGAAAAATCTTCATTTTGGAGATGGACTGTAAGGAAGCCTGTAGGCATTTTCTCAATTAGTGATTGATAGGGTGGGCCCAGCCCATCATGGGTGGTACTATCCCTAGGCTGGTGGTCCTGGATTCTATAAGAAATCAGGTTGAACAAGCATAGAGAGAAAGCCAGAAAACAGCATTCATTTGTGGCCTCTGTCTCAGCTCTTGTCTCGAGTACCTGTCCTGATTTCCTTTGATAATGAACTGCAATATGGAAGCATAAGCAGAATAAACCTTCTCCTCTGCAAGTTGCTTTGGTCATGGTGTTTCATCACAGCAATACAAACCATAAGTAAGACAGACCTGGAACAAAAGAGGGCTCTCCAACAGGTCCAGGCTGCTGTACACACTGCTCTACCACTTGGACCATATGATCCAAAAGACCCAATTATACTTGAGGTGTCAGTGGCATATAGAGATTCTGTTTGAGCCTTTGGCAGGCCTCTATTGATAAAACACAGAACAAACCTTTGGGATTTTGGAGCAAGGCTCTACTATCATATGCAGACAGCTATTCTCCCTTTGAGAGACAGCTCCTGGCAGCTATTGGACCTTATTGGAAACTGAAACAAAAACAGCAGAATTTAAGCCAAGAAGATAATGTAAAGCAATGATTCTTTTATTTAAAATGAGAAGATGCCCATAGAGGTGATTAAGTAGGTCCTTTCCCAAGGTAGATTACCCCAGATAAAGTCAGCTGGCTGTCCCCTGCTCACACACCAATTCTGGTTTTAGACAACATATACTCACTGGAGAGCTTTGGATAGCTGATTCTCCCTTCTGCTTCCTCAGTTCACCTTTGTGAATGTGGGCAGCCAGCCAGATGAGTGGAGCCACATCAGAGGAGGGGGCTTGAAAAGTAAAAATCGCAAAAATGGTAAGGAATAAGGATCAGTGGGAATATTTGATCCACAAGGGGATAGATTCTATCATACCATTATTGTATCTCCAGTAATGGAGAGTGTACAGTAGGAGCTCGAATAGTCCTCACTGAATGAGCAGGTGAGTGAATAAAGCTTTGTGTCCCATAGTTGGAGTAGAACTAGAAGTTTTAGATAATCCCTCCCATTGTTAGGGCACACATTCTAAAGTGGAGGAAGACAAGACTCAGGAGCAGCCTGCATAAGAGAGATGCTTTTATAGACACAGCAGTGTATGGAGGGGCTGGATGTTTTCATGTCTAATTTAAGAATGAATGAAGACAATTCAGCAATACATGCTGAAAAAAAGCACCCAGAATCCTGAATCAGCCTAGACCTTTCAAACAGTCCTACTTGTCAGGCATCTCTGATAGGTGCTGCCCACCACTGCCAATATAGATAAGGTGCTAAGGTTTTGTATTGATTCCTGACTCTCTAAGGAGATCCTCATTGGCTGAAGACCATTGTGCTGTCTCTGCTCTCTCCTTGATCAGGGCAGATTCTCAAGTGGACATGATTCTCTGGGGCGGGGCCTTGAAACTACAGGATGTGTGACCAAGGATCAGAGGACTCTGTCTTAAGAAATAGAGAAACAAAGAAGAAAGAAAAGGCCTGGGTACTCCGTCTTTTAAGAGAGAGGATTTTCTGGTGAGCTTTGTCATGTAGACTGAGAAGAGGAGAGACTCTAGTTCAGCTTCCCTCTGATGACAGTTTTCAGGGCCACTAGACAATCTGCTATCCTTACCATTTCAGTGGCATCTCTGCCTGGTTTGCATGTTCTAACAATTCTACTACATTTGTGATAAGAAATACCTAGCTCCGCACATGACAATTTAAAAGGACTGGACCCATATAGTGCCCCCTCTCATCTGTGCCCTCCCTCACAGCTGAAAATATTTTTGAGATAGATGTAGGTCCAGGTACCAACAGGACTCACACTTCTGCATGGCCAGTGTACCACTGGCTGTGACTAAAGCTACTGAGTTGTTCAGAGGGTATAAGGGCACTCATTTGATGTTAGAGTGATGGTTCTCAGAGTATGGTCCTCAAAACAGTGGCAGTGGAATCATCTGGAAAAGTAAACTCTGGTGCCCCATCTAAGGTCTGCTGAATTAGAAGTTAATAAAGTTGAACCCAGTGAACTTGTTTTAACAAGTCCTTCAGGTCATTCTTACACATGCTGAGGTCTGAAAGTTACTGCTGCAGAAGAATCTAGATTATGTAAAGATCTCCACAATAGCCCACGTCTCAGGAACAGGGACTTCAGGAAGCCTGTGTGGCTAAGTGTACAGCTGATAATTTTGGTAGCAAGTTTCACATATAAATGGGTCCAAGCCCTCCCTCTGCCTTTCTGTGATAAGTCTTATAGGGAAAAAAAATTAAACATTCAGGTTCTTAAACTTGTGATATTAGTTCCTACCACTTTCTTTATAGAGTTGTCTGAGGGGTTAAACATGAGTACAAGAAAGAGCCTTGCAGATCAAGTCTTGTGTACATACAATTGTAAAGATGTGGTCAAGTTTTGTGATTTTGAAGATAAATTTTGAAACCAACCTGCTTTGATTTCAACCCATTTAGTACTGATTAGCAATGATGTTGTGGTGAGTTAGTTAAATCATTTGTTCAAGAAAAAGTTGTACATTTATAAAATGCAGGCTCATTATACCCAGACTGACTTAAACCTAGATATACTTGGGAATGGGGAACCTAAATTAAGAAAATGAATCCACTAGATTGGCCTGTGGTCAAGCTTGTGGGTTTTTTTTTCTTGATTAGTGATTGATGTGGGAAATCCCAGCTCACTGTGGGCAGTGCCATTCCTGGGCAGGTAGTCTAGGCTGTGTAAGCAAGCAGACTGAGCCAGCCATGAGTGAGAAAGTCAGAAAGCAGTGTTTCTCCATGGATTCTGCTTCAGTTCCTCCTTCCAAGATCCTGCTTCAGTCCTTAATTTGGCTTCCTTCAATGAATTGTGATATATGTAAACCAAATAAACCTTTACCTCCCCAAGTTGTTTTTGGTCGTGGTATTTCATCACAGTAATATAAACCTAAGATTCTATCTATGGCTATTAATCTACTCATCTATCTATCTACACATTGTATTAGTCAGGGTTCTGTAAAGGACCAGAATTAATAGAATGGAGATTTTTATAAAAGGAGATTATTAGACTGGCTTACATGATGCAGTCTAAGCAGTCCAACAGTAGCTGTCTCACACTAGACAGGCCAAGAACACTGTACCTGTTCAGTCCATGAGGCTGGATGTCTTAGCAGTCAGTATGAGGTACTACTGGCCTGGAGGATTATTGGAGAGCCTTGTTTTCCATCTGTGTTGTCATCCAGAAGACTTTGGTTCTAATATCACTAAGGGAATGCCACAACACCAAGATAGACCAAGTTACCAGCAAGAGTGAGGTCAAGCAGGCAAAAAGTGACACTTTCTTCTTTCTTCCAGGTCCTTCTATCTTGGTTGCCATCAGAAGGTGCTTCCTGCATTTAGAGTTGGTCCCTCTGTGAGAGGTCAAGAAAACCCATCATAGGAGTGCCCAACAGCTTGTGTATTAGCTAATTACAGAAGCAGTGAAAATGATCACCAAGATTAGCTATCACCCCACCCATCTAGAGCCATGCATAATACACACATTCATCCATTGCAAAGAAATATAGTCAAAGATTTTGTCTAGACCAGAGCCTTCCTTTATCCAGAGCTCCATATGGGTTATTTATGCTTTTTCCTCTTTATTGAATCAGGCTTTTCTTGCCTGCAAATTTTCCTTCACTGCCCTGTATAAAAGAGCAGCTGTCTTTATGTTACTCCCCATATCATTATTCTCCTTTATTTTCCTTATTATTACTGCTTGGCACTAGTTTATATTATTTCACTTGTAGGATATTTGTGTTTCTAGTGCATTTGTTTGCTACATCCTACTCTAAAACTGCACTGTGTGTGAAGTGAGTTTGCAATATGTTGTTGATGAACGGCTTAGCCAATTTGTAAATAAATACTATAGCCAAAACATGTTGTCTTTAACTATTTAGTAATATTGTATGTTTGTTTACAATGATGTCTATGTAGTTTTAAAAATTAATCACTCATCTGTGTTTACTACAAAGGTATGTTAGACATTTGTATACATTTTAACTTATCATGTATAATAAATAATACAGAGAGAGAGAGAGAGAGAGAGAGAGAGAGAGAGAGAGAGAAAGAGAGAGAGGAGAATGGAAGAAGCTGGGTTTTCCAAAAGTCAAGGGGCTTGTGCATGGCAGGTACAGGTTTCTGGCTCTGTCAATTGATGGCAAGCCTTTCCCTGCCCAGCACTGCCCTTTAAATGGCTGTTCTATTCTGTTCTTCAACAGCAGTCTTAGAGACTCATTTTAAGAGCAAGATATCAACATTAGTCTTGTCACTCAGAAGACACACCATTCTTAAGCATTCTCATTTAACAGCTTGGTCACCTTCTTTGGTTGTCACCACATGAATTCAATTATTTACAAAATCAAATTACAAATTACAAAATCAAATACAAATTACAAATCAGATTCTTATCAAAAACTTTGCCTGAAAGCAAGTCCAGCTGCACTTCTGAGACAGTTCCAAGCAGGTTGATCCTCAAGCAGTCTTAAGAATGACTTTTGCAGGAACAATGCTTTGATGAAAAACACGTTTAATTATAAGCATTATTTATGTATATATAAACACCTTGGCTTCAAAGTCTATAGTGGGTTTCTGAAACCAGGTAAAACAATTTGAATCTGTTCAGTCAAATCCTAGGGGCATTTGTAAGTGTCGCCTTATTCACTGTTGACTCCATCAAAGTGACTGAAGTCTTTTTCACTAATATCTGTTCTGAGAACAGTGTACCAGGCTCCTCATTGCCCTGTCTTCTCAAAAATTATTTCCTATCTTAGTTTTTAAAGGTCCAGAAGGGGAAGCAGAGCCATCACTCAAATATCATTTTTCCTGATGTTTCTACTTTATAAAATGAAGTGGTTTGCTTCATCAAAATACTCCATTAAGTTTCTATTGACAGGAAATTAATTTTATTCAGAATAATTCACATTTTTATAAGCACAAGATCCTCTTAGATTTACCAGTATACAAGAGGCAGAGTGTTTGTTCTAGGGATATTACATTTGACAGGATGAAAATGTACCATTTGCATGGAGTGTGGCAGGGGCTGCACTAGAGGGCTCTCTTAGCACAGGGACAGGAGTGTGGTGCTGTAAGAGAAGAGATCCCGTAGGGGGCATCTGGGCTGTCTTCAGTGGTATTAACAAGAACAAGAATAGTCAATATGTACTGAGCTCCTGCATAAACCACATATGGTGTTAGGTGTGGAAG
This sequence comes from Neotoma lepida, assembly GCA_001675575.1. Lineage (NCBI taxonomy): Eukaryota > Metazoa > Chordata > Mammalia > Rodentia > Cricetidae > Neotoma > Neotoma lepida. The sequence continues at coordinate 14,956 of LZPO01009490.1, forward strand.
CACATGTTCCAATTTTGTCCCTACCACGGCCCCATGATACTTGGGTTATTATTTTCATTTTTGTGGCTGAAATCGTGGACAGTAATGATCATTCTATTATTAACAGTCAGACTTTGGACTCAGGAATGATCCCGATGAAGTGCATCTAGCTCTTAACTTCTCTTCTCAGAGCAGGAAATAGCTAGTTCTTTGGGAGTGAAAAATAAGTAATTCTGAATTTTTTTTTTTACATGAATGGATATTTTTAATCCTCAAAGCTTAAAGGGAAAACATTTCTGGTTAATATATGCACAGGTTTATAGAACAGGGAAATTAAATACCTGTCCATATAGTCACATGATTTTTAAGGGCAGAGACAAGTTAAAGCACAGCCATGTAACTGCCAAATCTGTACTCCTACTTAATCCTTCACTGAAGCAATGGATTTGAAGAATAAGCAGACATGAGCCCTAGAAGAAGAGTGATGAGCTCAGGGAAGTTGGGAAAAGACAAAGGTCTCACCCACAGGTGCTGTGTGTGATATCAATGTGCTTGGATGTGGCCTCTAGGAAATGAGGTGGGGAATTGAAGAGTTTGAAGTATCAGGGCAATGTGTTCAATTTTACATCTCAGATCCACTTGGACTTTGTATAAAAGGCAGAGCTATAAGCACGAGTCCTGACATAAGAAGGCCAGCTAGAAGGCTGGTGTGTGGCTCTGAGTGCTGGTGCAGGAAGCCAAAGGAAGGATCTGTTAATAATAGGAGAAAAATGAAGGATAGGAGGCAGCAGGGGCTGTTCATCTGAACACACTAGAAAGGCTCTTTAAGAAGAAACACATTAGCTAAAATCTCCAGGTATATACCAGCAGAGGGAGGCAAAGGAGGCCAAATTCATAGCCAAATTGCTATAGCTCACTTCCCTCCTCCCGTCTTTCTGTAGCAAACAGAAACTCAGTGTTTTGTAAAATGTTCATTCTTGGAGGTTTCCTGGGGGTATTTAGAGTTTCTTGGTTAGTTGGTCAATACATGTTATTAACATACAGTCCCCTTCTATATATTCAGCTCACACTATGGAGTCTAGGAGGTCATACTCCTACTTCTTAAGCCTGGGTCAACCACATGACACAACTCCTCCAATGAGCAGAGAATCTTCGCTTTCTCCAACAAAACCTCCTCTGTCTTCAACATAGCTCATCCTTGAATATGATGTAACATCCAAAGCCGTGGCTACCATATTATGAATTAAGAGGAAGGAGTCACAGGAATTGTAGAAACTTAGGTCTGACACTATTGACCCAGAGATTTCATTTAAGGGGAAAAAAAAATCAACCATCGATTTAAGTTCTGGTGGGCTATTACCAGATGCTGAAAGCACATTGGAGTGTCAGACATGCACTTACCCTCAGCTTTGACCTTTCAATTCTCCTCTTGCTTCTAGAGCTGCCCTTGGGCTGGGGTACCATTTTCCTTTCTCTGCTTCCTGCATGTCTTAGCAGGAGAGCTGAAGTTGTTTCTGAAGAGCAAAAGAAGTTTTCTCCTATTTGGGAATCAAGAGAGCTTTCGTGAGAGCTCTGGTTTGGGGTGCCAAGTGTATAACTAGCATGGAATTACTTCCAACTCACTCACAGATTTCCCCACCCCAAGGCACATCCATCCATCCAAGTATCTGGGTCCAGAGAAAGATAAATGATAGATACCACACTGTTTTTGGAAGTCCCACTCTCCACCTCCCTGCTCCTTTTGAGACTAATATGCAGCAAACAGAAGAGCTCTGGGTGGTAAGCATCCTTCTGTTTATGTGGATGATCATGTAAGCACTCAATTCATTCAGGGTTGTTGCAGGAGCTGAGGAACAGATCACTCATATACCCTGCTTACACACAGCCCAGGATTTGTTGTAGCATATGTGAGAAGGAGCCTTTCCTTCTCACTTCCCACAGGACCCCCAAGAAAAATAGGAACTCCAGAGGTATCCCACAGAAGATGCTGTTTCTTCCTGAAAAAAGTTTGTCCTGACAAGTCCAATGACAAGATACTTCCTAGCCATGTGAGGTGGGAATGCTATAATCTTAGCTCTTGGGAGGCTGAGGCTAAGTAAGAAGAAGCATGCTTCCAAGGCCAGCTACATAATGAGGCCCTCTCTCAAACACAAAGTCAAAAACACCCCCCCAATAAAATGTAGACACTTCTTTTGGATGGTTCTAATTCTTGCAGGGCTGTTTTCTCTGACTTTGTTTCTAGTGATCTCCTGCAATCATGGTTGCTGGTTTGTGTAGTATGAGAAATAATCTTCAATTATTATAAGCATCTTTCCAAACTTCACCCTCCTGATCTGGGATCAGTAGTATTTTAAACAGAATTTTAAAGTCCTCCACATTCAGCTTACCAGTGCCTCCTTCATTTCCTCAGTAACTGTGATTATCCATCTTGTAGGCAAATCTCTGAACTGGGCAAGATCTCCAATATGGGAAGAATAGTGTGGAGGATGGTGGCCCTACTCCCAGGAGTGGTGCAGAAATGGGAGCCATGTGAACATAGGCAGAATTAGAGAGTACTCTCATCCCTTTGAGACCATTTACCTTCAGGTACTTCCTGTTAAGATAATCTTGGTTCTGGTAGATTGTCTATGCTCTGTATCAAACCCTCCCATGACTGAGACTATGTGGTATTTTCACATAATCCCAGTCTCTAAGCTAGTTAGAGACTAGTTTAAATGAAATTGGTCCACCAACCCCAAAGGCATCTTTCCTCTATGGCAGCCCTCATCATCAGGTGGCTCCTTCTAAAGCATGGCTCAGACCCAGGGCTGCAGTACAAGGTACATGTCCTGGATGTGCCTCTTCTGGAGCCACTGGCTATGTACATCAACTCTTTGAAATAACAGTTTATCTAGAGCACTCCAACATTGTAGATACAATTGGGAACTAGAACACTTTCTGTGCTCATACGTGTGCCATCCTCATAATTTACTACATCACTCATGGTCTCCAGAGCCTGAAGATCTATGTTTAGATGGCTGTGTTTCTCATAACATACTTGATACAGATAGAGATGCACGTGGGATCTGGGATGTCTGTGTGTTAGGAACATTTTCATCAGCCTAGGATACCCTTGGAAGTGGCTAGAATCTTTAGGAGGTGGGGCCCAATAAAAGGAAGTGAGTTACTGTGCCACTGGAAAGATTTTAGAACCTTGGACCTTTCCTTTCACTTGATTATTTTTGCTTCCTGACTGTGACATGAACATGTTCCTGTGTGGCATACTTAGGAGCCACAGCTATGGAGCAGCAGGACAGAGTGATCATGGGTTGAAACCTCCGAAGCTGTGAACCAAAGTCATCCCTTCCTTGTGAGTTGTCTATCCCAGGGTTCTTGTAGTGATGGAAAGCTGAGAGAAAATAGACAAGTAGATGATAGATATTTCTTATTAGTTTTGCTTCTCTAAAGAGTATTATGTCTCTCCATGTATGCATATTAATGGTTCACATGTACATGTTCATATACATAAGCTTATATGTATGTATGAGTGCTTATGTACAGTTTAAACTAAAATATGAGAAAGATTTTTAGGAACTTTTAAGAATTGGCTACATGATTGTGAGGGCTGACAAGTCCAAAATCTGAAATCACTTGATGTTTCATCACCTTGAAATCATGAGTAAAGAAAGCTAAGGAGAAGAATGGTAGGAGGAACACAGTCTTTCCCCACTTTTATAGAAAGTGAAAACAAGAAGGCTGCCTTACTCTTTGTGTGGCCTTAAGGAGACAGGCCTACTGTCTGATATATAGAAACTTCTGGTTCACATGGACAGAGTCCTCCATTTTAGTTATGAAGCCTCCATGAAAGAATGGCTGAACCTATATGCAATATCCCAAATGCAGTAATAACTGGTGACAAGATGATGTCCCATCTTTGGAAAATGACACTCGATTAAATAAATCAAAGGGATTTAAACTGGCTCTCAGTTTAAAAGCTGTTCTGATCCTGACTCCCCAGAGGACCTCTAGCAGGCTCTTCAAGTCCTCTAGGTTCCAGTATTCTCTCGAAAATTCAAAGCACATCATGATGAATTGGTAAGGTAAAGTACAAATAATGACTAACAGCCAGCACATGAAGTACTGAGACTCAGGCTACCTGTTCTCCTATCTCCTTTACATGGTTCAATCATGTCTTGGGGGCTGTTTGCCATGGACTTCTTCTAAGGAGTCCATCTCCCTCCCTTTGGGATTCACCAGATTCTAGCCTGCTTCCTGCCAAGGACTCTCTAGCTACAACAGGAGGCACAGAAACCCAAGTAGGTTATTTGGTTCCCTCCCCAATTGCTCTATCTGATCTTGAGGCCAAGGATTAGGCTTGGTCTAAGAGGGAAAACTTGTTCCAAGATTCTTGAGCAAACTGCTGAAAGCACCAGGCTGTAACTGACAAGCAGTTAGAGGCTGAAGCACCAAGTGCCAGGCAATCAGAGAAAATTGATATCACAATCCTATGCATTTGTTCCCTCCAGAACATTGTAAATACCTCTGCCAAAAGAAGAAAAGTGACTCGAAAAGAAAGAAAACCTCAACTAACTAGCTCACCCCAGATACACACATACCAATGCAGAGATACAACAACATTAAAAACCAAATTAACACATCTACTCCAAAAAATACAAATCCCATAGTAACAGACTCCAATGAAAATGGCCTGAAGATC
>LZPO01009491.1:0-19614 GCA_001675575.1 Neotoma lepida
TTATCTACTGAGTCCTGCATATAACCCTTCAACTCACTTGCTCAGAATCCCAGCCAGAGCTTCTATCCTATCTACAAAGGAGTTTTGTGCCCTAAAAAATACCAGGAAAGTGAAAAAATTTGTGTTCTTTTTATTTTACAACAACATCCTCAGCTCCCAACATGAACTGATGAATAATCCAAGTGATTTTGTGGTGTAAAAGTATTTTAAAAAGTATATTCGGAGAATTATTAGCAAAACCTAGTAGGCTTAAGTTTAAATTTGATATTCTTCAAATTTTCAGTTTTCTGTCCTCCTGTCATATGGGGTCAGTCTTGCCTTTTTACCTACTGGTAACATTAAGGCATATTCTCTTTTTAGTTGGTAATCTTGGTGGACTATTCTTTCAATTCTAAATGATTATTCCCCCCCACCGGTATGAAATCTTATTGCATTCCTGTAGGAACCTCACAGAATCTAATACCCAGACACTCTGTACATCCCTATATTGACATCTAAACAAGAGTGTGGTCTTTGAGGTCTTAGGACAAAGTGGGTGCTATTCACATATCTAGAGACAAAGATGACACCGTTTATATGGTGCCTGCTAGCTCTTCAAGGACGATAATCTTAAGTAAGCAGCATGGTACTGCATATAGAATGACAGATGCATTTGTGGAGTCTACAAAGATCTATGGCCATCTGAGCTAAAATAAATTTTTGGGGGGGATGGGAGATGGGCAGTATTAGNGTTTCATCCTAACAAGTAATAAAGACTTTGTAGCCTTGCCTGCCTCTCTCTAATCCTCCCTTACCCCCAGCCAAGAACCCCTCAACCTCTTCCCACCCACCACAAAGAAAGAAATCCCCCTGTAACACCATGACAAATTTCTCTGGGAAGGCTAACCAAACAGTGGTAAAAAACACTTTTATGTTGTAGGACTGTTAAGAAGACTTCAGAGAAGAAACTGGATACAGAAGAGAGTGGGTTATTACTGCAATGTTTTGAATTTTAATCAACCCTCTCATGTCTTGATCTGCAAACACCAAGTTCATTGTTGAGGCTGAGAAGTGGTGGGCTGTGCACATTTGTTTTGTAGGGTGAGGCACCTCTTTACTCTCCTTCACACAAGAACATATGCAAAAAAATTCAGTACATACAAATGTACCCCACAGGAAAATCACTCCTTTTTTGGGTTATGCCAACCTAGTTATTTTTCTTTAATGATTTGGGGCTAACTACACACAGAGGGACAATGTTCACTAGAAATAGATTAACTCGGCCTTTCAGTTGACAGAGCTGGCTTCCAAAGTTGNTTGAGAAGACAAAAGCCTGCATGACAAAAGCTTCTGTCTCCCCTCTCCCTAAGCCTTTGATGCTGCCTTTTAGTGGCTCTCTGCAGTGACAACCTCCTCATTCGTGATTGATCTGAGAACCTGTGCCTCTGGATTCCATGAAACTTTTCGTCTTGGTTTCCCTGGCATCTATTTTGCATTCAGGGCTGCTATCAGTGACTTCATCATATCCGTGTCCTGCCACTAGATACAGAAGCGCTTTGTTTGGCCTCTCTTCAGGCTGGAGGGGATTTTCCTAGGGGTTCCTTCTTGTTCTCAAACATGAAAATGTGCGAAGCATAAAACTCCAGCTGTGAATACTTACCTCCCTGCAGTGTTAAAAAGTTCAATATACAAAACACCTGGTTTCAAGTAAAATGTACATCAAGATATACGGCAAAGAGACAGATTTAATATACCCCATAGGGCCCTTAGGCGGTTTTTAAATTAAAGACACAATGCACTTTTTTTAAAAGCTGAGGTTTTACTATTTTACAAATAATGAACCAATAAACATCATGCAGTTGAAGGGAAAGTTGTAAGGAAGAGTGGAAGGGGTCACTAGCATGCAAATGAAAATTGGCCTCAGACATTATTTAGACACATTGTAAATGTGTTTATTCCTCCTCAGTAAAATTCTTATTCCTAGTGATAAATGTTGCCAAAAACTCCAATGGTTTAAATCCTATGGGAAACAGCAACTCTTAACTTCAGTGACCTTCTAAATGTACTGGCTGAATATAATTTATTTAATAAAAGATAAAGTATTAAATGGCAATTTGAATGTCTCTCTTTCCTTGTATAAACCCTAAAATTGAGCAATTATTCTTTAAAGTTAGCANATAATGATATTTAGGCAATATCTTTAAATCCTACAAACATTAAAATTAGCATTTTAAATATTTTTTAAAGAAATATGGATAATATTAGGAGGGGCAGCATGAAGAGAAAGATTTTTATATGGCAATCTATGGGTAATAACAGAAGAAGGTACCTTCAATATTTTCTTCTTCTTCTTAGTTTCATGTTGCAAGAAATGCAAAAGGAGTGCCTCAGCAATAAGGATGGCAGGTGGGTGTGACAGAAAAGGTCATCTCAAAGATGTGCACAGTCTCTTTCTAAGGATTTATCAGAAGTTCCAGTAAAAATCCTCAGCTTGGTGTGCCTCTCTGTCTCTCTGTCACTCTGTCTCTGTCTTTGTCTCTGTCTCCCTCTCCCCCCACCTCTTTCTCACATACCAGACTTGTGGCATTTGTCTTCTGAGCATTCATTTTAGAAATTACAAACACAGTCTCCTCCCACCTTTGTCCTCATTCTCAACGCAGTTGCAATCATCCCCGTGGTCAGATTTATGAGTCTCTTGTGTTAAAATTCCTGTGATTCTCCATGTCACTAATAAAGAATCCTCAAGTCCTCCTCAGAACCTACCAAGTCCCGGAGTGGGGGCTCACAGGAGCATTCTGGTTCATCATGTTGGAGCCCTGAGAAATTACTAGGCATGCACATTCTTGGCCCGTCCCAGACTTAGAGTCAGAGTCTTAGGATCTCAAGCAAATTTCAAGCAAGGCCCTCCCTGATGCACATGTCCTCCTCATTATATCTCCTGTTCTAAGTTACGGTTCTAAGTTACAGTGTCTGCCGTCTTTTTAAGCCCTACTGCTCGTTCTCCTACCCCAGGATGCCTTTTCTTCTGACTTGAACCATTCCTTCACAGAAACCCAGGAATTGAATTCTTGCTTTGTAATGTTATTTCACCAATGTGACTAACCAGTATAGGTCTTACTCAAGCATATTATTTTTAATTTCTTCTTACTGCTTTACATCTGTTCTACCTCACATTGATTTTGCAATTTTATCTTGGTATCATGTTTTTTCTAATAAAATACAAAACATTTTCTTATTCTGGATTCTTTGCATGACAGCATGACTCCTCTGTAGCTGCCACTATGTCCATGCGATTTTTGTAATCCTACCCAAGGCCCAAGAAACACCTGCAAGATGTACTTTATGACAAGTCATGTGCTTTATGTCAGTCCATGCAGGTTTGTTTTTAATTTTAGTTTTTAATGTAGCAACAAATACTTCTCAAATATGAAGGTATCGTGTTCATGTTTAATGTCACATGAAGTCTTATGGATGGTGAACTACTATGTTCTATAAACTGGAGCATGGCCAACCTTACAATTTAAGAAGAGACCCTTTTCCTTCCATGAGGTAGAGAGGCAAGACAGAGATTACTGAAGTGAACAACATATTCTAGCATAAGGTATTTTTCCTTAGCAGATTACTGATTAGTTCCTAGATTTCGGAAGAGAGAAGTCCAGCTCCCTGCCCAAGGTGGACATATAACTGGAGAAAGGCACCTGTTATGGGTTGGAAGAACAGTTTCAGGATGCAGGAAAGATAATTGAAGCGTTCTGAAAACAAGATTTTAGGAGAGAGATGGTGTTCTCAACTTCATATGTGACATTTAGGAGTTACATAAAAGTTTTCAAAGAAATGTGTATTCATTTTTATTATGATAAAATGAATAAAACACTGTTTTACTATTTTAGCAACTTGATAGGGTACAGTTAACTCGGTGGTAATAACTGTTTACATATTGCTGTTAATTCATCTGTCCTTTAGTTCAAAAATATTTCCATACCTTGTAAGGCTCAGTCCTTGTCCTTGCACCTTCCTCTTCCTGACAACTGAACATTTGACTTGTTTCTTCTGGATTGTTCTGTGTATGAAATAATTTAATATTTGGCCCTAGTCCTTAGCATTTTAACTTAAAANCAAGATTGAACCATAATGTAGCATGTATCGATATTTTATATTCATAGCTAAATAATGGTTCTTTATAGAGGTGTCTGTGAACACACACATATATAAATATATATGTATACATATCTCTATTAATCTGTTAAATCAGGTGAATAGTTTCATCTAGTTCATAAATGTGAAGAATACTTCTATGAACATCCACATAGAATATTTGCTTGAATGTCTATTTTCATATCCTTTGTATGTGTGCCTAGGATTGTATGACTTATTTTAACTTGTATGACATAATAAGAAATATGGGGTTTTATTTGGGTAAGAAAGCAAAATTTGATTTATTGTTTTGGTTGGTTTTTAAACCTTCTCCTCATTCATATTCTCTATATGCTCTTTGCTTTACGGTAAATGTATAACCTAGGATGAAAGAAAAAAAAAAACTAAATGACTGGAATTTCTTTCACGTTAAGCCAAACATTTATCTTCTATAGATAACAATTAGTGGTGAAAATACTTATAATTTCAAACATATATGTTTCCATATGTTTCCAGTATCAACAAGAACTTCAGGATGATCCAGAGCATAGAGCAGCTACACAAACCAGATATTGGGAAGAGTGTACATGAGAAATGATTCTGTTCTCCCCAGGACCCTGTACCCTCGTCTAATCACCCATCAGAATCTCTTTGGAAATAGGATCAGTGAGAAAAGAAGCCAGAGATATCAGTAAACAGCAATATGGTTCATGGTGGATGCAAACCAATGTTAAGAAGGGCTGTACCTTCCTATCTGGTAGTGTCAAAAACTTTATTGAAAACATTAAACAGTGTAATAGAAAGATGTAATAATCTTACAAAATCTCAAAGACAAAAGAACTTCTTTCTGAATTCTCTAACATCTGTGGTCAGGGAAGGGCAGCCAATGTGGAAGTGTGGGGAATAACTGCATAGAAATGGCTCCGGGCCTTAATTAGGTTGTGAGCACAAGGGTATCCTCAGAGACAGACTCACATATGAAGAGGGTGAAATTACGGTTTTTAGATCTCTGGAAACTGAATGACTGGAGACTATAAGGACATCTCATGCATCATATGTCTACTCCAAAAATATGTTGACAAGGATATTAGGGTAATTACATTGCACGGGAAAATGAGGAAAGTTGCCAAGGTCCTGCATATCACTTACCAAGTGCTAATCATTTTAAGTTTGCAAATTAATTGAGTAAGTAACTTAACTGAGTGTAGTGTACAACCACCTCCAACTTCTACCCCCAAAGAAAGAAATGGGAAGAAGGGGTAATCCAATGTCACAGATTGGATTTGACCTAGAATTAGATTTTTTGCTGTTAGTGGATTCAAGAAACACTTTAAGTGCAGGAATAGAAAGGTTGAATTACAGTTAGTTTTTAATCTATTTTAGTTATATAGTATGTGAGTTTTCTGATTATCATCTACCATTTATACATCGGTCTATAATTTATCTTGCAGCATGTGTTTCACTGTAAATTGACTTCTACATTGTTTGCACTGCCTAGATCAGAACTGATTTTAGGTTTAGCATTTAATATAAGCTTACAAGTGGCTGTCCGAACACTTATGTGAATATGGTCAAGACTAATTGAACTTCAACAGGTTAATAATAATAGGAGAGGATATTAAGTTGGAAAGGAGACGTGGTTGGGGTACTAGAGGAGTTAGAAGGAGATACATGCAGATGCACATGAGTACATTGAACAAATATTTGAAAATTTCCAAGAGTAAGTAAAAGTATCTATCTATCTATCTATCTATCTATCTATCTATCTATCTATCTATTTATTTATTTATTTTAAGACAGAGTTTTGAGACAGCCTGTCCTGGAACACACTCTGTAGGTCAGGCTGGCCTGTAACTCACAGAGATCTACCTGCCTTTATCTCACAAGTGATGGAATAAAAGGCATGCATCAACACCGCGTGGCTATAAAAGTGTTTTCAAATCATCAGATAATTCAAAAAATGCATGTTTTATTTAATGTACCAAGAACTTCTTGTTTAGTGTCATGTATAAACAAGTTACATCAGCAGTATTGTATGATTATTAACATATTTGGAAGTCTACTCTATCTATGATTTTGTTGACTCGAAGCCAGGTAATTCAGTTAAGAAATAAGTCTGAGAGATTCAGAGATTTTATTAATTTCAAACTTTTAATGTGGACAAAAATATAGCCATGGGCTGTTATATCTAGCATTCTGGGATAATAGTATTTAATACATTAAAAAGTCATTTATTTGCAATTTTAATAAAAACCTGTTGTTAAGTAGCAATGGCAGTTTAAGATGGGATGCCCCCACTGAAACTCTAAGCTCCCTTTTCCAATTTTGGAGGGTTTGTTTGTCCTTACATTTAGCCTTTATGTTTCCTTTTTTTAAAATTTTTCCTATTCTTTCAGACATGTGTTGAATGAATCTAGAAAAAAAAAAGTACACAATTTGAACTTTCCCAAAACTTTATTTTAGTTTAATAATAATATCCTTTTCCAATCCTGCAAGCTAAATACAGTTTGTCAAGCATAGACTACTCTTAATACATCTTAATACAAATGAGAACATTTATTATAAGATATATTCATAATATGAAAATATCATGCTATTTAAACAATAAGACCTTTGGTTAATCATCTTGTAATATTAAGTTTTTTCACAGAAAACTGCATCTGTTCCCATGACATTGGTATTAGGTCATATAGATATGATATTTAAGGTCAATATTGATATCTTTATTTTTAAATCTGAACAGATTAGTCCCTTTATAAAGTAGGAAAACTTTCTAACTCACTCCAGCAATCTAGAAGCCTCTCTAAACAACTCAAATGTCAAGTTAATGTTGGAATGTTTAACATAGAAGCTGATTAAGGAGCTTTAATTCAATCTTATTGTCACATAAGGGATTGAGAAACAGCCATGGCTTTAATGCAGACACTGCCTATATAACATCAATGCCCATTTTCAGTGCAGTATTTAAAACTGCATTTAAGCATATTTAGGGTGTTTTGTTAATGATGTGAAATTAAATTTAAGAAACCACATGGTTATCTCATTAAATGCAGAAAAAGGCTTTGACAAAATCTAACACCCCTTCATGATAAAAATCCTGGAGTGATTAGGCATACAAGGGATATATGTAAACATANTAAAGGCAATTTACAGCAAGCCTATAGCAACATCAAATTAAATGGAAAGAAACACAAAGCAATTCCACTAAAATCAGGAAAATAAGACAAGGTTATCTACTCTCTCTTTATCTTTTCAATATTGCACTTGAAATTTTAGTTAGAGCAATAAGAAAACAAAAAGATATTAAGGGCATAGAAATTGGAAAGGAAAAAGTCAAAGTATCATTAATTGCAGATGATATGATAGTATACATTAGTAACCCTAAAAATTCTACCAGAGAACTCCTACAGCTAATAAAACTTTCAGCAAAATGGCTGGATACAAGATTAACTTAAAAAAGTCAGTAAAGGCCAGGCGCTGGTGGCGCATGCCTTTAATCCCAGCACTCGGGAGGCAGAGGCAGGTGGATCTCTGTGAGTTCAAGGCCAGCCTGGGCTACTGAGTGAGTTCCAGGAAAGGCACAAAGCTACACAGAGAAACCCTGTCTCGAAAAACCAAAACAAAAAAAAAAGTCTGTAGACCTCTTATATACAATGATGAATTGACTGACAAAGAAATCATAGAAACCACACCTTTCACAATAGTCTCAAATTATACCAAATATCTTGGGGTAACTCTAACAAAAAAAAGTGAAAGATTTGTATGATACAAATTTCAAGTCTTTGAAGAAAGAAATTGAAGAAGATATCAGAAGATGGAAAGATCTCCTATGCTTGTAGATTGGTAGGCTTAAGATAGTAATAGTGGTTATTCTACTAAGAGCAATCCACAGATTCAATTCAATCTCCATCAAAAATTCCAACAATTGTTTACAAACCTTGAAAGAACAATTCTCAACTTCATATGGAATAATAGAACAAAACAAATAAACAAAAAATTGAATAGCTAAAGCAATATTGAATAATAAAAGAATTGCTGGAGGTATCACCATACCTGCTTTCAAGTTNTATCACAGAGCTACAGTAATAAAAATTGTACTTTATTGCCATAAAAACAGCCATATTGATNAATGAATTCTTATTGAACACCCAGACATATCTGAGCACATATGTACAACTAATTTTTCATAAAGAAGCCAGAAATACACACTGGAAAAAGATAGCATTTTCAGTAAACCATGTTGGTCAAACGTGTTGTCTGTATGTAGAAGAATGCAAATAGATCCATATTCATCACCTTGCACAAAAAACAACACCAAGTGGACCAAAGACCTCAACATAAAACCAGATATAATGAATCTGATAGAAGAAGTAGGGAATAGCCTTGAAAGCTTCAGGGCCGGAGACAATTTCCTAAACAGAATAATGACAGCATAGGCACTATGATCAACAATTAATAAATGGGACCTCATGCTACTGAAAAGCAGCCTACAGAATGGGAAAAGATTTTCAACTACTCCATATTTGACAGAGGACTAATATCTAAAATATATAAACAATTCAAGAAACTAGATATCAACAAACCAAATTATCCAATTAAAAATGGAGTACAGAGCTGGGCTGTGGTGGTGCACGCCTTTAATCCCAGCACTCGGGAGGCAGAGGCAGGCGGATCTCTGTGAGTTTGAGGTCATCCTGGGCTACCGAGTGAGTTCCAGGAAAGGCGCCAAAGCTACACAGAGAAACCCTGTCTCAAAAAAAAAAAAAAATGGAGTACAGATCTAAACAGAGAATTCTTAATAGAGGAATCTTCTCAAATGGCTGAGAAACACTTAGAGAAATTTTCAATATCCTTAGCCATCAACTAAATGCAAATCAAAGCTACTTTGATATTCCTTCTTACCCCTGTCTGAATGACTAAGAGCAATCACACAATTGACAGCTCATGCTGGGGAGGATGTGGAGCAAGGGGAACACTCCTCCATTGCTAGTGGGAGTNACACTTGTACAGCCACTATGTAAATCAATATGGTGGTTCTTCAGAAAAATGGAAAATGATCTATTTCAAGACCCACTGTACTACTCTTAGGCATATGCCTAAAAGATGCTCAATCATATTACAAGGACACTTGCTGAACTATGTTCATTGTGTTTTTATTCATAATAACCAGAAACTAGAAACAATCTGGATGTCCCTCAACAGAAAAATGGATAAAGAAAATGTGGTACATTTACACAATGAGGTTATTATTCAGCCACTTTTTTTGAAATGACATCTTGAAATTTGTAGGCAAATAGAAAGAACTAGAACAAAATCATCCTAAGTGAGGTAACCCAGACCCAGATATACAAATATGGTTTGTATTCACTTATAAGTAGATATTAGCTGTTAAGTAAATGATAGCCATGCTACAATCTGTAGACACAGAGAGGTTAGGAAACTGGAGGGGTCTAGAGGAGATATATGGATCTCCCTTGGAGGGGGAATTAGAATAGACTGGGGACCATTGGGGACAGAAGGGGCAGATGAGGTGAGGGGAATCAAGTGGGAGGGAAATGAGGTGGATGGAGAGAGTGCTTGGGCAACCAAGAATGCGAGGATAGATAGCCCAGAGACCCAGGGTAAACCTAAACACTATGGCTACAAAAAAAAATTAATAAAATGATTTCTAATAATATTCTTCTATACTCATAGATCAGCACCTTATTCAGTCATCTTCAGAGAGGCTTCCTCCAGCAACAGATGGAAACAGATGGAGACCCACAGCCAGACATTATGTAGAAAGAGAGTCTAAATGAGAGGTCTTCATCAAATCCCTTCCCTAGAGCTCAGAGAATCCTCTGGAAGTGGAGGTGAAAAGATTGTCGGAGTCTAAGGGGATGGAGGATATCAGGAGAACAAGGCTCTGTGAATCAACTAAGCAAAGGGCATATGAGCTCACAGTGAATGAAGCAGCAAGCACATGTTCTACTTAGGTCTACACCAGGTCCTCTACATATATATTATAACTATTAGTTTATTATTTCTATGAGGCTCCTGAGTGGGTCTCTAAAGCCTGCTCTTGGGACTCTTTTCTTCCTCTTGGGTGTCCATGTACAATTTCAATATAAAAATTTTTGCTTCATGTTATTATATTTTATTATATTGTCATGTTTGGTTGCTACCTCTTAGAAGCCTATTCTTTTCTAATGAGAGACAGAATGGTGGTAGATCCAGAAGGGAGGGTCAGTGGGGAGGAACTGGGAGCAGGAGAGGGAGGGGAAACTAATCAGGATATAGTGTCTGAGAAAGGAATCTATTTTCAAAAATAAAAACAAACCAATGGACAAACTGAAAAAAAAAACAAAAAGGATGTGAAATTTCAGAGGCATAGGGATCAAGTAGAGAAAACTCTTTAAAGACTGGACAGTATCATGAGTATGACAGTGCTGGTTGTTTTCTGTGATTTCACCCTTACCTCCCAAGCCTCTTGGTTCCTACAACAGGTGTTGTGAAGAGATTTATAAAACACTCTGTATGCACATTCCCTAGTAGAGTAAGATGCATTTAAACAATGCTCTCCTGGTCATCTTTCTCTAGTGGTGTGGAAGCTGTACTTTGCCTAATGCTTTTTGCAGCTAATTCTAGAGAAGCTGCATTCCTTAATAACTTGATTTGATCCGGGAAAGTGTACAAAATTGGTATCTGAGCAGAATGCCTTTTAGAATCAGTGCCTCACACTGGCAACCCATTCACAAGCACGGCAGGCACCTTGATGCATCCACAAGCTGCTGGAAACACAAATTGGATTACTCTGCAGTTGTCATTTAAATTCACAGTGAAAATAGTTTGATAAATATCAGCCTGGTATTGGCTGCTTAATTGTTCTATTTTTTTCTCATGAACTAACATATAATGTACAATTTATTCAACATGATGTTAAGAACAAACAAATATTTGACAAGTCCTGATTAAAATCCATTGTCAAACAGCAATATCCATTTCAAAATCAGTGACGGTTTACACTGTCATGCAAATTGAGCATGAAAGACTCAATTTGATAAAAAAAAATGGTTTAAATTAGGACATGGCAGGGGTTTTAAAAAATTTAATGTCATTAAAATTATTATTCAGGACATTTAATTACAAATCATAAAAAGTGTGGAAAAATAGTTGGACAGAATGACTGCAAGGTAAGGAAAATTTGCAGTTTACTAATGATCTTTGTAAACATTCGGTGAGAGGCAATTTCAGGAAGGCCTACTCTGCTACAGCAAACCCAGGATTCACCTTCAGAACAGCAACACAGAGTGAGTCAAGAATGATTGGCAGACATTGTAGTTGCAGCAGCAGTCACAGAAAAGCCCCTGAAGAGTTCAGTTGTCTGTGACGAACCATGCCCAACCTCAGCAAATNAAGAGGGCCATGTGTACCAGTCACTAGGTATGGGTCACTGCTTTGCAAGGGTATTGTCTTAGGACAAGTAAAGTTTAAACTTTAAACTCAGGACAGCTCNCAGTGATTGGGACATCTCCTCCCCTTCAAAAGAACAGATCTTCAGTTTGTGAGGGGAAAATGTATTGTCAAAGAAGTATATAGACAGCAATCTCAGCATCCACTTCAGTTATGCTGTATCCCATAATTCATTAAGTCTCAGAGAATAAAATGTTTCTAGAGCAAGTGTGAAGTTCAACTCTCATAGCATGGAGAACTAGGTTTCATTCATGAATATTTTGATGTCATTTCAATGCTGGCGATTTCTCACTCTTTGTTTAAATAAGTNAGACTTATTTATGGCTCATATGAATCCTCTTTTTTGACTTACAATTCTAGGTTCTGGCTCATTAATAAATCACAGGCCTCATGTCCTTATATACATTCATATCTGATGTGATACCAGTAGGACAAATCAAGAGGTCATGGTCCATGGATCTGGAGTCTGAAGTTCAGGCCACATTACTCCATAAACCTTTCAAACATGTCCCNTGTGCTGAACCCTGGTGTGGGCCTCACCTTTCATCTGTGGTTGGTCAACCATGTGACATATACAATATGCGAAGTGCCTGGAGACCTGCTTTCTAGGCGGCCTTCTTTATTTTCCTTCATTTCTATTGGTGAAGACGAAGGGCATACATCTGGTGGTCTTTGCAAGAGAAAACTCTAGAGCACAGATTCTTTAAGAAACATAAGCTTGTTTATAGCTTACCCACAGAAGTGTCAGTTCTAACACTTGCTGGCACATGGAGTTCCAAGCTGAGATGAGATACAGTTTAAAGAATTAGTCTGAATTTAATATGGTACTACTCTCTGGATTCATCACAAAGTTTAAACCAATTGCCTTCNACATTTTGTTTTTAATTTTGCTTTCCAACAAGGGCATATGTGTTTATTTTGTAACAATGATAATAATACATGTATATACNCTAATGCCAAGCTGCACTGAGCATCACAATCTGTCACGTGTGCTTGTTTACATGTCAATGATCACAGACTGATTAACTCTGCAACAGTGCTTCCATCAACTTGAGGCTTTTAACAAACTTAACTGAAGTTGGTCAGATCTGTTGTTCTGGGTCTAAGGCAAATACACACCAAAGGTGAAGAGGGTAATCACATGTGAAAACTGCTTAGATTCATCTTCTGTGCACACTATTCTTCAGTACAAAAGGTGTGTACTCCACAGCTGAAATTAGTATTGAATGCTTAAGTATTTTTCTTAACTCTTCTTAGCTCTTCTTATATAACTCAAGCCTGGGAGAAAGCATGGCATTGTCAATATTGAGAAACATGTAATGGAGGTGGGTACTATATAAGGTTGTGCTCCTATTCCTGGTTGATGGGTTACTTAGGATATGCAATAGTTGAGAGTTTCTTTCTTCAAATCAAACCATGAATTACATATTCTTGCCAGGTCTCTCAACTTAAAAATTCTTCTTTTGTCCTTTCCGTTAGCAGATGAAAGATGAAACCAAGGTCCACAATGCTGTCTGTTTCTACATGTGAACCTAAATAAATGATTCATGACATATTGAGCTTTCTAGGTCAGGGACACATGTTGATGTCTCTATCATTAGAAACTGGCAGGGATGCCACTTTGACACCATAGGTCAGATGTTTCACCCCATGTGCTTAATAGCGTCTTTGAACACAATGTGCATTCTTCTATAAATGGCCACAGGCCTGTCTATGGTAGCTACCTCTAAGAATTCGCTATTTGTGGAGATGATTCCCTGGGCATTATTTGCCTACATTAACCTTATTGACTAGATGTGTATAAGAGACATAAATGGCCACAGGCCTGTCTATGGTAGCTACCTCTAAGAATTCGCTATTTGTGGAGATGATTCCCTGGGCATTATTTGCCTACATTAACCTTATTGAGTGGCAATAAGGGTCATTCGTAGAATGAAAAGTCCTTGGTAATTGATAATTAATGGATACAAAGACAAGTGTTTTTTCTTATTCTTAATTTTATTTTATGAATGTGGTAGCTGGGCAGCTGCTGTAGTGGGCAACTTGTAAATTATGACAAATTGCTTTAAGTAGATAAAGAGCAAATGAGGTATGCCTCTGTCATTTTAAGGCTACCTTTTTGTTCACATTAGAGCATTTTTTCTAAGTATTTATATATCTTAATACTGCAAATATGTGAAAATGTGAGTATGTATAATTCACTTTATAATTAGTGATATAAGCATTCAATATTGAACTTTTAATTCATCATATGTAAGCACTATGCACACACACACACACACACACACATACACAAATACATGCATACACAAGTTGCTCAGGCAAATAACTGAAGGTGTTATGGTGGGTTTAATTATATTCTTGTCCTTCACAGCTCATCTTTTGCAACACACTTTTGACTCCATGTTTACTTAAACAATTGTATTCTTCATGTCTATATCTTATATATTATACCAGGAGACCTCCTACATCCTCCACTCAAATTCTCTAATACCTCCACACTCAAGATCATAACATTTTTCTTCTTGACCTCTTGTACTCTATTTTTCAATTGATCATTCCTTTTGTTTGCCTGTTTTTTGTTTTTTGCTTTTGTTTTTCAAAGCAGGGTTTCTCTATGTAGCCCTGGCTGTCATGAAACTCACTCTGTAGCCCAGGCTGGCCTCAAACTCACTGAAATCCACCTGCTTCTGCCTCCCAAGTCCTTGGATTAAAGGCATGTGGTACCACCGCCAGGTTCAATTGATGAATCCTATTTTGGCTGACACTTCGTGTCACTGTTCCAAAGTTCTTTCCATCTGACCTTTCTCTTCACTGGACCTGTTCATCTTGGGGGTTTACACTCTATTTCTTTTATTCATTTTCTATGACTATGACTTCAAACTTCTTTTTTGCTACAAATTCTTCTCATGAATTCACTCATCCTAGGATATCTTCTGCTCTTAGTTATCCTCCCCAAACCTCTCAGCTTCTTGAAGCTCCTGCCTAGAGCAAGGACATTTGTACNTGGAAAGGCACTGAAGGGCAAACATGTTCTTCTTCTCAATAATCTCCAAGCAATTCTCCATCTCTTCTTTTTCTTCAGCCTACGTTTAGTACATGATCTTTGTATTCCAGGACTGTTGTGTTTTTATCATTAATATTAATTTCAGAATTTCTATTACAGTAAACATTGCTAAAAGTAATTGACAGAATTTAATTTTAAACAAATAGAGTAATAACAAAATAATTGTGGCATCTAAATATTCAATTAATAAATCATTATTGCTCACAAATGATAGACAACCCTCTGTCAAACTAAGCTGAAATATCCCTCAATGGTAGTGACTGATTTACCCAACTAGATCTTAGAATTAGGTGATTTAGTAAACATGTCTTTCTTTGAAGCTTAACGTAATATTGCTGTAGGTGGAAATGTGCTATTAAATTCTCTTTAATCAAGTTAACTTTATTACAGGAAATGTCATTTTAAAAAAGCACTTGGGCCAAGTGGTTAAGGTTTTATACTATCCATATTGAAATCTTGTGTCTGCTAAGTAGCTCCTGTTTGTATGACTACACACAACTTCCCTTTCCTCTTTGTTCCTGAGTTTTCTATTTGGTAAGATGCTGATGAAGAAGATAAAATATCCATCTGTTTGATGTGGTCTCCATTTGAGTTAGACAAGTAAACACATTTAGTACAGGAGGACACTGTTTTAAAACCAGCACACAGTAGGGGCTAAAGCATTTGAGTATCTTATGCTCTCTGACTGCACTATCATATTACTCTCAGAAAGCACTTAGCTGATAATTTGTAGTTTTCACAAGTATGTATATACAAGCATTGAAAGTTAAGAGATCCTATAAGCCTAAAATATAACATCTTTTAAATACACAGTTCTAGTGATATTTAGGATTCTCTTTTTGAACATTTAAATATTTATGAGTTGATGATTGAGACAAGCTATCCTACATGAAACTGTGTCCATAGTAATAAAATAACTGAGATTTGCTGCTATAGTTACAAGGTTTAAACTGTGCCTTCATTTTTCTCTATGTTGGGCAAATGATTTAGACCTGAGCCTCTGTGTACTTATCTATACAAACTCTGTTGACTGATACTTAAACTTGAAAGTAAAATTGATAGTTCAAAATTGGCAGTTAATAAGTACTAGCCATAATTATTGTTTTAAATGCAACAATTTGCTTTATTCATCTGACATAATTTTTAAANTTGGGCTTCTTTTAAAACAAAATCTTAGCTATGTTTGAAAATCATTGTGTATTGATAGTCAATAAATTACTGTTACTCAAATAGGGAAAGAAAAAGAAGGAAAAGGGCTTCACCTTAGACTTCAAAATCATTCTCCCATTTGCCTATAATCAACACATCAGCTTTCAAAGCAATGAGCAGATTGTGCTGGTCACTGCTTACTTTAAACTGTGTAATCCCTCAGCTTGAAATACATGTAGGTAGGAGGCTTTCCCAACACTGACCTCACACTGAGAGGAAATGAGAAACCAAGAATTTAATTTAATTTCAATCTAAACTTGTCTTTAAACAGAGAAATGGGGAACATGTATTTTATCTTATTTTAGTATTTGTAGTTGCAAATTGCATAGATATTTAATATGCTTTAAAAGCATTATTACCTTTACTTCATTATAAGAAAATACTGGATTCAGTCAGCTTATGATGAAAAGTGTTAGTTATCTCATAGTTAAATATTTTCAAGTGCATGAGCTTCTGAAGAAAACAGAACATCATGAAGAGAGCTTGTAGCAGAGCAAACTACTTATGAAAGAAATCCAGGAAACAGGAAAAGACTGAATACCTATACTCTCCAAATCCCATTCTAGCACACAGTCTAATGATGTAAAGATCTTCCATTGGTCCCATTCTAATACATTGCGATGGTAACACATTAAGACTAGAGCTTTTAGGGTACAGGCATTTGGAGAGTGCTTATACAAACACAAAACAAAGGAAAATATTTTGGGTCATTTGTGCTATATTATATCAACAGAAAAGAAGTCTTTTAGAGACAGTGGGCTTCACAAGCTAGAGAGATAGCTCATCAGTCAAAAGCACTGCAGTACCTCTGTGGCAGCTCACAACTATGTGTATCTCCAGTTCCAAGGAATCTGACACACTCTTCAGGCCTCTTTAGGCACACACACACACACACACACACACACACACACACTCACACACATACACACACACACACACACACAGATACTCACACACATACACACAGTACGCACAACACATGTAGGCAAAAACTCAAACACATAAAATAAAAACTAAATAAATATTTAAAAAGAGTTAGCAACAAAATAACCGTGCATAACTTCTTGCAAAATGAAAATGGACCACTGCAGGCTAACACTGAAGATCTAATCCATAATGTAAAACCCAATCCTCTGGTGGAATTCTACAAATCTATTCATTTGCATGAAATTAATTGTAAAATAACTTTTGATCTGAGATAATTCTTGTATTAAATAAAGATAATCCAAAAAAGTACACTAGGGTGTTTAGTAGTTGAATTTTTCTAATATCATAGGATGACTTATAATTTGATTTTTGTATTATTTTAATATTTTAAAAATGACATCTTCAGTGAACTTTTTCTAGATTAAAATGAAAACATTGTTATTTATATTTGAGCAATGATTTAATCATAACTAAATTTGAAACTTCCCTGAGACAGCTGCCCATGTCATATACCAAAAAGAATCCCTCAACATGGCCAAATCTATAGTTCCTTTCCAGTCACCTACCTTTCAACTTCTTATGCTTCATTAAATATTAGGAAACAAAGTATTTGAACTTCTCAGATACACTACATCCTATCAGTATTTCCAGAGCCTCTAATGCCTTTTATCAGTTTCTCCCCATTTTTCTCTTTAACAGCCNAGTTTCAATCTAGCCTTAATAGTCTATAACAGCTCCATCATTTCTAAACACTCATTTGTGTCTTAATTACTTCATCCTTGCAATGATAAAACACCCTAGTGTGTGTGTAGGGCAGACGTGTGTATGCGTATGCTAAGACAGAAACTGTTTATCTAGGCTTACAGTCCATCACAGCAACTGGAAAAGTATGCTGCAGCAGGAATAAGTTCTCTTTTTCCACTACATCACACTCTGGAAGGAGGGTGTGAGTGGAAAGTAGATCAAAGCTATAGCTATTAAGGCCCACCCATAGTGACCCACTTCTGCTAGCTAGGCTCCACCTCCTAAATGTTCCACAACTTTCCAAACAGAACTGTCACTGGACATGCAATTTTAAAAGTCTACAGGGCCAATAAATACTCAAAACAGCACCAAATAAGAAACTGCAAGAATTCACAAGTCTCTGATGATTTCCAAGAGATAATCACAGATAATTTACTACAAGGCATTTTTTTTTCCCTTAAGTGTAGATGCTGAGTACATGGTTAGTGCAGCACCATTACAAACTTTTACTCTAATGGAGACACAAACACAGATATTCTCTAGAAGAATAAAGGACTTCACCAAGTATCAACGGAAGTCACCTTCTGGGTGTGTACTGATAATTCTGCCCAGCTGTGCTGGCAGTTGCCTCTGTGTCATCATCTCCCTGCCTCNTAAGGAACTTGCAACTATGTCTCAGCCCTCTGAATATGCTTCCTCCATTTTACATATGCATCCTGAAGGTCAGGGCCATTTTCATTGACTCTACCATATACACTAGCACAGGAAAAGCCCTGAGTGTATACCCAGCATTCTCTTTTACCCAAATCAAGAGCATAACAGTGGCATGCAATGGACAGTCATTATTCTATGCAAAAGTAGCCCAAAGTCTATTTCCCCATGGCTTTTATAGCCATTAGAGTCAAAGCAAACGAAAGCCATTGCCATCTTATTTCCAGTACAATTACTGCACTTTGATAAAATACACTCAGGGCCCTTTCCCAGTAATGGAGCCTCACACTAATCAAAAGCAATTCTGGACAGAAAACATTCTTCTTATGAATATAGAAATTTGCTTTATTATGTTTGAGTCAGAATATGATGGAGGCACTCTGCAGACTCACAGGCCAAACTTGAAAGCAATTTGCTGACCATGAAAGAAATCTTTAATTAGAAAATAAGGTTCATTTAGATAACTTTAAATGTGAAATAAATGAAAATGGCCTGCACACAAGTACATCATGGTCTTACCTTTATAAACAAAGTAATTTTTCTTTTCCTGGAATCCTGATCAATGGAAATGAAAATGACTACATTCTTGCGTATCTTCCAATTGCTAAAGAGTTATTATTTTTATAATATTTGTGATGGCTAATCTCAGATCTCAACTTGACACACTCAGGAAGAGGAAAGCTCAGAGGAAGAATTAACTGCATCATATAGCCTGTGGGCATTTCTGTGGGGCATTTTCTTGACTGGTAATTGTTGTAGGATGGGCCAATCACTGTGGCATCAGCTGCAGGCCAATCTATAAGAAAGGTAGTTGTAATGAGCCTTGTTACAAGTGAGTAAACAGCAATCTTCCATGTTCTCTGCTTTATTTCCAACATCCATTTACTGCCTTGAGCTCATGTTCTGCTTTGCCGTCATTGATGTAACATCTAAGATGAAAGAAACTCTTTGATATCACCCCCCTCCATCAATGTTGGCTCATAGAGAGTAAAGCAGCAAGCAGGGTACCTGCAATGGTCTGCACCAGGTCCTTTACATATATGTTATGGTTGTTCGCTTGGTGTATTTGTGGGACTCCTAACAGTGGGAACAAGTGTATCTCTGACTCTTTTGCCTGCATTTGAGACACATTTCCTCCTCTTAGGTTGCTTTGTCCAGCATCAATATGAGGTATTTTGCCTTGTCTTATTGTACCATGTTTTGTCCTTTCTGGATTCATCTTTTGTAGACCTGATCACTGAAGAGGAAACAGAGGGGGAGTGAACCAGAGGGAGAGGGGAGGTGGAGGAGAGCTTGGAGGAGTGGAGAGCAGAGAAACTGTGGTTGGGATGTATTAGATGAGAGAAGAATCTATTTTCAAGAGAAAGTAAATAATAAAAAAGAAAATTTCA
>LZPO01009495.1:1872-12073 GCA_001675575.1 Neotoma lepida
GTCAGCTAACATTTAAAAGTTTGAAGATCTCATACAAAATTCCTGATTGTTGGCCTTTGGAGACACCTAAGGTTTTCTAGTCTGAGACTACTACATGCTGTGAACTTCAGTCCTCTTAGCTGATAGGCACGCAAGTGCCCTGAGACCCTTCCACTTTACTCGACTGTCTGCTTGGTACTTCTAGGAGACCTGGTTCAGAAAAGAATTGCTGAAATATTCACTTTTCCTGTTCTGTAGCTAAATCCTTTAGGTGCCAACAGGCAATAAAATTAAATTCTTATAGCCAAACCGATCTGACTATATATAGGCCACTTTCTTTTTCAATTTCTTTAAATGTTAACCTTCCAAATTTATTTTGCATGGTATTCTTAATTATGAAGATTCACTTTAACCTCTAAGTTACTGCAATTTATATTTTTAACTTGAGTTTTCAGTGGCAAGAACAATTTTAAAAATTAANAACCATCACATTAAACACTGGAAATACCCAATTAGTCAGGACTCACTGAAATCCATTTTATTTCTTCTTTACTACAACTTCTGTTAGCTGCTGATGGTGTAAGATGCACATCAGTGTCTTGCTACCAAAATGTGCTGTAATGTATAATAAATTTAATTCTGTTTGAATGGGAAGTTAATTATGAACTGTTGTTCAGAATGAATCTTTCACTCTAGTGTTTCTCATTTCAATGGATTAAACATTCCTTAGGACATGTACCTTCTTTAACTAAACTCTAGTGGCATCTGTTGTAGATTTTAATACAAGCTAGGGGTCTAGTATATTGCACCTAAAACTGCTCAAGAACTCTCTTTCCCATTTTCCTCAAACATCGTGCTTCCCATTGAGCCAATGATTTTTGTTAGGGTCCTGGAGAAGCCCTACAAAAGACCACCATCCACATATGCTTCAGNAAGAGTGTTTTATTATCTCGAGAATAGAGGTACCAACATATTGGGGCCACACATCCTACACAAAGGCAAAATGGTGCCCCCCCAAAAGCTTGCAAACTCTTTTTAAGCACAGCAAGGGGAGTTCCTAAGGCAGCTAGATCATTTTATCTACGATTGGCTCAAGCAAGTGGCAATTATGTTAGTACATTCCTAATTGGCTAGGGCTAGCAATAGCTGGCTAAGGCTATGGCTTTTCCATTTNGGGGCAAGTCTGGATAAGTTNCATGCTTTGTCCTTATTTGGTTATTACCTTGAGCTTCTGTGGAGCTCTGGAGGCAGGGCATTGGGGAGCGGGGCTGGCTCAGGCCTAGTATACTTTGAGCTGCTGTCAGGGGCATTAAAGATTGATTGTCCTTTGTTCATGGCTTCCTCAGAATGTCCTGCTCAGTTTCAAGAAGCAGGAANTGAGGCCTAGTTCTCAACTGAGTTGTTAGAAGCCTGTCATGATATTTGCCTGGCTTTCTCAATTTTGAAATTTAGGTTTTTTTTTTTTTTTTTAAACATTTAATTTCTTTAGTATCACTGTATCACAGTATGAGACAGGAATNAAACAGGCAGCCTTATTCAGATACAAGGTTATCTAGTTTCTTAAAATCTTCATAACCCAGTATCTATGCCATAATGTTTATGGCATTTACTTAGGGTTTATAACTGTTTCATCTCACGTACATGAATGTCAGTTTTTAAATATCCTTTTTTCTCTTTACTTCCTGTCAGGCTAATAGGTACTGCATTTATCTGAGGAAGGGAGAGCTATCCTCTGCTGACCNCGAATGCTTTTGAGAATGAAATATGGGCCTTGGGGCTTTATTACAGGCATTCGGATTCTGGTTCTCTTGCCTTTTGGCTGCAGACCCTTAGGCCAAGTCAGTTAATTTCTCAGCACTGTAGTTTTCTTGTCAGTTAAACAGAGTCATTTGTAGAACTGGCTTAAGTAGAGTTGTTTGAACTAAATGAGTTTTGTCTTAGATCAACACCAAGCTAATGGTGAATGCTCACTTAATATTAGGTTAAAAAAATATACCGTTACTTTGCTGTTTTCTATAGACATGAACCCATTAACTTAGGCTATTGTAAATGAATTTCTGAACTGAAGTTTATTTTAATTAACAAATATTTATTAAATTACTAATGCATGTGAATCCAAAAATGAATGACATATGATCTTTCACAAGGATAGTATAATACTGCACAATTACTAATAGAACAGGCTAAAAAATACTGCTATTGAAAGAAAATACCAGACATGGCTAGTCCAACTGGAAATAACAGATACATGTAATCAAACTGGAAATGGTTGCAAATAATTTAATTACCTGTACAAACAAGATTTGACTCTTTAAAAAAAATCCAGAGTTCACTTCCTGTTGCCTTTGAATCAAGATGTAGAATTCTCAACTCCTTCTCCAGCACCATGTCTGCCTGCATGCCACCATGTCCCATCATGATGATTATGAAATAAACCTCTGAAANTATAAGCTAGCCAATTAAATGTTTTCCTTTGTAAGAGTTGTCATGGTCATGCTGTCTCTTCACAGCAATAGAAACCCTAACTAAGACAGAAGTTAGTAACAATGACTGGGATATCGCCTGACCATGATTTTTTTTTAAGGAATATGGAGCTTGGAACTGTGGATTAGAAAAGCAGTTGAGCACTTTAAGTGCTGCTTAATGGGCCATCCTAGTAGGAGCATGGAAGAGTGGTGCTAAGAGTTATTTGAACTGTGCAGGCCTAGATAAAGAGGTTTCAGAATTTTAGTATGTGGCATAGAGATCATTCTTATGATATTTTGGTGAACAATGTGGCTGCTTTTGCCCTTGTCCAAAGAGTCTGCCTAAAGCTAAAGTGAAGAGTTTTGAAAAAATTCTGTTTGTCAGAGGAAATCTCAAAAAAGCCTAATATAGACTCTGGCCTATGGTTATTAGTGTTAACTCTAATGAAGATTTACAGTAAAAAGGAGCAAGCTGAGAAAAGAAAAATATAAAATTTGAGGAGAAAAGTAGAATGGAGCTAAGTCTTGTGTTCAAGGAGCTAAACAGATTAAGAAATGGAATAAAGGGAATGATGATCTCAGAGCAAGATCCCACCAGCTAAGTTTCCAATTTGTGAAAAGGAATTAAAGAAAAGGTTAAAGCCTGGTGGGGTGGTACATGCTTTTAATCCCAGCACTGGCAAGGCAGAGGCAGGCGAATCTCTGAGTTTGAAGCCAGCATGGTCTACAGAGCAATTTCCAGAATAGCCATGCTTAGGCAGTGAAGGTAACCATCAAAAACAGAAAGCTGATGAAGATATAATTGAAAGATCTCTGAGTTCAAGGTCAGCTTGGTCTATAGAGCAAGTTCCAGGACAGCCAAGCTTAAGCAGTGAAGATAACCATCATAAACAGAAAGTCAGTGAAGATGTAATTGAACAAGGAGGCCATGTTCCAGGCCTAGCAATCAGCAGAACTTGGGCAGCTTCAGCAATGTGGTTCTAGCTTTAGAGTCAAGAAGTGACTAAGGAAGCAACTAAAGCCATACATGTGTCAGGGGTCCCTGAATGGAGACCTAGAGAGGCCATTGCATGAAGCTGTGAAGGTGAAACATGGATTGTCTTGGAGAACTCAAGATGTTGGAAATGCCAGCGCTGTGGGATACCTGTGAAGGAGAGCTGCTAATGGAGTGGAACCAGCCCAAGACAAAGAGGTGTGTTGCAGTCAACAAAGCTTAAAGGAGTTGGAGATCTGAAGAATGCTTTGATAACAGACATAGAGATGCAGAGTTTGTAGTTTGCCCAGCTGGTTTTCAGTCTTGCTTTGGCCCAACATTTCCTCACTGTGCTCCCTTCCCTATATTTTAGAATAGTAATGTATATCCTGTGCCATTCTATGTTGGAAGTATGTGATGTTTTTTTATTTTGATTTTATTGGGGATTACAGTTAAGAGATTGCATGAATCTCAAAAGAGACTTTGAACTTTAGNCTCTTAAACATTGTTGAGACTGTGATAGATTATGGAGACTTTTAAAGTTGTACAAAATGCATTTTGCATTATGATGTTGTTATAAGCTTATAGGGGCCAGGGAGTGAAATATGATAGTTTGACTATAATTGGACCCATAAGCTAATAGGGAGTGGCACTGTTAGGAGGTATGGCTTTGTTGGAGGACATGTGTCACTGTGGAGGTGGGCTTTGCAGTCTCATTTATGCTCAAGCCATGCCCAGTGTCTCAGTTCATTTCCTGTTGCCTTCGGATCAAGATGTAGAATTCTCAACTCCTTCTCCNGCACAATGTCTCCCTGTACACCACCATGTCCCACCATGATGATAATGGACTCAACCTCTGAAACTGTAAGCCAATCAATTAAATGTTTTCCTTTATAAGAGTTGCTGTGGTCATGTTGTCTCTTCACAGCAATAGAAACCCTAACTAAGACAGCCCTCAAAACTAACTTTGCACTGTTAGTTTAATACTGTAATGATTCTATTTCTGGACTTTATCATTCTAGAGTGAAGATGAAACTTCTTCACCACTTACTATGTTTTCTGTTATCATTCCATCAAAGTTAGCTCATTAATTTTCTATGTCCTATTCTGCTCTGTCTTTGTAAATTTTTCCTAAACGACCTCCACTAGGTTTTAGAGTTCAAAAACTAAACACTATGTACTATGCATCAGAATTTACTCATTTAGTTTCATTTTTCAAAATCTAGAAATAAAAATACTATCTCCTACAGAAAAAAAAAGCGATCCAGAAACTGGATCACACAACATTCACAATATCCAATACACCATTAAAAAAATGTTTCTAAAGATGCAAAGTGAACAAAAGCAGTACCCAACATATAGGGATAGGAAACCTAAGTTGGGCAGGACTTCCAAGCAATGCCTTCTAGTACTTCTCAGAGTAGGGTTGGAAAACAGCTATTCTGCAGTATGGTGACAGCTAAAAAGCACTGCTCAGCAGCAAAGAGCCAGAGACCCTTCCAAAGGCTCAGTCATAGCTGGAGTGATCCGCCTCCACTGCCTAGTGCCTGCAGCTGCAGAGGGTTGAACCCCAACTTGAGAGAAAGGGAGCATCTCAGAAAGTTTGCACCATACTTTTGTAAGTTAAAGAGAGAGTGAATAGAAAAGACAAAAGTCATTTGCATGGCAGCTACACTAAGGAGAAAGCAGGAGACCAGAGCAGGGANGGTAAATCAGAGANACTCAGAAGCACAATCAAGGATTAGAGCTGTAGTTCGGTTGATAGAGTACTTGCCTCATATGCAGGAAACCCTGGGCTCAGTCCCCATTACTGCAGGAATCAGGGCATGCTAATGCANACCTAGAATGCAGACTGTCAGGAGGTGAAGGAAGAACAGAAGTTCAAATTCCTAAGTGCCTACATAATAAGTTTAAGGACAGCCTTAGCTGTATGAGACCTTGTCTCAAAGAGAGAGAAGAGGGGGGAAAAGAAAGATGAGAGAAATGTGATAACCAACCTTGGATATGTCATTGAGCAAATCTGCAATCCAACAGTGCAATCTTCGGCCCATATACTATATACATACCAGAAAAATACTCTATTCTCTGTACTCAGACTGGCACAGCAAAAGGCCATTTTAAAAAGACCTATGCTGTATATGGCTAGGAACTTATAGAAGCCAAGTTCCTTTGCTGCACAGCTTGTGAACTCAGAGCAATAAAGCCAGTTGCATGTGACTCTGATCTGATGTCTGTGCTGTAGAATACCTAGAAATATAAGGGAGATGAGGAGTAAGAATAAAGGGGAATAAAGACCATGCAGTGTTTTACTGATGGAAATCAGGCTTTAGCCTTATATTGAAGTAAACCACACAGAAATTGGTCCTGTACCTCTGCTCATGCAAGGGACAAGCCCAGTCATATGTGCACCCACATGAGGGACCACACAGTGACACCCTTTCATGTGGTCCCATGCAAGGGTCTGGACAGGGACAGGTCCTGAACCTGCTCTCACACAGGTAATAAAAAAAAAAATCTGTGAACTAAAAGCAGCCTCGCCCAGAATTCAGATTCTTCCACACCTTTTTAGAGGAAGTACAACCAGTGTTCCTCAAACTATCCCATTCAACAGAAAGGAAGGCTTGCTACCAAACTAGTTTTATAAAACTAGTATTACCCATACCGAAAGTAGATAAGAATACAACAACAAATATGATTATAAGCTAGTCTCCTGATGTAAACACAGTGGCAAAATTTCTTAATAAAACATGAGCAGGCTGAATTCCAACTATTCACCAATAACACCATTCACTATGTTTGAGCTTCCTTCTAGGGATGCAAGAGTGGTACAAGGCATATGTCTTAGGGTTGCTTCTGTGATAAAACACCATGACCAAAATCAGCTTGGGGAAGAAAGGGTTTATTTCATCTTACAACTTGTAGTTTATTATTCAGAGAAGTCAGAGCAGAAACTCAAGGCAGGAACCTAGAGCCAGGGAACTGATGCTGAGGCCATGGAGGAGTGCTGTTTACTGGCTTGCTTCCCATTACTTGCCCAGCCTGCTTTTTTATAGACCCAGGACCACCTGCCCAGGGGTGGCACATCCTGGGGTGAACTGAGCCCTCTTGCATCAATCATCAGTCAAGAAAATGCAAATCAAAACAACACTGAGATACCATCTTACACCTGTCAGAATGGCTATGATCAAAAACACTGATAACAGCTTCTGTTGGAAAGGATGTGGAGCAAGGGGAACACTCCTCCACTGTTGATGGGAGTGCAAACTTACACAGCCACTTTGGAAATCAGTATGGCCGTTTCTCAGAAAACTGGGAATCACTCTACCTCAGGACCCAGCAATACCACTCTTGGCTATATACCCAAGGAACACTCAANCATACTATAAGGACACATACTCAATTATGTTCATAGCAGCATTATTCATAATAGCCAGAACCTGGAAATAATCTAAATACCCCTCTATCGAAGAATGGATAAAGAAAATGTGGCACATATACACAATGGAGTCCTTCTCAGCAATAAAAACCAATGACATCATGAAATTTGCAGGCAAATGGATAGAACTAGAAAATATCATCCTGAGTGAGGTAACCCAGACTCAGAAGGACAGACATGGTATGTACTCACTCATAAGTGGATACTAGATGAAAAGTAAAGGATAACCAGACTACAACCCATAGCTCCAGAGAAGCTATCTAACAAGGAGAACCCTAAGAGAGATGCATGGATTGCACTGGGAAGGGGAAATAGATGATATCTCCCATGAGCAAACTGGGGGTGAGGGGGGGGCAATGGAGGATAGGGGGATGAGAGATGAGAACATAAGGGAACAGATGGTCGAGCTGGAACAGGGATGGAGTGGGACAGCAGTGAAATAGATAACCATGATAGAGGGAGACATCATGGGAATAGACAGAAACTGGGCGCTAGAGAAGTTCCCAGGAATCTCCAGGGATGACCCCAGCTTAGACTACTGGCAATAGTGGAATGAGTGCCTGAACTGCCCTACCCTGGTAATCAGATTGGTGAATACCCTGACTGTCATCATAGAGCCTTCATCCAGTAACTGATGGAAGCAGATGCAGAGATCCAGAGCCAAGCACCAGGCTGAGCTCCAGGAGTCCAGTCAAAGAGAGAGAAGAGGGATTCTATGAGCAAGGGGCACCAAGATAATGATGGGGAAACCCACAGAGACAACCAAACCAAACTAATGGGAACTCATGAACTGTGGACCAATAGCTATGAAACCTCCATGGGGCTGGACTAGGCCCTCTGCATAAGCGAGACAGTTGTGTAGTTTGATCTGCTTAAGGGGCCCCCTGACAGTGGGATCAGGATCCATCCCTGGTGCATGAGCAGGCTTTTTGGAGCCCTCTGCATATGGTGGGACATCTTACACAGCCTTGGTACAGGGGGATTGGCTTAGACCTGCCTCAACTGAGTGTATCAGGCTCTGCTGACTCTCCATGGGAGGCCTTGCCTTGGAGGAGGTGGGAATGGGGGGGTGGGTGGGGGAGAAGGCTGATGGGTGGGAGAAGGGAGGGGAAGGGGATCTGTGTATGTAAAATGAATAGAAAATGTCTTAATAACAAAAAAGAAACAACAACAACAAAAAGAAAGAAAATGCACCACAGGCCAGTCTAATGGAAGAATTTTCTCAATTAAGATTCTCTCTCCAGAAATGACTCTAGCTTGTATCAACTTGGCATAAAACTAGCCATTACAACATACCAGTCAGTAGATGCAGGAAAGACCTTTGACAAAATGATTCATCCCTACAGCATGAAAGTCATAAAGAAAGTTGGACTAGGAGGAACATACATAAATATAATAAAGGATACATATGACACACCCATAGCCAACATTATTATAAGTGAAAGAAAAACTTTAAAATTCCACTAAAATTAAAAATGAGACAAGATTGTCCTCCTTCTCCACTCTTGTTCCATATTGTGCTTGAAGGATTAGAGTGATAAGGGAAAGGGAAAAACCAAATACGAAAAAGAATTCAAACTACCTTTTTGCATAAAATATAATCCTGTTTGTAAGAGACCCTAAAGAGTTCACCAGAAAGCTTAAAAGTCATAAATGTATTCAGCAAAGTAATAGAATATAAAATAGATAGACATAAATCAGTAGTTTCCTTTATACCAATAGCAAGCATGACAAAAAATAAGAAAAGGATCATATTCATAATCATTTTTTATATATACCTAGTTGTTGGGATACATTGCTGGCTGGTAGAGGTCAGAGTCTGCCATAAGCCTAAGCTTTTTCTCTAAGCTTGGCAATATGGAGCAAGGCTTCATGCTCGCAAACCACCCTTATCTGGATAATGTCCCTGGGCCTGAAGGACTGACATTATCTGAAAGCTATTTGTAAACCAGATGCCTGTCTCTAAAACCAGATGCCTGACTTATCATTAGCTCAAACCCCACAGAGATCCCTGCTGGAAGGCTCCCTTGCTGCACATACTAGGAGCCCTTTGATAGGAGTGTGCCTCTTAATACAAATTAAGTGATGTCCCTGCCACTGTTCTCAGCCCTTATATTCCCCTTTCTTCCTGGAATGAAGTGGAGTTGTAACACTTAACCATCTCCCTAGAGAGCTGTGTCTGTTAACTCACAAACTATGGGATCCTACTCACTTGTTCCAGCTCCCTCCCACCTCGTAGTGACCAGCACCTAGAAATAAACCTACTTAGGAAGTGAAAGCTTCCTCTAAAATGAAAATATTCTAAAACACTGAAGAAATCAAAGAAGATGCTAGAATATGGAAAAACCCTCCCATGTTTCTGGATCAACAGAATTAATACAGCGAAATGTTGTATCATTGGTATATCACCAATATACCAATGTCATTCTCTGCCAGTTGGAGGTTTATCAGAAGAGCCTGAAAATGGCTCAGAGGCAGCTTTTTTAAAAAAAGAGGGTTTGGGGAACCAGTGTTGCCTAGACCTCCTTTTCTGATCCAGAATGAATGTGGCCAAGAAGATGAGACTAGTGAAAAAAAATGAAGGCATCTCAGAAGATAAGGGAGATGAAGCCAAAGAGGAAAGGCAGGAATCTAGGGCATCTGTCTGGCACTCAAAAACCAAGGATTTTCAAAAAAGTCCAATTACAAGCTTGAAACAGAAACTTTTGTTGGAACCAACAACCAGTCATGGTCAGTCTTCCCAAGGTCTATTTGTTGAAGAAACTTCTGAAGAAGTTCTGAAGAGTTCTGAAGAAGGAAACTTTGTGCCTCCCTCACAAAGCATTGCAGCTTTGACCAGTAAGAGAAGCTTAGTCCTTGTGCCAAAGTGTTCTGCAGAAGAAGTCACTGTTTGTCCTGAGACACAATTAAATTACCCTGAACCCCTTGACCTTAATAGAGAAGGCTCTCCAGATAGCAGCGAGATCCCC
Organism: Neotoma lepida; assembly: GCA_001675575.1. Taxonomy (NCBI): domain Eukaryota; kingdom Metazoa; phylum Chordata; class Mammalia; order Rodentia; family Cricetidae; genus Neotoma; species Neotoma lepida. Next base: position 11,695 of record LZPO01009495.1, read on the forward strand.
ATTGAAGTAAGAATGACAGTGAGTGATAAGCAGGTTGGTAATGGTGAGAGAGAAGATGGTGAGAAATCAAATCCCACTCCTGCGTTCTCATCTAGTACCCAGGTGTCCTGCCCACCGTGTGACCAAGACTTTCCTCCCACAAAGATTGAACAACATGCCATGTACTGCAATGGTCTGATGGAGCAGGAAACAGTGTTGACTCGGAGACAAAGAGAGACCAAGAACAAAAGTGACAGTAGGACAGACTGCCCTAGACACCAACAATTTGCCTCAAATGCTTAAACAGCTTGCGTGGTTCACATTGAGCTCTCTGGCAATTTCTTGAGTCAAGTAAGAGAATCCGCTTCAGTAGTGCTCTTCGTTGCTCATTGTCCACTTC
>LZPO01009497.1:0-19509 GCA_001675575.1 Neotoma lepida
GTTGAGGGTTGAAAGATGGCTTACCTGTGAGAAATGCATACTGCTCTTGCAATGGACCTTCTCTTGTAATGGACCTTAGATTTATCCTAGAACCCCTGTTAGGTGTCTCACAACCTCCTGTAATTTCAGTGTCAGGAGTCCCAATACCTCTGACCTCTAAGAGCAAGAACACATCCATTCAAATACCTGGACACAGACCCATGCACATACACTTAATTTAAAATAGGGTTTAGAAAGTAGCATATATATATATATATATATATATATATATATATATATGCCTAAGAGAGAACAACACAATTTATTAACTGTTAATTGTTTTCAAGGATAATATCACTTTGAAACAGGATAGGAACAAATTCAAGGTGTCTTGTGAATTTACAGCAAATAATTCAACTACTTTCTTATTTATAGGAACAAAATACTATAATTGTTAATACTAAACCTGATATTAGAGTCTGAATGATTGTCATGTAGCCTGAAGAACACAGGGCAGACAGTTACTGAAGAGGCAAAGTAAGAGCTAAGCAAGTAAGTTTTGATCAGGTTTGCCAAGTTAGAAAATGTGAACTGTGGCCTAAGTTACTGTTTTAAGTAGTATGTTTTTCATTTACTAAATGGTTCAGTCTGAGTAGCTAGTGCTTAATCTCATTCTAATACTCTAGGAATATTTCACACAAAAAGTGCTACTAGGTTTATTTGCTAATTGTATAATTATATAAACAATTTTAATTTGAAATACATTCATTCCAGGTCAGAGAAATATGGTGAATTTGCACAGAACCATTTGTATGGGGGGTTTACCTTTGATATTTGTAGTTTATTGTTTATACCTATAGTGTATGCCAAATTCTGTGATAGTGGCAGGGCATATTTTGATTTTCAGTCTAAACAACATTGTAAGGATGAGTAGCTAGAATTTCTACTTCAGCCATTGTCTGGCATCTATAAAATAATTCCTAAAGGTCAAACATGTCAAGGCCAAAATTAAGGAATAGCTGTTGCCATCACATTACTACTGTGTGTTCTATATTTCTCTTGTACTCTGTTAATAGTACATTTTAAAGGATAATAAGAAAGTTTGATATGGGAGGGTGAAAAAAATCACATTTTGAAAATTTATTATTATTAATGTAAGAGTTATATTAGGTAAGATTCTAGAGACAGGCAGTAATTTCAGCTGCAATGCTTTCACAATTTTCCTTTATCTAGCATTAAACTTCATACTACACCTAGACTTCTTTCAATTTCAACTTTCATATAATAAGGCATTTAATCTCACTAGTAATAAGACATTTAATTCCATAGAAACAGAATTAAATTTTATAAATTTTCTAAAATTCAGCGTGTTTTCTGTAACATATAGTATTTTGTGCACATTTTCATGCGTGATCTAGGACTATTAAAACATACCTAAAATATAGGGTTTTTGTTTTAATTACGTGTAATTTGATGAACTTTTTGTTTCATATTAATTAAAATCACTCTATATATTTCTCTGCTCAGGAACAATGAGCTGAATATGATCTACATACTACTTGAATATTATTCAATTCTTCCACTTCTTTCTGGATGATTACTGATTAAAAATAATTCTAATACTCTCAAATCCAGAATACTCTAGTAGCTTTCCTGTATTTTGTTTGTCCACAGATTAAGTTGGTTTAATAAAAGAATTTATACCACAATATAATAGGATGAAACAGGTTACAGTATGGGTTACATAAATAACTTTTACAAATTTTCTGTGTATGAAATAGATGAGTTTCAGCAAAGTGGGTGATGTGGCAAGGAACAGGTAACAAGATAAAAGGTGAACTCCCATAGGCTTTGAGTGTTTGGATCCTCACACACATATGCACATCGACAAATGGAAAATTAATGTACTAGATTACTAGACAACTAAATATTGAAGTACACACCACTTAGCCAGAATATTAAATGCAACTAGAACACTCCCAGATTCCAGCTTTATATTTTCCATTTGATTTAATTTTCTCAGTGTTCTCAACTAGACATTTTATTCAATGGATATTTCAATTCTTTAAGAAATGTCAAATATTTCCTCAAAACCAAAAATAGCAATAAAATATTATAATTGATTATAAAATGTATAGTTTTTGCATTGATCCCAAGGCCTAAGGGATTTTTGGTAAGTACTCTTCCACTGAGAAACAACCGTAGCGTAATGCTCTTATATTTTACAGATCATTTGTCACATTGATAAAGATGCAAAGAAGTGCAAAGAGACAATTAAATAAATATAGTATTTACGAGGTAGTAGCTGTGTTAAGAAAAATTATTGTGGAAATAAGCATTGATTTCTAAACCTCAGTTTGTCTCAAAATCAAAGACATGCTCCCATTCACATTCTGGACCAGTGGGTCTTTGTGGATATTCCCATCCCAATTCTTTCAGTTCCACAGGTTTCTCCTTGCAATGGCTGTCCCTATGGCCACTGGACCACTGAATTTTAGTGATAAAATCAGTGAATCACATGAGAGACTGTTCATGGAAAAATGTGCAAGGCTTGAAGATGATATCTGTCTCTTTGTTGTAATGCAAATTTTAAAAGGTCTTGTTTATAAACAACTCAGAGTCAGGTATTGGGGTAAATTCTGAAAGATCAGAGAGACAGAATAATCCACAGCTAACCTCACCTGGCCAACATCTCAGTTGATCCTGTTTCCTCAAACTGGAAACTTCTGAGTCCTCATCCAAACGGAGCTTAGTTGAACTGCTGTTAAAAGCCTAAAAGCTTAAAAAGCCCTAGTTCCTAGTCCTCATGCCTTATATACCTTTCTGCTTCCTGCCATCACTTCCTGAGATCAAAGGTGTGTGCCATAATGCCTGGCTCTGTTTCCAGGGTGGCTTTGAATTCAGAGATCCAGATGGTTCTATGCCTCTGGAATGCTAGGATTAAAGGCATGTGTGTCACCATTTTCTGGCTTCTATGTCTATCTAGTGGCTGTTCTGTTCTCTGACCTCAGATAAGTTTTATTTGTGTACATAATTTATTAGAGGACATAATATCACTACACTCTGTCCATTTTCTATTAGTTGTAAGGTTCAGACATGAAATTAATCTGTCTCTATCTATGCTAGTTCTACTGACTATCTCTGTAGGTAGGTCAACATTCTCAGAGGCTTTTGAAAACATGTAGTAATAAACACAACTTGCTTGGCTTAGGCCCATCCTGTTTCTAAAACTATACATCTTGCTTCCTGGTTCCTCCTCATCTCTCACCCTATGTAGACTAGAAGAACTAGATACTACTTATAGATCTAGATGTAAAGAAAAGTGCCCATTTCTTCAAATACTTTTCTTTTCATGAAAATAATTTTTTTCATGCAATATATTTTGATTACAATTTTCCCTCCCGTATCTCTTCACAGATTCTCCCCACCATCTCACTCATCTAACTCCATGCCTCCCTTCTCTCTCTTTAGAAAACAAATAGGCAAACAAACAAACCAATATAAAACATAATAAACAGGAAAAACAAAACCAAAAAAGCATGAGCAATGCACACACAAACAGAGAAACAGACATAGCACAGAAAAACCATAAAAACACATAGTTAGACAGCATAATACATTAGAAAAAGGCCAGCAAAATGCAAAAGGGCCAAACTAATCTCCAAAAATACTATTGAGTTTGTTTTGCGTTGGCCATTTACTGCTGGGCATGGGGCCTGCCTTTAAGTGTCATCTGTATAACCAGTCAGACTCCATTGAAGGAAACTTTTTGAGTGGTTAACCCTTGAGGATAAATTCTGGGTTAGAGATAGGGGCTGTTATCGATTTCCCATCTCAGTACTGGGACCCCATGTAGTGTGGACATGTGCAGACTTTGTGTATGCTGTCACAGTCTCAGAGAGTTCATATGTGTGCTATGTCTGGAAGGCGCCATTTTCTTGAGGTCTTCTTTCCCCAATGGCTCTTATGATCTTTTCACTTCCTCTTCTGTAGAGCTCCCTGAGTCCTAAGGGGAGGTAATTGATGAAGACATCCCATTTAGGACTGAGTTATCCAAGGTCTTTCACTCTCAGAACATTGTCCCATTGTGGTTCTCTCTATTTGTTCCCATCTCCTGCTGGAAGAAGCTTCTCTTATGGTGGCTGAGAGAGACTTTAATCTGTGGCTCTAGCAGAATATTCTTAGGAGTCATTTTATTGCTTCATTCCTTTGACAGAACAATGATATTTTGTTTTCTCATAGTGGCCTATGCAGCAACTTAGAGAAAAGACAAAATCCTTCCTATTTGAGAGATTTGAGCTTTTAATATCATAGCTACATCTTACACAAATTTACGAATTGTAGTGCTAGAACCACAGTGTCCAACATGGCAGCCAGTAGTTACATTCAGCTATTGAGTAATTAAAATATTGCAAGTGGGATGTATTGAAAGTATAAAACACACATCAGACTTGATATGACCTAGAGAGGTCAGATAAAAAAGAGGGGGCCTGGTGGGGGCACAAATGGATCTCCCTGGGAGGGGGAAATAGAATATATTTTATGGGCAGACTGTGGAGAGGTGGGAACAGGAGCTGGAGGATCAACTGAGGGGCAGATAGGGTGGAGGGAGAGAGTGCAGGGAGAGACAGCTGGAATTGGGGGCATTTGAGGGTAGTGTGGAAACCTAGTGTGGTAGAAATGTTTAGGGATTTGTGGTGATAATTTATCTGTGTTCCCTAATAAAATGTATCTGAGGGTCAGAGGAAAAACGGGGCTGCCAGCCACTAGTAGAAAAACAATAGCCATGCAAGTTAGCACACACCCTTAATCCATTTGGTTCTCTGTGACTCCAAGGTCACATGGGGAACTAGTAGTAGGAGGTGGTGGCACATGCCTTTAATCTCAGCATCAACCTTAGAGTTCTGAAGATCCATGCAGACAAGACAGGAAGTGATGTAGCTTCGGAGGATAGGATATGAGTTAGCAGATGTACAGGCATAAAAAGCCAGGTTAGACCAGAAGTCACTCTCTTCCCTCCACTTTGTTCCTTGGAAGTAGAGGGAGCGTTGGTGAGGTGAGGCTAGTGGTGGCTTGCTCCTAATTCCTCTGATCTCTGTCAGATTTTCACCCTTATTTCTTGTTCCGTGTGTTTATTAATAAGACTGGTTAGAAGTTCTTCTTACAGGGATTCATGAGGACAGTCCTAATGAGTACTCCTAGTAATGGGGAATACAGTCTCAACTGGCCATATCTTCTTGCCAGGTAAGGCTTCCAGTAGTGAAAATGGGTTGCCATTCAATTGAGTTGCTAGCCAAGGGAGTCCCATGAAAATTCTAAAACAACCCATGCTGTTGCTAAAACAAAAGTTTGCTCTCTGAAAACCTATAGCATGGCTGAGGACAACATTCATACAACTTACTGAACATGAGAAGTGGAGCTGATGCCTACATGGATTCTTCATCCCTATATGCTATTCTCTTTTCTGTGGGAATGTACTCTGAAGGGTACTGAAAGAGAAAAAGCCACAAAACCTTTAACCTACAATCTGTCCTGCCTGCAATATATTCTAGGTCGATGGCATCACAGAACTTGTGGGAGTAGCCAACCCATGTCTTATTTTACTCAAGGCCCACTCCATGAGAAGGAAACCATGCCTGACACTGCTTGGGTAACAAAGAACCAGAGACTAGGCAGCCCAGAGTGCTAGGGTAAAACAAAACATGACTGTTCTAAGGAAAAAATATCAATAAAATGATTCCTAATGATATTCTGTTATACTCATATATCAGTGCTTTTTCCATTCACCATTGCAGAGACTTTCTCATGCAGCAGATGGGAAGAAATATAGAGACCCACAGCCAGACATTCTATGGAGAGAATCTAAATTGGGAGGGGTGAGTCTCCATCATATCCCTCACGTCAAAGCTCAGGTAATCCCATGGAAGTGGAGACAGAGAGACTGTAATAGCCAGAAGGGAGGCAGGATAGGAAGAGATCAGGGCCCTCTGAATGATATAAAAAGATAAGATATAGATATGATAAGATAAAAGGGTGGATTGTTAAATCTACTTTTAAAAAGCAACTTGTTTAAAATGTTTTATATTGGTATAGATTTTAGTTTGTTGATACAAATTTAAATTTAATTTTGTTATACTGTATATCTATATCTATATCTATCTATCTATCTATCTATCTATCTATCTATCTATCTATCTATCTATTTACTCTTGTTTAAGGTATTATGTTTGTTTAACTTATTTAAATTATAATGGATAATTAAAAAATACAGTTTTTGTGATAATCAAACTTATAGTCATGTTAGTTAAGTTTTTAGATACACATAGATTTATTTTAATTAGGTAGGTAATCTTCAAACACTTCAAAGACCTACAGAATATGACATTTGAAATGTTTTAAAAATTTTCTGGACAGTGAGACATGTGTGCTCCTGGCAACACTGATTTACTTCAAAGAAAAAGATGGGCATTGAAGACACTCCATATGGAGTTTATCTTCTTGGCAAAAATAGCCATTTGGACAAAAACCTGTTCTTGCCTAGACTGCTTGAAAAACTGTTATAGTGAATGCAGGACCCATAAGAAGGTAACCACTGAACTTTACCAGATGAGATGGTCCTTCAGGTTCGTGCTTTGCAGAGGAAACTGCCAGACATTCTACAAAACACACACACACACACACACACACACAAATGACTGAAAGACTGTAGGCTTATTGGCTGAAGATGGATGACTGTAGGCCGATTGGCTGAAGATGGGTGCCCCAATGATACAGAGGAACTTTGGGTGACTGTTCAGACAAACAGCTGTCTTTTTCATTCTAGAGTTTTGAAAGTTGCTTACAATGCTCTTCCTGTTTAATTAGGTAGTATTATATCCTTCTGAGGTCTTTGATGTAGTTAAAGACTAGATAGTTATAATTATGGTTTTTGTTGATGTTGATAAAAGATAAGGTAGATATAAAACTTTATACTCATAAGATAGATAAAATATTTTCTTTAGTTTTGCCAAATACAAATAGATATTGTAACTGTAATTCTTGCTAGATAACTGTTTTGTTTTATGTAATTTTACTATGTTAAAGTTAAAATCTTCCTTTTAAATAAAAAAAGGAAAAATGATGGGAATGTCTTTCTAAATACATGTTGCTCTGATTGATTGATAAATAAAGCTGTTGGTCAATGGTGAGGCAGAATAAGGTTAGATGGGACATTCTAACTAGGGGAGAGGAGAAGAAAGCAGAGCTGGGCAGATGCCATTCTGCCATCTAGAGAACAGCATGTAACGGCACATAAGTAAAGCCACGGAACACATGGCAACATAGATTTGTAAAAATGGGTTAATTTAAGATGTAAGAGCTAGTTAGCAAAAGCTTGCCATGGCCATAGTTTAAAAATAATATAAGCCTCTGTGTGTTTACTTGGGTCAAANAACTGCGGGAGCCGGGCAGGACCAAACAAACTTTCACCTACATCTGAATCAACTAAGCAAGGCATATATGAGCTCATTGAACCCAAGCCCCCTATCTCTATATATTTACAGCTACTAGCATATTATTTTTATGGGACTCCTGACCATGAAAACAAGTGGCTATCTGACTCTTATGCCTGATCTTAGGACTCTTTTCCTTCTGTTGGATTGCCATGTCCAACTTTGATATGATAGTTTTTGCTTCATTATATTATACTTTATTTTGTCATGTTTGGTTGTTATCTCTTAGAAGCCTGTTCTTTTATAAAGAGAGACAAAAAGGAAGTGGATCCAGAAGGGAGAGGAGGAGGGGAGGAATTGGAGTGAGTAGAAGGAAGGAAAACTATAATCAGGATATATTATATGAGAAAAGATTCTTTTTAATAAAAGAAAAAGAATGAGAAAGGGAGAAAAATGTATATGCAAGTCTCAATAATGATTTTTATATTGATTTACTGTTACAGGTAACCAACCAGAGATGACCTCTCAGACATAGTTAATAGCCAATTGAAAGTCTTTATTCCACCTGGCTGGAACCATACCAGGCATTTTGGGACCTAAGTGCAGCCCCAAGGGTCCAGAATATGAAGTTTTTAAAACAGAAACGACATTCTGGCATCTCACTACATAGCTGCAGGGCAGAAGTAGGCAGTTTGAAGCAAGCAGTTTGACATCTTTCACAGCCTCGATTGGGGGGTGGAGAAACCTTGGTCCTGCCTCAACTGAATGTATCAGGCTTTGCTGACTCCTCATGGGAGGCCTTACTTTTTTGGAAGAAGGGATAGGGGATGGGTTGGGGAGGAGAATGGGGGGAACTGGAGGAGGGATGAGAGGAGGATCTGCGGTTGGTATGTGAAATGAATAAAAAAATTCTCAATTAAAAAAAGCTCTATTTTCCCAAACATTTCATAAACTTCTATTGTACTAGAGATAAAATGCTTTTCATTATCCAATAATTAAAAAAATAGAAACAACATCCCTTTAAGATATTTTCAGTCCACTGTAAGTGTTATAGCTCTGAGGGGAAAGGTATCCTAGCAGTCGGAAACCAAGGAATTCCAAAAAGTCACACCATAGAAAGAACCTCACACAAGAAATTTATTTGGATAGAGACAAGAGGATGGCTATCTCTGCTCAGGAGAAAAATCAGCAGGAAAGGGAGCAGGAGATAGGGTTTCTTTGGGTACAGCTTTCCAGAGTGGCCTGGGATTGGTGAAATTTTGTAGCCCAATCTTGAATTTCTTTTATTCTGTGGGACAGGGCTTGGCCACCCTCCTGGCTCCAGGGCCTGGGAACTGCCATTACAACTCTTAGAGACGTCTGAGGGGCAGGGCCTAGTTGCCTGGAAATCGAGGGCTTTATATATCCACTGTGTTGAGGACCATGCCATATGGTATTTGCTGCACTTGCTTTAACCATCCTTATACATTAATATGTAGAAAAGGATACACACATTGGCATAAAGAAGAAAAAGGGGTGAAAGATCTGGCAGCCACATTTCTCAGGATAATATTAGAAGAACAGATATGTGCATAGCAATGAATATAGTACTTAAATTACAAGGTGTCAAGAGTATAAATGATTTCTAGGGAGAGAAAAATCCCCCTGTGTATACTGAAAATCTTAAAATGAAATCATTCCTGCCATCCTACCATTTCTTCTGATAGACTCCCCATCCTTGTCTCATACCACATGGAGCAATTGCTGCTTCTGCTGCTTCCTCTTCCTTTTCCTTTCCCTCCTCTTCCTTGTCTTTTTTGAGTGATTTTAGGGATCAGTCACAGAACCTTGCATATAGTAGGCAGGTTCTCTACCACTCACTTCTAAATTTATCATTTTCTTTTGATAAAGGAGAAAAGAAACTATTTCTTAAGTTGTGCAAGTTTGTAGTTAGTGTAGTATGATTATACAATGTTCTCTCAGGAGATACGATACAAGCTATTTTGGAGTATTTAGCTCAGCCATGACTTCAGTGTTTTTCTCTGACTCAAATCACAGGTTTGGTTTTGTGTGTGTGGACTTAGGCAGGAAAAACTACAACTGCATGAGAGTATTCCATTTTATTTTTTTATGTATTCTAATTTCAGATAGATATGAATATGTACATATGTGTGCATTCATTTTCTAAAGTGTATATAGTACTTTCTCATAGAGAGTTAGATAGAAAATACATTTTATTAAAGGTTTTAACAGATCTTGTATTCCTAGCTGCCATGTGGGTAACCTATACCTATTTTTGTGTCTAGGTGGGAGTACTTTTATGGGAAATTTGATCCAGAAATGACTAGTTGATATAATTTTGACTTCATCTTGGCTCCCCAAATTCTGTCAGGTTATTATTGAACACATTTTATTTAACTTTACTCCTACTGGCCAATCTTCAAATGCTAGTTAGCAAATACAGAGAAACCAACAAGATACAGATAATATCCAGAAAACTCTAAAACAAATGCTTTTTATTCAAGAATAAATAATTCTACTTTATCTCTGAATTAGACCCTTGAGCCACTATGGATTATTCTACACAGAACATTTACAATGTCATTGAAGGAATGGTCTTAGTTATAATCAGAATTAAATAAAAGGGGCATTGAGAAACCACTCTAGGGGAAAAAATGTCACTGAAAAGAGATTTTTATAGGCATATTAAATAGGACCAGTTTTAAATATATGTGAGGTATAGGAAATATAGAGTGCAATTCTGTGTTTAATAGCATTTGTCATGTCACTGAAGGCCTGGAAAATTATTTCATTCTTCATTTTTCAAGTTTAGTTTTCATTGTAATTATATTACTTTCAGGATTCTTTGTTTATTTTTTATGCTTTTGTTTTGAGATAAGAGCTTAGCATATAAGTCAGGCCTATTTTAATCTTGAATTCCTCCTACTTCAGTATCTCAAGTACCATATATATAGACCTGTACCAACAAATCCAGCAAGAACTGGTTTTTAAACTGGCACAGTGTAAAGGAAAGCATTTGAATGTAAAAGTGTAAGCTAAAAAATTCTCCCTGACTTTGACTCATGACAAGATGTGTGTAGGATATTGGCTCCTTTCCCAGAGCTTAGTCTTGGAAATGCCACATATGCAAGAGGGAAGGTGACAGACCTTAAAATAGTAAACCCTTGAGGAAACTCTAGTAAGTCAGGTGGCACCCTACCCCCACAACTACCCACCCTCCTCCACTCCACATACCACCTTCTCAATAAGAAGAGGGCCAGAGACAGGTACAGAGGACAAAGAGATGAAGGACACTACTGGTCAGTTTTTCTCATCCACTTATTGTGTGATGTTATCACCACTCATCTGTCTCACACAAAGAATAACCAACAAAAATAGAGAGGAGAGGGAATTAGAAATGTCTGAACTGTGTTGTCAAGGATAAATAAAAAGTAAGGTTAGAATATCAGTATATGAGATTTGATTAATTTTTACCTTTAATTCTCTATGCCTTTGCCTGCCTAAGTTTTAGAACACAGAAATAGAACTTCATTAGAATTAATAAATTAACTCATCTAAGATACAGAATATAAAATTAACATATAAAAATCATGAGCACTGATACATGCTGATGGTAGCCTCTGAAATGAAAATGAAAAAGGGAATGCCTTGTATAATAGTTAAAATTTTCTTTTATCGAAAGAGATGATTGTCTCTAAAATGAAAAGTATAAAACAGTGATGAAATAAAGAGGACATCAAATTATTGGATGATATCCTTGTTTATGCATTGTAAGAACAACTATTAAATATGTATGCTCATGTCTCCTAATGCAATTAATAGATTCAAGCAATCCCTATAAAAATACCAAATAACTTGAAAAAATTCCTAAAATTTGTACAGAACCAAAGGAAAAAAAAAGGAGCAAATGTAATATTGACTAAAAAGCAAAGTAGGGCAAGCTATACTACCCGACTTCAATATGTACTTTCAAACTACAAGGAACTGAACAGCAGGGATTAGCTTAAGTACAGACAGGGATCAATAATGAATGACAGCAAGCCTATGTGTAAACACAAGCAAATGATGTTCAATAAAGCTGCTAAGAACATGCCTTGGGAAAAGGATAGTTTTTTCAAAAGTAGTGGGGAAAGCAAATATCTACCTTCAAGGAAAAAAAAAAAAAAACTAGATCTCTCACCTCTCACACTCTGCTTCAGTTGATGACGAATTAAATGTGAATCCTTTAAGTATGTAATGTNTAGAAGTAAACCTGGAAGTGCTTTAGAATATTGGATAGACAATTTTTTAAAGAAAGTTGATGAGAAATAAAGCAAAAATTGACAAATGGAGTTATTAAAATGAAAAAGCCAATGAGGCAATCCACAGAGGGGAAAAATCAAATTATTTAATAGTTCTCTATTAAATATTCTTATTTGCAAAATATGTTATAGACTTGATAAGGAGTTAATACTGTCAATGCATGAAGACTCCAAACTCAACAGCAGTTCGAGAGCACAAAGACTAACCAAATTCAAATAGTCAAAACAAAATGACAAAAAATCGAAATGAAAACAAATAAAACAAAAAAAGGAACAGAGTGGGAGGGCAAAGAAAGAGGGATCATGATAAATAAAGATATCATGGGAATAGTGAGAAACAGAGTGCTAGGGAGGTTCCTGGAAATACAAAAAATAATGACCTCACTTTAGACTACTGANAATAGTCAAGAGGGTGGCTGAACTGGCCTACTCTGATGGTCACAAGGATGAATATCCTATCTCTCATCATAGAGCCCTCATCCAGAAACTGATTGAAGCAGATGCAGAGATCCACGGACAGAGGCCAGGCAAAGCTCCAGGAGTCCCATCAATGAGAGAGAGAGGAGGGATTCTATGAGCAGAGGACATCGAGATCATGATGGGAAAATGTACACAGATGGCCACCAAGACTGGTGGAAATGCATGAACTGTGGACCAATAGCTATGGAGTCCCCGCGGTACTGGACTAGGCCTTCTGGACACAAGAGCTAGTTACTTAGCTTGAACTGTTTGAGGGGCCCGAGGCAATGGGATCAGGATCCATCTCTGATGCATGAGCTGGCTTTTTGGAGCCCAGTGCCTATGATTGGGCACCTGGCATAGCCTTGGTGCAGGGAGGAGGGTCATGGACCTGCCTCAACTGAATGTACCAGACTCTGCTGACTCTCAATGGGAGACATTGCCTTGGAGGAGGTGAGAATGGGAGATGAGTTGAGGGGAGGGCTGCAGGGTAGGAGGAGGTAGGAGAGGGGAATCTGTGGTTGNTATGTAAAATGAATAGAAAAATCTTTTAATTAAAAAAATGTAAAAAAGCAAAACAATACAAAACAAAACAACAACAAAACAAAACAAACAATAACAAATAAACAAAACAGGCCATAGACAGAAGCACACATTTATTGAAAGAAAATATCCAAGTGGATTTCACATCTAAATGTACATGAAAAATATTTTTAGAAGTGTACAGGAGAAAAGATCTTANGTGACTTAAAAACTAGAAGCACAGTGAAGAAAATGGCAGACTGTACAGTATTCAAATGAAAAACTACATTTTCATAAGATTTCATTAATGGAAGAAAAATTTTAAAATAAATGAAATTAAAAGATCAGCTTCAAAGTGAGACTGTTCCATTACACATACACATATATATATACATACACATATATATGATATACATACATATATGTTAAGAAAGGTTTATGTAGAATTTCTAATCTTATTTGTAGATCATATACATAAGATTAACATTATCCTATACATCTGATAAATTAACAATTAAACAGAAAAATTACTAAAATAATCAACAAAGACTTCAAACAACACTTTATAATTCAGAGAACCCAAATTGTGTGGGTTGTGGCTATGGGGAATGGTTCTTCTACAGAATAACCAGAGTATATCTTTGCATAATTGGATCCATGAATAAAAAGAAAAATATTGATAGCCCTTATGTAAAATTTGTAACATTTGCACACAGCTGTTACACATCTTTTCATATGCTATAAATTAAATTTAAAATATTTATAATACTTAATGCAATATTATTGCATTAATACATACGTACATACATAGATAGTTATATTCTGTTGCTTACAGAAACATAACAAACACATAAAGAAATAGCNCATATGCAATTTTATTTTAATTTGTATTCTTAATTAAACTTCCTTTGTACTTATAAATATATGTGATATTTTGTGTATGTATACATTGCACAGATTTAGTGTATCTGTCACTTCAAATGTGTCATTTCTTTGCAGTGAAAAATTTCCAGTTCAATTCTTCTAGCTTTACTAAATATGTACTATAAAATTTTTATGATTTCTGCCTTGTTAGGAAAATTATTAAAAAATATCAATTTAATAACATTTTCAATTACGAGTCAGGTGAATCCACAATTTCAGGAACATAGATAAAGCTGGTTAGATGCTGTATTTCCTTTTGACAAATATACATTTTCATGAGAGCATTAATGATTCTTCTCAAGTTCCTGATCATCTGACTGCATTCTAGAGTTAGACAAAGTATTTTTTCCTGCATGGATAAAATCATTTTTAAAATGTTAATTTTACAATGCCTAGCTTAGTGTGTTTCTTTTGCTTTCTGTATTAGATTCCTTCTCATTTATCTCATATTCTTTACTCTTTTCTTTGGGTCTTTTTACTCAAAAATAAACTAAAAACTGTAAGTAAAAAAACAAGCATTCATAGAGGCTGAAACAGTAGTTTTAGATCACCCCAGGCTTGAAATCTAGACATTATCTACAAGAAGATTGGAATAGCAGCCTAACAACAAAATTCAATATCCCTAATATTATGTTCACAACTGAGCAGTGTTAGAAGTTGGTGAAAATCAAGGAACCACTTTTAGTGAGGTTTCTCTTCATCCCAAATATTGTCGAAAATGAGGGAGGTAAAAATATCCCTTTTTCATTCTGTGGAGGCATTGCTTCTGAAATCCCTACACTACTATAAGTAATAAACCACTATGAATTTACTATAAGAAAAGAATTTCAAGTGTTTTAACACCTTGAGCACATAATATCTCTTAATTGATGAAAAAGTTATATGAGGTAAGTCGAAGAATGCAGAAAGAAGCATACAATTANTTTGAAAACAGATAAGTTTTTCCTATTACATATATCATAAGCTATGTTTGTAATAGTGCTCATGTCTTACATGACAGTTACAAAATTATCTGTACTATGTTGTTGTTATGGATTGGATTTCAGTCATCTCACAAAGGATTGTTTATTGAAGGATTGGTTCTCCCAGTACTGCAGTGTTCAGAGGTAGGTCTTTTGGAAAGTGAACTTACCAAAAAAAGTTGATCACAAGGACTCTGATATCATCAAGGGTATTGATGATAGTAACCTTTAGAAAATGGGACCCTGATGGACAAAATGCTGTTCAAGTGCATTTTCAATGGGGAAACATTGAAGGGCTCTATGGAATTGTAACTCAGGGAAGCCCTGGTAGAGTATATTTTGTCTCTGTTCCCTTCTGTTTGGTTCCAATTGCTGAGCAAGTTTAACCTTCATATCCTCCTGCCATGCTTCCCTGTCTCTATACACACTCAGAAACAACAAAGCCTCATGACTATAGTTTAAAGTCTTTGAAGCACAAATCCAAACAAATCTTCTTTTAAGGTTTTCAATTTGAGAATTTGTCAAGGCAAATAAAAGCTGAATAACATAAATTAAATAGACCCGAAGAGCTGATGGGAAAGTATAATCCAAAATGAAATCTCTGACACCCTCAAAAATGAAAAATTCCCACACACAACATATGATATATGGAACAATATTATTATTAAATGATTATTTATCTAGAATGTGAACACATTGCAAATTGTCCATTAAACAATGAGAAGAAATAGCACCTCCATTTTAGGTGAGTCCATATGTTTGCATGGTTAACAATAAGACCCAAAGTAAGGAGTATTAATGATACTCATTGTCACTTTTAGCTTTTCCTAAGTAAACTTAGTAATTAGCTTTTTTCAAATAAAACTTAAGCTTTCTAGTCTTATGAGTGGAGGTCATTCTTTATGTTGGAACGAGATATCTAAGCTCCTTTGGCCTTAAAAAAAAGAAACAAACAAAACAAAACAAAACAAAACTTGCTATATAAATGGTATTTTTATAGGATCACATTTCAAAGAGATGGTTCCAGATTATTAAGNAAAAGATTCCAGGTCTGAAATGGTCTGAAAGTTGCTGTGAGCCTTATTTTCTTTTTGTAGAGATTTATATCCATTTCAAAAGTACAAAAAAAATAACATAAATCCACATTGTCTAAAGTATTTCCTGAGGGTGAGAATAGTCTCATCCCCTTTATAACATAGAGTTTTATTTCTGTTGAAATTTGTTTTGACTCATACATATGTTATATTCTTAATTCATTATATTCTATGTACTTTGTAAAAACTTTTGATTTTCAACAATTTAAATGGTTGTGGGTCTATAAGCAATGACTATATTTCTTTTTAGACAATGTGTACATCATATATTAAACACTGTTAGTTTTTGATGCATTTTAGCAACAATTAGGAGAAAAAATGAACTTGAAGATTTTTGTGCTTTGACTGTCAGTATAGAAAGCTGTCAAGAGTTAAATGGTTTCCTAAAAGGAGAGATTTGGTGTGAATTGAAATTAGTGTCTAGATCAAGAAAATGTTTAAGTGTGGAGAGGGGATATAAGTACAGCGAGCTTGAGCAACAATAGTTAGGACGACTATGAGAAATATTTTAGCCAAACAATTTTGTACCGTATCTTAGTGATGAATATAAAATGACCTGATGCTAAGAAAGAACTCCTAAGTGAAATTGAGTCCATGTATCATAGACTTAAAATAGTGAATAGTCATCCACATGCTAAAGAAAAATTTTAAAGTCTCCAGAGAGTCAAATAAGCTTTGACATTGTGAAATAATGAACAACAATATTAAAGAGTTCTTGCTGTGATCCTCAAGAAGAGTAAGGTAGTCCATATCACTTGATAATGCAATGGTATAGTAATGCCATTTATAGTAGTTTTAAATAATGACAGAAATTGAAACATTAATCATTGGAAAAATGCTAATTGCATGTTCTTCCTTTATTGATATTTCTCTTCAGACATGTTGGTAGTTAGACTTGAGAAAAGTGACTTATAGGTGAGATGTGAAGAGATATGCCAGGGCATTTTAGTTGTTTTTCTACTGGTGTGATGAAACACCATGACCACAGCATAATACACTTCCTTCCTACAGTCCATCACTGACGGAAGTCATGGTAGGAACTTGAGCAAGGAAGAACCTGGAGGCAGGAACTGAAGCAGAAGCCTTGATGCTTTCTGGCTTGCTCCTTATGGCTTCTTCAGCCTGCTTTCTTATAAAACTAGGGACTATCTGCCTAGTAGTGTTACCACCCACAATGGGTTGGGCTCCCACAGCGATCATTAATGAAGAAAATTTCCCATTTCTCTCTTCCCAAATGACTCTAACTTGTGTCAATTTGGGGTAAAATTAGCCAGGACACTGGGGTGGCCTTTGAATGACAGGGTCTAAATACTTAAGTAATGTTTATCATTTAATGGCTTTATGTATATGCTAAATCACATTGGTAAGGTAGTGTCGACCAATTTTTTTCTGTTTGATCAGTTTTGTAGGTTAAATATTGAAGTGTTCTATATTTTGTAGTTTTTCATAGAATACAATGCTAATGAGTATATAAATTTCTAGAAATGTTATGAAGGATTTTTTTCCATGTATTCTAAAGAACCGGAAAAATACTCAGTCAAGCAAGACATATGAGAACATAAGTACATATTAAAGCTGCCACTCAAAGCTGTCCACCATGCATGTATGCATGTACACATGTATGTGTATATGTATGTTCTGTTCAAACTTGGGCTGAAGTACTTTTCTCAGCGTTAACAGAATCTAAATAACATGACTTCTTCCTTTTTTCTTAGTATGTATCATACATTTTAAAATTGAAATAGAAATTCATATGTTAATAGTGACTTAAGTATAAAGTGTTTCTGAATAATCAGAACTGAAGTATGTTCATAGTCTATAAAATAATAAAGAANAAAGTAATTATTTGTCAAAGTTTATGACACAAAAATTTTAAAAGGCATAGGATGCAAAGGAAGAATACAACGAAAAACAGAAAAACAAAGAAACACCCCAGAGGATTAAACCATATTTCAATCCTATAGTGTTGTCTTCAGATACTCTTTTAACCTAAACAAAGTTTTTAACTTAAAACAAAGATGTTAAATCCATCTTCTATAGGCAACATGATAAGTCAGATCAAGAAATGTTTATAAAGATAAGATTGACCTTAAGAAGACTAGAGACAGGCTCAAAGGGGATTTCTCTCAAGTTGACACTGGCCAGCATACAAATGGCTGCTTTCAAAGAGCAATTTGTTTGCATGTGAAAATCTGCAAATGAGAAAGAGAAACAACAATGAAATTTGAAGCAACTTCATTTTCCAAGGAAAGCAGACTTAAGTCACCATTTACCTTCCCTGAGTTACAATTCCGCAGAACCCTTCAATGTTTCCCCATTGCAAATGCACTTGAACAGCAGTTGATAAATGGTCACTCTCTAAAGCTCAAACATTTCCTTTAAAATCCTGAGAATTTGAAACCAGGTATGTGTTAGCCTTACTTATATGTTATTGCTACTTAAGAAAGACAATTTAAAAAGACAATTTAAGAAAGACCATATTCTTCCCCTAAATCATTAATTCACCTATGTATTAGACTATATGAAATTATAAAGTAAAATAATGTATTTTAATTAAGTAATATTTCCATTTAAGATTATGATCCCTTTTTAAGTACATACAGATCACTATA
The DNA here is from genome assembly GCA_001675575.1 of Neotoma lepida. NCBI lineage: Eukaryota > Metazoa > Chordata > Mammalia > Rodentia > Cricetidae > Neotoma > Neotoma lepida. The sequence goes on from LZPO01009497.1 coordinate 18,284, forward strand.
TAATTCAAGTCAACTTGCAGATTCTATATCACCATTTTTTATACAACATATCAATGCTATAGCATAAAAAAATAGTCAAATGCGAAATTGGTTATATATATTTGTAGTAGATATGTCTTGCTTAATATCAATATATCCTAAATTCCCTTACAGATACTATAGCCTAATAAATTAATTTACCAATGAAAATTGGCTTAGTACCATTGGGGGATTATTTCTTTTATTTCCCCCATAGTCCAGGAAATTAAATTTCTAAATGTCAGTATAAGATGGCAAAATACGGATCATTTTCTTCATCAAGACAGGCTTTTGTTTTATAAATACAGTTACACTAGAGCAAAGATTTGACCATCCCTTGAGTTTGAGGTGTCTTGAAGCTGCATTGACTGGACTAATTAGTTGTGACAGAGCCCTTCCAGCTGTGAACCTAAATTATTTCTTTTTCCTTTGACAGGAAATACTTTCTGAAGCCTGCTCCAGAGACACACTCAATCACAATGAGAAATGTTTAGAAAGGTGATCAATGTTCATGGTTGTACTTCTTGGTCTCTTCCTTCTCTTGATAAGCTTTGCTCAAGTGTATTCCCAAGGGCCCTAAATTCTGCTTGCATCGAAGCCAGACATTCTGCTATTAACATTCTGTTAATGACCTTGGAAATGGTCAGTACTAAATGGGATATCTCCATCAAAACACCTCCCTTACTGCTCAGGAAATACAGCAGAAGAGAAGGTGGAAAGAATTTAAGAGCAATAGGGGGTGAAGGACACCAAAAAATAAAGCCATATAAATCAACAAGAAAAAAACACATATGATCTCTCAGAAACTAAAGCAACATACGCATGGCATGCAGGAGTCTGCTCCATGTTCTCTGCTGATATAGCATGACTTCCAGCTAAGTATTTTTATGAGATTCCTGTGTGTGCAAACAAATGGGTCTCTGATTCTTATTTCTTCTCTTGGGTTCTTCTTCTTCTGTTGGTTTGTCTTGTCAATTTCAGTGCAAAAAATTTTGTTTTGTCTTATTCTATTATATCTTATTTTAATTTTAAAAAGTAGATGAATGAATGAATGAAAATCTAGCCACCACGGTAAAGTTAACAATTGAACTGTCTGTTATACCTTCTGGGAATGGGAAAACACTGGGTATGTCAACCACTCCTGGTCAGGCCTCGTGATCAGGAGTAGTTGACCAACATATAATAGACTCTGCAGATTTTTTTTTTTT
>LZPO01009501.1:3469-19430 GCA_001675575.1 Neotoma lepida
ATAGATTGTGAGACACTCACAGCATTCCAGCTGGTTAAGATCCCTGTTGCTTCTGCAGAGTTAGCCATGTAATATACTGAATCTGTGTGGCACACACAAAGCACACTGCATAGGTTGGCAGCACTGGCTCCATTCCACACATGGCTGAGAGTGGACTGCTGTAAGGTTAAGCACCTATCATATGCGGGTATTGGGCCCCATGAGCAACTCACCTGCAGGTCAGCTTGGGTACCTCTGAATGTCCCTCTTGGGTTGTCACCATCTGGCACTTAGACCCAGACATCACTGNAGAACTGTCTTTGGCCAGAAGGTCAAAAATGTTGTTATTATAAATTTCTACTATGGAAACATCAACCTTTGGATTTCTTGAAGGGTTTTCTGAAATAAGCCTAGGAGAAACACAAGAATTAAGGCACCAAGGAAATTCAGTGCCCCCTCACAGAAAGCATTATAAGAATGGCTCTTGAAGGCAGACGGCTGCAGCCCCAGGAAACACAAGGCANGACCTATAAAAAAAATGGGGTGACCCCACTAGCAGCAGGGTCACTGGGGAGAGGACATCTAGAATTCTGTGGGTGAAAGCTATCTTGAGAACAAAGCTACCTCATAGGAGCTGTCTGTCACCAGCTACCATAGCAACAGGTACCCTTGGTATTCGGCACCCACTACGTGAAGAGTCAGGAAGAGCATAGCTTAGGCCCAGAAGCCAATGTCCTTTGTCATTCACAGATGCCCCCAGCAGCTGCAGGCTATAGTTTCTGAGCAGCTTGCCCACCCAAGGTTAGTTGATTTGAAGGCCTATTTGGTGAGGGGAATACTAGACCACAACTCCTTCCTTATACCCATTCCATCCACTTGGAATCCACGCCTTCCANAGGCTGCCTCTGAAACACCTTAGGCTCACAGAAAGCAATTTCACGTCTTACAGATAAAACAACAAAATCCAACACTCGCCTTTCTTCTTCCTTCCCGTGTCTCCCAGTTCCCATTCGAGGTTGTGACAGAATCTCAGGAACTGAGATCAAACACACCGTTATTAGTCTTTGGGAGAATCCTGGCTGTCCTGACACCTGATTAGTGAAGCCAACTGGCCTTGACAACCGCATCTTCTCAGGAAGCTGTTCTGAGAATAGGGATGAAGTCTGAAGCAGCAGATACTACTNGAGGGATCGCCCAGAAGGATGTGTCAGGTCAAACAGCTAGCTTGAGACTTGCATCCAGAGTTATGCACAAAGTGAGGAATTGATGCCTTTCTCTGTTGTGTTTTATCTTCAATCTGTTTTCACAGTTGATGTCTTTTTATAAGCAATTAAAAAAATTAAAATAGCAGATGAACAGAAAAGGAAAAGTTCTCAGGTAAAGACAATAGGCAAAGCCACAGCCATGGCTCCTCCTCGGTACTGATGAATGCAGAGATCTCCAAAGAGCTTATCTGGCAGTGGCAACAAGCTTTGGTAAGCCAGGGCTGTCATGCCCCTTCCCTACACAGACATGGCATATACAGAACATGGCCTCACCTTTGTCTCAGTCCTTCCTCAGATGGTGTCTCTGAGTGTCAAAAAACACAACTTAGAAAATAATACCCAGTAGTTCATTCAAAAGACTTTCCCAAACGCTGCCAAAAACTGCAGTTGGAAGGCTTAGCACTCAAGTGTCAAAGCATTTGGACGGTGAGCTGTGCATGTCCTGTCTCCAACAATGCGGGCACTGTGATGAAGTTTATGAGGGTACCAAGGCTAGGAGGGCAGAGGGGGACAGTGGTTAGGAGTGGAGGCCCCTCTCTCTAACCTCCTCCGTCACTTTGATCTTATCAGCTCAGTCCCATACATATCCTACTAGGCCACACTGGTATCTCCATTCTGGGTTTAGTTTTAATGGCAGAAAATTTACCACACACATCTATGTATTCCTATCAAGCACATCTATGTATTTCTGTGTTTCTGATTAACGCTTGGCATGTAGGAAAATATAGTANGTTTTTGTTGATAAAGATGACAAGGGAAATTAATCCAGCAGGATCAGTGCCAACATCCAGGGCTAGAAGAGAGGAAGAAGGATGTATACATACACATACATATACATACACATACATACTAGAGAAACATTCCCTTACATCCAGACCTGACATTACAGTTCCGTANGTGGGTAGGAGAACTGATAGCTTCCTACCTTGTTTGTGGAAGTCACCCACACATGCCCCGAACCTGTTGCTCTCAAAATCTGGTCTAGAGTGAAGAGGAAATAAAGAGCAAAACATTCTCCATATTTCAACTATGATTGTCCTTGCAAATGAAGGGAGTGAGGCAAGGAGCACCAGATCCCGGCCCATCTCTCGGTTGGAAGAAGAAAGACTCCCAACTCTGTCAGGTTCATTCTGACCCAGTATGTCACTATGCCACATGGAAGCCTTCAGACACAGCCAGATGCAAGTTCGTGTTAGGCTAGAATGTCCCCCAGAGGCTCATGTGTTTGAACAGTTAGTCCTCAGCTGATGGGGCTATTTGGGAGGGTATGGCCTGGTTGGCAGATGTAGGCTAACAGGGGTGGGGCCGTGAGAATTACAGCACAGGCCTGCTTCCTGATGGATGCCATGTGAAGAAGTCACATTACCATCTCTTGTTGTCCCAGCTACCAGTCTTTCCCGACCCTCATGGACTAAACCCTCTGGATCATGACCCCAAATAAGTCCTCCTTGCCTTAAGTTGTCTCTGATAATCCGTCACAGTGTTGAGAACGTAACTAACATACACATACCAGGAATGAAGAACCTCAAACATTGGTCAGTAATGTGATCCACTATGAGGTGAAGCAGGTGATCTACTTTCTAGAGAGTGCTCTGAGTTTTCTAACAGCCAGCCAGCAGGTCTTTCCCAGGGCTCCTCAGGTCCAGAGCCTTGGGATACTTCTGGGCTTCTATGATGTCCTGATCACAAACTAGTTTGTGAGTAGAAATGTGACTCATTGCATGTAAATGTCTGCTTTAGATTCAACATGAATGCATCTTGACATGCAAGGTAAGTCTGAGTAACTGACTCCTTAAAGCAAGCGCATGGCTCATGGAAATATGATAAAGTAAAACTCAGAATGTTTTGAAGACAGGTTTCTCCATCTACGAAGATTTTGTTTCAGAATACTATTGCCAGATGAGGAGTAAGCCAGCAGGGGCGAAGCTTGCCATGAGGGGCGGGGCTTTCCATCAGAGGTGGAGCTTGTCGTCAGGGGTGGAGCTTGCCATTAGGGGCGGAGCGTGTCTATCAGGGAAATTTACTGTTGGCTGTGTAGACCGGGAGCCTCCAGGAGCTGAGAGCATCTGCAGATCCAGGGTCAGTAAGGGTAGAGGCCTGGGTCCCTCAAGCCTCGGTCACTAAGGTCAGCCATCTAAGTCAGCTTGAGACAGAGCCCTTGTCAGTCAAGCTGCTCTTGTGCTATCTCTAGCTTGCCCCGCTGGGAAGAGGAAGGACAAGGCAAAATGCCTCCAGCATATGGCACACAGGATGCAATCCACGTGCACTGTTTCCACATGTAGGGAAGTGTCTGGCTGTGACAACCCCTGGAAAAGGGTGCCCTCAAATTCTGGTATTGTCCAAAACAAGTTAAAAGCATGGCCCCCTGCGGATGTGGGCGCACGTTCTGAGGGGCCACCTCTCACCCTCAAAGCTACAGGTCTCTGAGATTTGCAGAGTGCCTGCCCCTGCGGCACAGTGACCCAGACTGGCATGTCTCCTGGAAATAACAGCCATGAACAGTGGAAATTTAGCAAGGATTTTGCAACATTTTTTTTCCAGAAGCAGTTAGTACATGCAAGTGGATAAACACATCTGTTCATGTGCACAAATATTTAATGAACGCTGGCAGAGTTGGGAGTTCTTACGTCATTGTCTGCCTCTGGTGTTTAGGATATGAAAGGGCAACACAACATGAGGAATCCCAGAGACAAAACTATTCACAAGGGTAGGAGCCTGACGGAACTGACCTCGCTGCTCTGTGGGGTTGCTGCCTGCAGGGTGTGATCCCCCCTCCCCAGGAGCCAGTAGTTCCACTAGAAATGTGCAATGTCCAGCCTCAGAGAGGTAGGAGGGCATCTAGGAAAGTGGCCTCCCAAAGGGGCTCTGGTNACAGCCACAGAGACAGGTCACAAGGCCCACAGTGCTGTCTTCCCTCTAGAATAACTTTTGTTGGTAAAATGATTTTATGGTATCCTCTGGGGATGTGCTAATGGAACAGGGGGACCTCTGATGGGCCAAATATACAGGAACCTCTACAATAGCTGAAGCATAGGCTTCCTAGACCTTCCCTCCCCAAACACAACCCTACCTACCCCCTCTACTATGAACTGTCTGACAGCTCGCTCAGGAACGTCTATCCTAACAATAGACTTCCCNTGTAAACCCGTGGTGAGAACATACAGTCTATGTGTCAAGGACACCCAGAAGGAAGCCAGGAGCTGCTGCTAGGCTTGGTTGAATGGCCTCTGACAGGAGCACCAGCTCTGTCCATCTTCCAGCCCAGGCTTGTTCTCTCAGGGCTCGCTCAGTACCCACCAGCCTGCCCTGAGTCCTCACCACAGCGTATACCTGAAGAGTTCCTCGGCTGCTCTGGGGATGATCCCCAGGTCTTCGCGAGCACCTGACAGCAGTGCAGAGTCACCTTCAGAGTAGGGCCCCACCATGGTGTAGCTTTTCCCACTTCCAGTCTGCCCATAGGCCATAATGCACACATTGTACCTGAAATTCAAAACCTGTTTAGTACAGCAAAATACAAATGGAGTCGTCTGAGGCAATTGACTCTGGAGGTTTTTACCTGGACACAAATGTCAGTGTTCCCCTGTATCTCTGTTCCTTGTGAATCACTGCTTTCATTTACCCANACTGCCATTTCTGTCATCCATCCACTGGTCAGCCACCTTGTACAACCTCTCATTAAGCTAAGCTCACCCAACATATGCAGCAGGTCCTGTCTTGGCCTCAGATAGCCTTTGCCAGGGCCCACTACTTAGCCCCTCTGCCAGCCTGAGGGTTACTGTCAGTGATCACCTTGTTAACATTCAATGTGGTTGTAGAGAGCCTTATATAAACTCACTTTCCAAAATCAGTTAGACCTGACTGATGTAAAGCTTGCATTGCATGGTTTCCTTTGAAGGTATGCACCACAGTTCCAGCATTGATACCTATGGTTATTCTCATAAGAGCCACTTTGTAAAATATTTTCCTCTTTTACATTTATTTTCTTTATTTACTTTGTATATTGTATGTGTAGGGGGTATTGCTACATAGCTGGTGTGTCACAGCACATATGTGGAGGTCAGGGGACACCTTGCAGGAGTTGGTTCTCTCCTTCCACTGTGTGGTTCTAAGAATCAAACTTAGATTGTCAGAATTGTCAGCAAGCATCCTTACCTACTGAGTCATCTCACCAACCCACGAGTCACTTTTAAAATATGATTCGCTATCCAAATATCTGTGGCTTCTTATTCCCAGTGGATACTTGGGTACTGAGGCCCATGTGATGGGCAGCATGTGCTCTCTTAGTCCTGTAATTTGCTGTTTCCTGAAAACAGTTTATTTCACACAAGCCCAGAGTTATTGATGGATTCCTATTTTTTTTCTAGCCATTTTATTTTAAACTAAAACATCAATAAGAGGACTGGAAATATTTAAAGGAGTATTTACAATTGTTTATGAATTAAAATTATATTTAAGCTTTTGGGTTTTCTTGGCTGTAACTAAGCAGGCTTCCTGGTCCTGCTGCCCAATGCATACTGCAGACATTCCCAATGGCCTCTTGGAATCACCTGGAGATGTTCAACAGCCCATGAACTCCTCACCTAGGAAATGCTGACTTAATTACCTCAATTCAGATTTCTCTGTTTAGCCCTGCAGGTTAAACAAATAAGTGCCACTCTCTGATAAATGGTTCTGTGAAAGTGTTCTGGAAAGTGGGCATCTGTGTCACATCTGGAGCCACAAGAGAGAAAGCAGAAACTTCTAGGCTTATCACTCCATTCTTCCGGGCTCAGGGACCCTGAGGAGAACAGAGCACCTTCCTGAAACCATCCTAGGTACTTGTCCCAAGTGTGGTGCGTTTGACTGTAACCAACATTCAGGCTCCTCGTGGGGCTCAAGCCATTAGACATGTGGAATTGAAGGAAGCACAGCACTTGAAAAGATGCCATGTGCTGGGCTGAAGATAGAAGAGCAAGTCTGGTAGGTGGTCTAGCCGCGATGCCTACGCCACTTAGTTAAAGGAGTGCTNACCAGAACCTCCCTGTCATTTCTGGTGTAGGGCCTATTTTGGACAGATGTAAAAACAGAGCTGAAGCAGGAAATGCATCCCAGATGAAAGGAAGATTGGCTTGTAGACAAGTGGCAGTGGAGAAGATGTGGGTGTCCCAAAACGGACCTTCCTGTGCAGATTGCCAGGCCTCTGACTAAAAGCAGCAGTGTGGTGACGGCAGCTCCTGCTTTGCTAGGAAAGTCTTCTTTGGGAAGTTTTAGAGAGACTTCTCTCCAAAACTAAGTTTCTCAAAATGCCCTCAAGTTCAAAGTCTTGGCTTTGAGTGTTGTGATGCAGTCTTTGCCTTGCAGCTCTGACANCTGCTGGAACCAGTGGCCGTGCTTTCCAAGACTCAAAGTATGGTTCTCAAAGAAAAGGGCTCCCCAGTCAGGCACTGTTGTTCTCAATTGTTTTTAAAGTGGTTAAGAATTTAAAATTTAAAAATTTAAAATTTAAAAAGGACCTTTGTCTTAATTAGTATAGATGCCTATTTTCATNTTGGTCTGGATGACCCATCCACTGATAAAAGTGAGTTACTGAAGTCACCTACTATTTCTGTGTTGGGGTTAATCTGAGAGTCTATGCTTAACAGTGTGTGTTTGAAGTATTTGTATAAAGTTGGGTACACCCGAGTTTGGTGCGCATGTTTAGTACTGTAATGTCCTCTTGGTGGACACTGCATAGTGACCTTTATTTTTTCCCATTAGTTTTGGCTTCTAATTGTCAGGTATTAGAATAGCAACACTTAGCCAGACNGTGNTGGTGCACACTTTTAATCCCAGCACTCGGGAGGCAGAAGCAGGCAGATCTCTGAGTTCGAGGCCAGCCTGGTCTACAGAGGGAGTTACAGGACAGCCAAGGCTACACAGAGAAACCCTTCCTTGAAAAAACAAAGGAACAAAAGAATAGCAATACTTGCTTGTTCCCTTGTTCTATTTGTTTGGAATACTCTTTTCCATTCTTTTACTCTAGGGTGCTATCTATCCTTGAAGGTGAGATTTATTTCTTGTCGGCAACAACAACAACAAAACGGCTCCTGTTTTCTAATACAGTAAGCTAGCTTGCATTTCTTTTGGATGAGGAATTGAAGTTATTANTATTCAAGNCCACTATTAAAAGAGGTGTATGAATTATTGCCCTTCTATTGTGTGGTGTTTGTTTTCTTAGGCCTACTTTGCCTAATGACTATGCAAGCACCATTTGTTTTTCACTTGGAGCCNCCTGGGTGTGCCCATCCTTCTGTTTAGCACTAGGCACTCCTTCCAGGATTCTCCNTAGGATTGGCTTTGTGGTCATAAATTCCTTTAACCTGTTTTTATTGTGGAGTGTTTTTCTTTCTCCTTCAATTATGACAGACAGTTTTNCAGGACATAGTAAGTAGTCTGGGTTGGCATTTGCGGTCTCTTAGAACTTGAAATGCATTGTTCCAAAGCCTCATGGCTTTCAAAGTTTCTATTGAGAAGTCAGCTGTCACACTCAGCCTTAAACAGGACATGTATACCACCCCCTCTAAGGCGCAGGGGACATCCTGGGAGAGAAGACAGAAAGAATGGAAGAGTTTGCAGATGGGGGCAGGCTGTGAGCTACTTCCTTCTGAGCACGACNCAGCCATTACAATTATGTAGTCATAGAACCTGCAGTTGCCTACACCAGGCCTACACAAGCCTGTGCCTTTTAACCAGCAGCCGACATGGGGGGAGGCTCACTGGGCCCCACCCTCTCTGCTGAACTGTTGGGTACTGATGGGAGGCTGAGTCCTTGTCTTCAGCTATAGGCCCAATGCTGAGCCCACCAGCTCTATTGGCTAGCTGCAAACCTGCTGTCACACAGGTGGTCCTGGTTAGACTCAGTGGATCACAGACAAAAGAACACAAACATGAAACAGAGACTTAAGGAAACAGGTGCCAACAGAGGTAAGAGGAAGATAAGGGACAGTGTGGAACAAGATGAATCAGAATGCAGTGTGTGTGTGGTGTGTGTGTGTGTGTGTGTGTGTGTATACGCCTGTGTGAAACTGTCAAGTTTAATTAGTAAAAACAAGATAAGACAAATCTGGACAGTTCTAAAGAGACTCATGTGGTGAAGAAAGCAGCTCCTCCAGGCTGACAGTGAACATGGTGGGATGCAGCNCAGCTNGGAGCCCAGAAGCTCATCTGACGCTACTTCTCCATCACTCTGCTCTGCTCCAGGAGAGACAGTCTCCACTGACAGACACTGAGCCATGCTAGAGCAACACCAGCTCTCCTGTCACTCACTCCCTTAGCCCCTGAAGTTCCAGTCATCCTATGGCTGGAATGAGGNGCCCTAATATTCAAATGTAACTATGGCACTGGCCTTGGAAATATCTGAACTCACCCATCCAAAAGGGATATGAGGAGGGGNCGTATATCTCCAAATACCGCTGCCTGAGATTCTGCTGGGCCATACACTCTGGGAGTAAAGAGAGTGNCACATTAGTTTAAGAGGCAGAGAAACTACTACTGCTGTATAAAACACAGAAACCTGGGCCGAGTACGTCCTACAACTTCCCATACGGAATGCTGACAGGCAAGAGACATATGAGAGCTTACTGTCTATTGCTTTTCAAGCTGGCAGGGGTTAAGAGAGAGGAAACGCAAGCTGTCCACGCTACATTTGAGTGTAGGGAGAGCAGGGGTGTGGGAGAAGGGCAGACACTTGGAAACAGACAGATCGTTAGTGGCTTAGACTCTTCTATCCTGTGCCCTTGCCTTGTGACTGGGAGGACTGCTAGGTCCATGACAGCTCTGTGGGAGCTCTGTTGGTCCTGNTCCCTCTAGAACAGTGGTTCTCAACCTGTGAGTCACGATCCCTTGGATTTCAAACGGTCTTTTCACAGGGGTCGCCTAAGATCATCAGAAAATGCAGATATTTTCATTATGGTTCATANTAGTAGCAAAATTACAGTTATGGAGTCACCACAACATGAGGACCTTCATTAAAGGGTTGCAGCATTAAGAAGGTTGAGAACCACTGCTCTAGAGGCTTCTTGACTGGTGACTCCATCCTCTTACTCACTGGCTGGCTGGTTCCTGAGTGGCAGGCTGGAAGAACCTGCATATCTCCAGCTATGGCCCCACAGAGCCTCAGAAGAGTCCTCAGTGGGGCAGTAAGCAGAGCCTAGGCACTTGGGTCCCATCTGTCATATCTTGCCGGGGAGATGCCATTACACTGAGCTGTGGAAGCCTCTGATACAAAGCCCCATGGTTAGTCACTGCCATCCTTACAAAACNCTGGCTACCAAAATTGGATGACTAGGGTGAGGTTTTTACCTGGAACTTTACCATGTGGCTCATCTGTGAACACAGACATGGGAACTGGACATGAACCCTACATCTTCCTAAGCCCTACTGAGTTGGTATATCTGGACACTAAACTCAGCTCTACACTTCCCCTTGTGATGTTCTCACCTTTCAAAACTGTATGTCTTATCAGCAGGAGGGCGGCCAGGAAGAGCACACCTCACCAGGACTGTTTCCTAATAGAAGACAAAGCAGGGAGGGCAGATTCAGGCAGGCCTCCATTAATCAAACAGGGTCAAGGCTAGAGAGTGGTGCCCCAGGCAGCTCCAGCCGCTGCTTGTCTTTGTCGGCAGCTTTCCCTGGAACACACAGATCCCTCTGATGACAGATTGGGCTTGGCTGCTCAGGGACAATGCTATGTAATAAAGACAGCAGCCAGATGGCCCTCAGGAAGTGGCATTTGATACCTGGCCCTTCAGAGATGGGGTCTGCTGATCCCTGACATAACAGCAAAGCTGTACCTGTGGGGTCCAAGGAGCCCATCTTGCTGAGGGTATAGACATTTCAGATGAGGCCCGCGTCCCCTTGAGACCAGGCAGTCACATTACATAATCACACCTGGTAGAGGTGAACTGCCTAGCCTTAAGCCACACCAAGTTTAGATCTTTTTGAAGGGAGGGGGTTTAAGGGAAAGTCTATGTAGCCCAAGCTGGCCTCAAATTTCTGGCAATCTTCCTGCCTTCACCTCCTCAGGTCTCGCTGAGCTGTTTCTTCACTTACAGCCCTTGAAGAGAAGCAAAGGCATTCTAGGGGGAGAAAGAAACAATCCTCCTGGGTTGTTTCCAGCTCTAACACAAAATATAAATTCACAAATAAATAGGAGAATGGGGAGAAATAAACAACAATGGTGGTGTGAGAACCTGTGGCCATCTGATTCTCCATCTTAACATTAAGAGCCTGGTGCAGGGAGGAGATGGTTCCAGAATAACGTATAAGGGATGCTGGTGAGAGGGGTCTGTGCAGAAAAGACTGACGGTCTGATCTGAGTTCAATCCCTGGGTCCCGCATGGAGATGGGAAGAGAAAACTATGCAGAGTAGTGTACACACGCATACTACCCACAAAAACAAAGCTCTGAAAAGGAAAAATATAGAGTATATATGTCGATATGCATGTGAAAAGTCATGCCTGCTTGGGGAGCAGAGCTCCAAGCTACAGGACCAACAGCACTTCACTCTAGGTGGTCATTTGTCATTATCTACTGCTAAATGCTCCATCAAGGCAGCTGGAATACAATGTGCTCCATCCAGTCACTTCCATGGCTCCCTGACCCCCCGACCCCTCCACACTGACATCAGCAGGCACTCAGTGCAGTCAGGGCAATACCATAGGCATCTCATCCACGAGGTGCGGCGGGTTACAGAACACTGTCAAACGATGGCCTTTGGAGAGTCTTCTGCTCGTAGACAAAGCTTTGATTCAGCCTGCAGAGTACTTGGACTTGCTCTCTCCTGCCTGTGCTNCCAAACCTCCCCATTCACAACATTAAATGTCCCTTATTCACATCAATCAGTGACTTCTGCTGGCTATTTAAACAGTTTTCTTTTGTTCCAATGTTCAAACTCTGGTCCCCTGCAGTATAGTGCTTTTCTGGGTGGGAGTCACCCAGTGTGGGATCCTTTTCCCAACTGATGGCCCAGTAGTCTCTGGGATCACCTGCAAGGAGACACACACACACACACACACACACACACACACACGCACGCACGTGCACACACATACACACACACAGAGCTTAATCATCTATTTCTGAGGCATGTTTTGTAATCTGGGACTTGAGCCCAGGGACTCACACATGCTAAGCAAGTAGAGACATATAAGACCCATTCTCTGATCTTTATGACTATTTTCTCATTGTATCCAGTTCCTACAATATCTTTATAAGCATGTAGGGCATAGGCCTGCCATGAAATCTCAGAGATAAAGGTAAGTTTTAATCTGAATCTCACATCACTCACATATGAGTCCGGTAGGAGATACACGAACTTCAGTACTGTTCAGTCTGAAACCTTCCTATGCGTGTTCACTAATCTCACTGCCTCCACCTTAGCCGTGGTCAGGCTTAGAGCAGAGTTCTTAGCTGGAGGGTACCTGGGCACCTCACAGAATAGAGTGGATGCTCCATGCTCCAGCACAACAGCAGGTTTGAGGTGAGACTGTCAGGTCACTTCACAGTGAACACCAGGACTGCCCCCACAGCAGGAAGTGGCCCTTCTATCCATGTTGGGGAAGCAGTATCTAGATAGTCCCTGTAAGGGGCAGGCAGGATACCCTTACTCTGACAGATATCCTGCGTGACACAAGGAATGTAGGTAAATATGCAATCATATTTCCACATTTCTTTCTGAGGCAGACACTGGAGAATGTTAGCCAAGGAGTTAACAGCTCGAGACAGCAAGGAAAAGGCAGTTTGAGTGTGGTCAGTGTGGGCCCCATACTGACTTCTGAACAGCTATTTATGTTAATGAAAAAAATCTTAGCAAAATTACCCAGTGTGAGAGCAAAGTCCCCAAGAAGCTTAGCTAAAACTAGTCGGTGATTTTTTAAGAACAGCTACAAGTAAAAAGATTATATTCGTGTAAATACTGTCAACTAAAGCAAGATGCTGTCAGTAGACAAAGGGATAACGGTTAAGTAAGGCCCTCAACAACACACAGATCTTAAGATGTGGGGAAAAGCTTGGCTCTATTCCCAGTGCCCTTGAACCCCAGGGCAGTGGCAGGAGCAGGTGTGATGTTAGCACAAAGGTTACATCAGGACCAGGACCTGGGAAAAGGTGAGGGGTGTATCCCAGCTGCAGTAAGGCGGTTATAAGAGGCAAGGGGTGCGAGAAGGAGATGGACCAGCTGACCTCGGGGAGGCCCTTCCCTCATTCACTGTTAGGTTCAAAACATGTTAGTGACTATTGTATGTAGGGGGTTTTACAGCTTGTACAGGCACATAACCTTCTGGAATCCCAGTTTCTGAGGTGTGTGCTCAGGTCCCATAGTCACTGGGCAGAGCTTCTCTGTGCCCCATCAGCTATGAAGCATGGTCTGCAAACAGCGGCAACCAGCCTCCTCTTCCTCCAAGTTCAAGCTCCCTGTACTGTTGTTAAGTGGACACACAGGTTCTCTTGCCGCCCCAGCTTACCAAGTTTGACTCACTTTCTCTGAGCTTCCCCCCTGTAGAGACAGTACTGTAGGCAAAAGTTTGTCTGGGTCCCGCCAGGCCCTACGCGGTCCCACAGCCACTTATAAATTAATAACTCAAAAGCTTATATTAATTACAACTGCTTGGCCATTAGCTCAGGCATATTACTGACTAGCTCTTATACTTAAATTCAGCCCATTTCTATTAATCTATGTTTTGCCACATATTCTGTGGCTTTACCAGTCTGCAGGCATGTTGCTCCTTCCGCGGCGGCTGGCGTCTCCTCACTCAGCCTTCCTCCTGTCTCTTATACACATCTAGATGTGTATAAGAGACTGGCTATTGGCCAATCAGCATTTTATTTACAATCAATCAGAGCAACACATATTCACAGCATACAGAACAATATCTCCATCACAGTACCTCTCTCTGCACTTGTGGGCTGTTCCTCTCAGGTCAGTTCTTGTTCCCAGATTAGGAACAGGATGCCTCTCAAGTCTACCTTCTGCTGTGTCATCTATCGACTTTGGGAATACTACTTGTACAACAGCTGATGCTGAATGCCAGATGGCACTGCCTGGTGGGGAATAGACATGGTCTGGGAGTCGCAGTGATGGTAACTGGCCTATAAATTCAGGTCACCCACATAGTATCTCTGTGTAGAGGTGAAAGTAGCACACACCTTCTCAACCATACTTTCTTCACTGTCTCAGTCCACACAGTAGACCTCTGCTGTGCTGTCTTACTTTTAGGGACTGACAAGAATGCACAGGGCAGTGGCTGACCCCTGGAAAAGCCTTGGGCCCCATGAACCACAGTAACAGCAGCCTTTGATTACAGGTGCCTCCCAGGGACAGAACATGCCTTAAGCTCCCTTTCACACATTAGAAGCTTAGCTGGGTGAGGTCTTGCTTTGAGGAAATCTGGTCTCTTGTTAATGATGCTAATCTCCTTAACAATGTCAGCCTCTCTTCTAACATAAGCAGTGGCTATAATATTAAACTTGCCAGTGTCCTTTTTCTCCCCAAACTATACATTTTGTGTTTCTTTCTGCCTCATTTGCTCTTTTTCTTTGAAGACCTGTTAAGAGGAATCACTAATCATCACATGACAGAGTCAATATTGGGCTCTCTTGAAATCTCCACCACCAAATACATTAGTCTATTACTTTTAAATTTAGCCTCAAATAAGTTCTTAGGACAAGGGCAGAAGGAAGCCACATTTTTGCAAAAAAAACATCACCAGAAAGGTCTTTAGCCCAGTTGCTAAAACTATTGTTCCCCTCTGAATCCCCTTGCTCTGGGCTTCCACAGTCTGCATAGCTCTTGGCACTATTGTCTTCCACGCTCCTACTAGGACAGCCCACCCCACTCTGCTTACAGTGTTCAATCTCTTCTAGTTCAAAGTTCCAAAGTCTTCACATTCTTCAAAAAACAAGACACCAGCATGACTAGGTGTTATAGCAATGGTCCACTCCTTCATAACAACGACTATTACTGTCATAAGACACCATGACCAAAGCAACCCATAAAACAGAGAGTTTATTGGAGCTTAAGTTCCATGATAACAAGTCATGGTGGAAGGAGCAGGAAGCTGAGGACTCACATCTTGAATCATAAGTACAAAGCAGAGAGAGAGAACTGGGAATGGTGCAAGGCTTTGAAATCTCAAAGCCCACCCCAATGACATTCTTCCTCCAGCAAGGCCACACCTCCTAAATCTACCCAAACAGAGTCACCAACTGAGGACCAAGTATTCAAATGCCCAAAACTATGTAGGATAGCTTATTCAACATATCATAGGGATTCAGGAATTCAAGTCAGTAGCAGGGAGAATCTCCACTGCAGGTCCACAGGTATTGCTGCAAAGCCAACAAGCTGTTCTCCCAAGTCCTTCAAATAAGAAGATGTGGATCAAATGAAGAGTGTAAACAAGCAAACCTTAGGGCTCTCCAGAACNGGGGCAGCCATGTGGATCTGGTCTTACTTACAGGGTAAGTCCAGAGATGCTGGACACTGAGAGCACAGGAGGAGCCAACACAGACTCAAACTCTTCAGGCTTCAGGAATAAAAATACCATGAAAGCCAAGAGAGGCAAGATCATGAACCAACCACTCACTCACTCAGCAGATAAGATTACATACAGTCCTAACATGCAGACCTACTTACTAAACAGTTCGCATTCTGCTGCTATCTCTTAAACACAATCCAAAATGCTACAATCAAAAGAAATGTTATCTTATTTTGTTGAGTAAGACTTGAAAAGACTAAGCCCTCTGAATGTGGTGAGTGGAATTTTGGCAGAGCCCAGGGAGGTCTGCTAAGGGATGATAGAATAAAGAGGCAACACAACCTGACTTCCCCACCAGCTGGCAGAAACCTGCTCAAGGATGTGTTTTTTCAGTGGATAATTCCTGAGGGTTGACCAGAAGTCTGCAGACTGGAAAGGCTAGAGTAGGTGCTGTCTATAGTCACTGGTACTCTGAGAGTTCACCTAAAGAATGAGAGGGTTAGCAACTTGAGGATGGGATGTCTTTGTGTGTGTGTGTGTGTGTGTGTGTGTGTGTAGGGGTGGTTGGTGTTTTGTTTTATTTTATTGGTTTTTTTGAGACAGAGTCTTACTTGTAGCTCTGGCTGTCCTGGAACTCACCATGTAGTCCAGGCTGGTCTGAAACTCACAGAGATCTACCTACCTCTGCCTTCCAAGTGGTGAGATTAATGATGTGTACCACTACAACCAGATGTGGAATGTCTTTAAACCCCAAATCCTGAAGATTTTGAAGGTCTCCTTTTGCTTGCCTTAGCAATGCTAGTGCTTGAGGCAATACAGGGTGCATGGGGGCCAGAACAAAATATACTTTGGGGACTGGAGAGAGGGATCAGATGTTAAAGGAGCTTGCTGCCAAGACTGACAGTCTGAGTTCTATCCCTGGAACCTGTGTCAAGCTGGAAGGAGAGAAACAAGTCCTGTAAGTTGTCCACTGACATCTGCATTATGTCACATACACATCTACAGCAAATAAATGTAATAGAAATGGCTTTAAAGAAAAAAAATTTAAAAATCTTAAAAGTGTTTATTCTCAGAGGCTCTGTTAATTTTTTAAAACAACTATAATCATTCTTTACCCTTTGAAAAAAAAGCGAGGTGGTGCACACCTTTAATCCCAGCACTCGGGAGGCAGAGGCAGGTGGATCTTTGAGTTTGAGGCCAGCCTGGGCTACCAAGTGAGTTCCAGGA
>LZPO01009503.1:0-19378 GCA_001675575.1 Neotoma lepida
GGAAAAAAAAGAAAGGAATCTGTCATGATCTGGGGATTTCTAGTTCTCTCTACCACTGTGTATGCATGCATCCTATAGGAGTGGGTACAACACTGGACCCCTTATCAGTGAGTTCTAATTCTTTTCCTGATTCTGTCTGCTGGTGAATCCCTTCTTTTTGAGTTTGAAATCTGTTCTTTCTCTATTATATGTTTTTAGCCATTCCAAGTTAGAATCCTGATTGTCAGCAAGTCACATGCTCCAGAGTAGCTCTAACACTTAATGAAAGCCATCTCATCCCTTCCACTCACTAGCCTGTTTTGCAATATTAGAAAGGATTACCTGGTCCAACATTCTCAGATGTGAAAGGTTTGTAGGGACAGCAAAGTAAAGCTTCAGAAGGGGTGTTCCTTCGATTCAGACATAGCTCCAGCTGGTCTGTGATATACTGCCTGGGCCAGCATGGAAAATAATACATAGAATAAGGAAGCAGGGTGGCCATGCAATTTAGTGGTTAACGGCACAAGCTACGGTGTTAGANACATATTGATTTTATTTGTAATTTTGTGCTTTTGACTAGAGACATTAGGGTGATTCACTTTATCCCCCCCAATACCCAATTTCTGCAGGTGTAAATCTGGAACACCAATATATCTTCTATTATTATAAAAATGAAAAAGAAATGAGATGAATATTTGGTTTATAATAAGAGCATAATCTGTCCCTCTTGAAACCATGAAAAGGTTCACCCATGTTCTCCATCACTAACTTCATTACTATCCTATGAAGTCCACCTGAAGAAACCCAGCATACAGAGAAGCTGGTTAAAAATTACAACAGCCACACTGTTACTCATGTACATGTGTGAAANAGTAACAGTGGGCTGCTTCATCTTTCCACATGCCAGGTTTGCTACTTCCTGAGCACTTCACTCTGGTTAAGGATATGTCAGTTCACTCCTAAGTCTAAAACTGAATACAATACACAAAGACCATGGGCAGAGCACCCTGCTGGTCTACACCAAGTTTGGCTGCTTGCCCCAAACCTGAATATCTAGATCTGAATTCATTGCTTTCGGTCAGCAATTTCAAAATGTATCTCAGAATGACCCTTCTCCTTTTCTTCATTTAATTTTTTAAATAGGAGTTTCATGGTCAAGATCTCAGAAGCAGTATTTATTTAATGAATTCCAGCTGGGCAATTTGTTTCACTCAGGAGGCCGAGATAGGGATATTCTCTAAGTTCATGGCCAGCCTGGGCTATGTAATGAGTCTGAGGACATCCTGGACTACAATGTGAGAGTCTCTTTCNGTGATAAAAGAACAGNAAAAATAAAACAAGGAAACCAAATAGGAGTCCCTCTCTGCTTTTCCTCCTTTGCAGTAGTCAACTACATTTTCCTACCTTGGTTCAGTGGTTGCTTAAAGTTGAGCTCATGTTTTTGTCAACATGTATATTTGATCTTCTGTTAGTAATTGCCCCATTGCTTCACATATTTTCCTGTTTGTCCTTTGTCTTTGTACTCTTGCGATTTTAGTCAGGAGGAGGCAGAGAAAATAATCTTCTAGCGTTATTACTCATTATCAGTGATTGGAGANCTATCTCTAAAAATTCCCAAAGGCAATCACTGTATGAAAGGGACAGCAATCATTGATACTCTCTCTGGTGTCTTCTTATGTCTTTTTTTAAATTTGTGCTTGTTCATTTTCCCATAGCCCTCTCACTTTGTAAGCCCAACAGCAAACAAATTTAGCGGCTGTTCTCATCTACTATGATTTTTTTTTCCTTTATTATACATGCGAAGACCCATTCTCCAAACAAGTCATATTTACAGGTACAGGAGTTAAGAAATTCAACATACCTATGAGGGAGACACCACTGAACCTATAGCATCCACCAAACCTGCATAAGAGTGTTGTAGAATTTACCTTCTAGGTGCTGCTTTTGATCATGTCTNTATTCNCATCTTTCACAAGCCAGTTTTATTTCATAATTTGCTTTCTCTATTGTATTGGTAGATAGCAATTTTCCCGGACGTATTACTTTAAATATAAAAGAAATGGAAGGCAGAAGGGAGGAAGGTACAAAATCTCTTAAAAGTTATGAGAAAGCAGTAGTTGATCTACACAACACTTTGTAAAACTTAACAGTTAACAAATTCCACAAAAATGCTAACTCACTGATGCCTGGGAAGGGAATGTCCCTGGGGTCTATATCACAGCAATTTATTCATAGGATTCTCTCATTTGAGACAGAACAACAAGGACATTTGTCATGTGTTTTCCATGATGGTGCAAACTATTTCAACTTAGCAAGCTTAGTAATGAAACATTTTCCTTCATTTTTAAAGAGTGATAATCACTTCTAAAATTCTTAATTTCCTGTTTAAGGTCATCAACCTGTTTCTAAATTTGTGAGCATAGTTGAAGAATTTTTTCTTTTCTTCAGTCTTAGTAGCACAATTAGTAATTTGAAGTCATTCTTGGCAAGATCATTCTGAAATGGTAGGCAAGGGGTCAGTGGTGGTTATTTTTGATTATCAGCATGACAGATTATTTCCTGTATTACATTTGTATGATGAGCTTATGTTTGTAATGGAAATATAGTGTTCATTGTTTTATGAAAATATGTCTATTCTATTTTAATAAATGGAGATTAATTGTCAATAATAAAAATACAATAAATTGAATGCTGATAAAAATAAAACTAAAGGGGAAAAGGCAAGAAAAAGTCAGGACAAACAGATATAAGTATGTATACAATTTAGAATAGGGGATGGTGTTGATCTAAGCATGAAGCTCATAACTGAGGCTTTCAACCTCAATATTTTTGGTCTCTCTATTGTTTTAATATCTTTCCTGAGATCTTTTATTTGAATTATTTTACTATAAATGACATTTCCCTGAAGATTTCTAAGCTGAGGTTTGCTTGAACATAGAGGATGTTGAATTCACCTACCCTACTGACTAAGGATAAAATATTGAAACTCTCATATTTGCAATGATATTGTCAACAGTGCTGTTAGAAAGAGTGTGTTTGTAGAAGACCAAATATAAAAAAAAAACTGTGATAAATGGAATTGCCTATACATTATTTTTTGCAAAGGATCATCATGTAATAACAACTATATCTTAAGGATAAACTTCTGTATACATTTACATATAAGATACCTACTGGTGACTGAACACCCAGCAATAAGAATTCAGACCTGCTGTTTTTCATTCAAATTTCAATATTTTCTTTGAAGAAATCAAAACCCAGGAAATAGGACACTGGGGATCGGGTTGAGAAAAAAACCAATTTGGCATTTGACAGTTTTATTAGTGCCTTTGATTTCAGAGGATGATTTGTCGTTAGGGGAAGAGCCAAGCTGAACAACTTCAAAATGAATGGGATAATTCATCTTTGTGGATTCATGAACACATTTTAGTAGTCAGAATGTGCCAAAAGAATTTGGAGACTTCATTTCAACTTCTAAGAATAATAGATTATTTAAGTGATTGGACAAATAATATCTTGCTTTAAATGAGCTGGACAATTATTCTATTAATAAGAGAAGAGAAACTCAGTTGTTCTATGGTGAGCTTAAGTAGATTAAGATGCTGACAAAATCAGTTAACTCATTTTATGTAATATGAAATCTTAGCTATGGACCAAGAAAAGTGAGGAAAGATTAGAGTTTCCTTAAAAATTCCATTGAAATTTCAAGTTGCATGTGGATGTATGCCCATTTAAAGAGGTTGGTGTATATGATACATTCTTTGAAAAGAATTTCTGCACTACTTTCCTGGGTTGCATAGCAACCTGAAATCCTCAGAATTCAAGGATAGTATTGCCCTGGTGAAATGTCGGTCTCCTTATGAATGATAAGCCCTAAGCTATACTCTTTGAATTAGGCTACATTTTTACCTAGGATGTGAAATAACTTCTGTAGAACTAGATTTCACTCTTGAGAATTCCCAGACAAAAATACAGGCAAATACTATAGACCAGGGGCAGATTTTAGAACACCAACGAAGCAACACAATAGCTAACCATAAGAATAAAATTTTATTTGGAATTCTTAGAGGCTTGCAAATATAAGAACTGAAGAACTTTAAATGTCCCTTTCAGAGTCCTTATCTCATTGCCACAAAATCTAGAGAAGCCAGATGTGGCAGTGTATGACTGTAATCCCAACATTCAGAGGAGACAAGAATTCAAGGTTGGGCTCAGCAACAGAACAAGTTTGGGTTAGACAAGGCTAGAGGAAATGGTTTCAAACACAAGTAAACAGAATAGAACACTTATAGAGGTTTCTTGTCTTTGTTTGTTTTTTTATTGCTATGATAAATACCATAGCTGAAAATAACTTGAGAAAAAAAGGTTTATTTTATTTTATAGGTTACAGTCCATAATCTAGGGAAGACAAGTAATGGTGGTTTAACTGACAATGGCCTCCATTGGCTCATATATTTGAATACTTCATCTCCAGTTAGTAAAATTGTTTGGAAAGGATTAGGAGGTATGGTCTCATTCGGGGAGGTGGATCATTGGGGAAATGTGAAGGTGGGCTTTGAGGTTCAAAAGGTCAAGCCAGTTAGTTTGACTAGTTTGTTCTTTCTTGGCCTCATGCTTATGGATCAGCTGCTGCCCCAGTGTCATGAATGCCTTCCTGCTGCCAGGCTTTGCACCATGATGGCCATGCATTATAACCTTCTGAATCTATAAGCCCCAAATCAAATGCTGTCTTTTATAAGTTGCCTTGATCAAGGAGTTTTATCATAGCAGTAGAAAAGTAACTAAGACAACAAGACAGATTTAACAGAAACCACAGAGGAATGTTGCTTACTGCTTTTCTNCTGTTGGCTTCTTCAGCTGGCTTTCTTAAACAGCCTGGGTCCATCTGCCTATGGATAACAGTGCTCATAGTAGACTGAGCCCTCCTATATCAATTAATAATTAAGAAAATGCCTCACAATATTGGCACAGGCCAATATGAAGATGTCAATTCCTCAGTTAAGGTTGCCTCTTCCCAGGACAAGTTGTAAAGTTGATAACCAAGATTAACCATTGTATTTCCACATTATAATCTGAGTACTTTATAAAAAGTCATCTGCTTTAGCATTGACATTATAATCTCTTATAGAGATATAATGCACTCTTATAGTTTCCACATACTCAATGCACTACCAGATCCTCATGATTTTCTTCCTACTTTTCCCCACTTTCTTTCTTAACATCCTGCTGTATAGCTACACTTTCCCTTCAGACTTCTGAATATACGTTTATTTGGCTCCCTGATTTTCTTTCTCTGATTTATTATTTAGACTGGAGATGTCTGTGATAATCCTTTTTTGAGGTAGTGTTTCACTATATAGCTCAAGCTTATTTGAGCCCCTTAGTTAGCCTATGCTTGCCTTAAACTTGTCATCTTCTTGCCATAGGCTTTCCCTGTTGGCATTGTTGATGTGTACTAGCTAGACCAAAACTGTAATCAATTCTCCATTTCTAGTTTTGTTTTTGTTTTTAAATACATTCAAGGGTTTTTTCATTCCCTTTGGGATTAACATGAACTGCTGGATACTTCCTTTCCCTAGGCTCTTCTTGCTTCTCCAGGTCTAAGCAGGTTCTACTTCCAGATCTTACAGCTCTGGAGTATTCCTATGCTTTTATTTGCTTAGCCAAGAGAACTCTTAGAGAAACACATATTTTCCCCCCAAAGCATCAAGCATATCTACAATTTTACATTAATGTATTTGATTGCTTTATTAGCCTTTTTCTCCCAGCGGTGTATGAGCACTGTAATCATAGAAACCAAATCTGCTGTTATTATATTGACTTTTCAACTCTGAGCCAAAAAAAAAAGCACCAAAAACCTAACACTTGGAGCATTCCCATAAATGTTTTAGTAAATGTATAAAAGGAGGAATATAACACATGCTTTTCTTTGTCTTTTTATCTTTTGAAGAGCAATGCAATATGAACACTATAACTCTAGTATGTTTAACATACTCTCTGGGTAACTATTTTCAACATTCAAGCCACAATACATTTCTTTTCATTAATAAAAATTAGAAAAATAATTTGTAGGTCTGTTGCTGTAGCTCGGTGGTAGATAATGAGTTTTGCAGGCAAAGAAAGTGGTCCTGAGTTAGCTCCCAGTGCTAAATATCAGGCAGATCATAAATAAATAAATAAATATTGTCATTTACCTAACACACTTCTAGCTCAGAGAAATAGAAAGTATCTGTATTTCTCTAAAGTGACAATTGATATATTTTCCATATTTTCCTATCTCCTATAGCACATATACTGTTACAAGCTGCCTCCATGCCATCAGTTAAACACTATGCTGTATTGAAAAGAAATCATTCATTTCAAAGCTGCTATATAGATGAGATGTTTCTATAGCTTGTCTTTATTTAAAAACCTCGCAATATAGACCTGATCTGTGTTTTGAAGTATGAAATATAAAGGAATGTATTAAATAATCATTTTAGCTCAGGGAACTTTTAGTGAATATTTTTGAGAATCAATGATCCAAAACCAAACTTAATCAGTGGTGTGGGAGGGATTACTAATTAAATTTCTAAAATTACCTTCTCTATTTATATTTTGAAATTCTCTTCTGAATTTAGTTACATGGAATTACGTAAAAGGAGGCAGCTGAAGTGCTAAACCAAAGACCAGCATTAGCTGTAGGCTTTACTGGGATTTGGAACTTGTAAATTAAAAAATCACAAACATAAATTGTATCTTTGTAGCGTATAAATTAGTAATGTAATGATGACTTCATCCTCATGCTTAATCATTCCATAATAAAATCAATTTATGATTAATTTTGTTATCTTAAGTTAAGAGCTATTGAATTTTCTCATAAATCAAAATTACTTCCACAAAGTGTCAGATGAAGATGTAATTATCTTTGCAGCTAGGTCTTAACATTCTGCAGCTACAAAAAACACAGTAACTTTCCATGGAATGGCCAAATGTAGTGTATCTGCAATCTTTAAAAGCTACCACAGAATTTTTAATTTTGTTTATGTTGAAAGATTTCTTCTTGTATTCTGAACATTTAGATTCTGTGATTTTTGGTGCAACTGAATTTACATGGTATAATGGCTATTTTGGATTGGCATAGGGAAATTCCATAGACAAGCTGTCTAAATGATTTTTTTTAAGTTTTTTTTTACATTTCTGGGGCTGTGTGTCTGAAATCAGGATGCCAACACAAATATACTCTTTCAGGGGCTCTTATCCTGATTTACTGAAAGTAGTTGTATGTTGCCCTTGGAGTGAATATTTGGAAAAGATTTTCTCTCCCCTCTTTTATAAAGCCATCGATCCTCAGGTCAGAACCACACTGGCCCTCATCCTCTCATTTAACCACGCTTTCTCCTAAAAGTCTATCTCTACTTTGTGACTTCAGTATATGAATTTGGAGGATATAATCCAGTTATAACATAAGGTTATAAACTTATTAAAAATTCAGTCACTTTTCAAATGTTCATGTTATAAAAATATTTCTTTCCTCAGCTGAGGGGCTCCTTGCTTGGAGCAATATTCAACACCAAGCAAAGACATTTAAAGGTAAAATGAATTTCTCTGAAGTCAGTTATGAAAGAGATTTGACCTGTTGTTTCAGTAGGAGGCACTCAATCATTTCTCGTCATATTTACAGGTTAACACAGTTGCTGAAGATATGATTCACATAGAACAAGTTTCCTGTCTTGCTGTGTTCCTATAAAGATCTGACTCAAGTGTGAGGATCCAATTTAAAACAACCTTCTTGCTTGGATCAGATTGAGAAAGAGGGGGAGGTTGGTAGAGTTTTCTGTTTTTTGTTTTTTCCTTAAGTAAAAATGAGTTTTATGGAACAAGTCATACCTTTTTGAAGAAGCCTGATAAATCTGATTTCATAGGAAATTAGAAATACAGACACAGATTGTCCATTTGTGAGATGCTAAAGCCTGGTTCAGGGAGAGGCTTGAGTACTGGAGAGTGCTGCTTTTGCTTGGTGGCTTCCTTCTGTAGCAGAGTAATTAACATTTTATATTAGTTACTTCAACCTGTACCATCTAAAAACTGAGAAGACTTGACTTCAGTTTCCCAGTGATGTGTAATAATACTTGACTAGAGAATATAAAACTACAACCCTCAAAAATACTTTGTGGACTCTCTCACTACAGGGAATCTACTCAGTTTGTACATTTAAGCATTCTTAACTGTTTCTTCTCTGCTACGACTAACAGCAATTCATGTGAAAATATTGGCATTGATTGTTTAGGAGATATTTTTTGAAAGGTGGTTTGGTAGAGCAACCCAAATGAAACCCACTGGTACACACACACACACACACACACACACACACACACACAAAGAAAGAAAAACGACAACAAAAAAGTAGAAAGGGGACTGGGAATGATTTGGAAAAGAATGAGAATCAGCTTGTCAGCTGGGGTGGGACAACCTGGGATGGGACAAGCTGGGGTGGGACAAGCTGGGGTGGGTCAGTATAAAGCCCACTATGTATTTTAAACATATGGTATTGATAATTAAAACTTAAAGAAAACCTTTTGCTTGAAACTCAATTTGGGCACTGTCTACATTCCACATTCTTTATGAACTTCTCTTTCTTTTCTCTTGCTGTTTTATGACATAGCTTCCTTGTAGCTGAGGCTGGCTTTGAACTCACTGTGTCACCTAGGCTGGACTTGACTGATTGCATGACTATTGACCTGCCTCAGGTTTTCTAAGTGCTATGTGTATACCCCAAATCCTGGTTTCTTTGTAAAATCTTTGTATCAATCTACAAGAAATGATAAATGTTTTTCTCACCCAAACATCTATCTCCCTGCAGGAGTATTACCCACAGTCCGAGATGTAGAGAATTTGGATGGAGAGAAAGTAATTTAGCTAATTGGAGTTGGTTCTCTCCTTATAGAAAGGAAATGAGATATCTAAAGAGAGCCATCAAGCTTTGAAGGAAACATACAACAAGAAACAAAATTAGAAGATAATTTTGAGAAAGGGAAAGGAATATATTTACACTAGTGGATTTTCAGGTTCTTGGCTTGGTCTATGCTATCTAGCTTCTTTACTTTCTTAATCATGAATTAACATGATTGACTATTATATCTCTACAAAACATACTTTTCACTTGAAATTGTTGTTGTCATTTTTCTTTCTTTCTTTCTTTTGCAACCAAACATGTCTACAAAAGCATCATTTGTTTTCCTCTTACAGTTCATTTCTTTCTCCCACAGAGTACAATTTGTTTGTAGTTTGGTACTAGAGTGAATGAAAAGATCATACATATCTTTTGTCATTCAATGTTGAGTCTTTCTGTTCATAGGAGAGCTTGCTCTACTCTTGATCTTGGTATTGAGGATCCTTGCTAGGGTCTTCCTCCAGGAGGACCTGGAGCTGAAGCCAAACTGAAGTAACAAGGTCNACTTTAGAATTTTAATAATGCCAGACAACTTCCATTTTGATCCCTAGAGTTAGTCTGTAAGGGTTGAGGAGTACTATATCAAGAAGAGGCAGAACTTCTTAAGCAAGCTTGAAAGCTGCTTAAGATGTGGTCTTTTATTGCCAGAAATATGCCATTGAGGTCTTTGTCATAAGTGTATCATTTATATTTGTTATTTATATATAGCAGTTGAAGTTCATTGAGAAATGTTTCTAATATGGGTTTAAGCATGGGCATTAAGAGAGAAAGGGAGAAAGAGAAACAGAAGACAGAGGCAGACTTAGGGAAAGGACAATATACCTCCAAGACATATATGAAGGCTTCACAAGAAAAAGTCACACTTAATGTATTTTTAACAATAGTCACTGTTTTAATTACTGTTATATTGCTGTGGAGAGACACCATGACCAAAACAATTTTTATAAAATAAAGCATTTAATTAAGGACTTGCAGTTTTGGAGGTTAGCAAGCAGGCATGGAGCTGGAGAAGTAGCAGAAAGCCCTACATCTTATAGGCAGCAGGAAGTGGTCTGTGACACTGGGTGGTATTTTGAGCAAAAGAGACTCCAAAGCCCACCTCCACAGTGACANGAGAGGGAGAGAAAGAGAGGGGGAGGGAGAGAAAGAGAGGGGGAGGGAGAGAGAGAGAGTCATTGGGCTTGGCATAAGCTTTTGAAGCCCCAAATCCCATTCCCACTGACACACCTCCTTCAAGGCCACATCCGAATCTTTCTTAAACAGTTTATCATCTGGGAACTAAGCATTCAAGTATATGTGCCTATGGGAGCCATTTTCAGTCAAACCACTACAGTTACATGTGCAATTTGGTGAATTCTAGCATTACATTGTTTAAATCATTTCTGAGGAGTGAACATTTCTTTACTTGCTTGCTTTGACTGTAAACACATTAAGAGTTTCTCAATGGCAAAGTACAAGGTTTGTCATTGGTGAAGGAATAAGGTCAATCTCAGAGGTCATGCACACTTAAACATTTAGCTTGTTTGGTTGCTAGTTTATCCTTCTTGTCTGAAATAACTGCATANAGAAAAATGTATTGTTTCTGTACATAATCTTCACAGTAAATTTTGTGTCATACTTACCTACTTTTAGCCATAAAGAAACTTAAATCAGACTTCAGGATAAAGAGTTCCTTCCTCTTCCTATGTCTCTCAGAATTTTTCTATCTTTCTATAGTGCCCTAATTTTCATTTCTGATACCTCAATACTTTAACCTTAAGGTTGACCCTACCAATCCTGGAAACAATAGTCTTGATCTTCGTCATCTAAGGTGAGGGCTGGGTGGGGACAAGGGAAAGCCCAAGCTTTGATATCAGGAGATAAATCTTTGCTGGAGCTCTGGTTGAAAGAAAGTCATTACTTGGGATGCCAAACCAAATGAACAATGAAATATACACAAGCTTGTTTTAATACCAAAAATAGAAAGGCTGTGTGTGTGTGTGCGTGTGCGTGTGTGTGTGTGTGTGTGTGTGTGTGTGCATGTGTCTAGAATCTGAGAACTATGCTGTTAGTAAATCATTAAAAATTAAAGAAGAATCTGACACAGACTTAATTTGAGTATGCAAATTTTGGAGAACCAAGGACAAATTGCCCCAGTTGTCATAGGTAACACAGCACTCTACTTTAATAATGGCACTGGTTCCCCTTTGTGCTCCTGTCATTATTTCAGGGCCATTCAATTTTGTAAGATAGCTGTCCTCGTTATTTTAACATTTGAGTTTANAAATGAAGCAGTGAAAGAGACACATGCTAATGGTTATGTACTGTGAATATGGCAAAGCATTAAAGGAACAATTCCCAGAAATTAGCCATCGGCGGAACAGGTTAAAAGGGAATAGTGTGCTATTGTCTTCATTGAAGATATGTGATTATACTGACAGCATCTAAAACAGCGAAGCCATTTAAGGCACTGTGTAATGTTATCACTCCTGATAGACTTAGAAATGGGACTCATCTTTGTACATAAAAGATGTCTTTTCTCTTGTTTGAAGAGACTTCTTAAAACCTTTTAACAGTTACAGGCACAAACAGGTCTAATGTCAAGATATTCTTGAGGCAGTGGGGGCTCAGATGGACAGGTTTTATTATAGAAACTTTTAGATTTTGTTAGTCAAGGTAGGCTAGCCCTCTATCCACAGGAAGATGGTGTCAGGGAACACCAGAAGTATTTATATCTTTGAGAGGTAATATCCATCTTCTCCTGGGGAATGTTTCCCCTGTCTATTAGGTTCAATGAAGGCAATGACGTCATCCTGCTTTCTCCATTATGAAAATACGAGATAGGTAGGTCTTACCACTTGTGGAACTGGGAACTCTAGTTCTTTTTCTCCAAAGACATGGATGTCTAGGATAGTTAATGTCTGCCATCCCATATGACATGAGTCACAAAGACCTTTAATAATTTTTTATTGATCTGCTTGGGGCAACAGACTCATACTTCCTTGGAGTCTGTTAGTCATTTACCATACCTCTGTTGGGTGCAGCATTCCTTTCTTGCCTCTGTGTAAATGGGCTTTACATTTAATTCTGTAACAGAGGTATCAGCCCCAGTTTGTAGTCCTATCATCCATCATTACTGCTGTTACTACAGTAGTGAATTTCTTGGCCATCTATATGCTACAGAGCTTAGCCAGGGAAGTGAGCTATGATTTCAGAATATCCCCTAACTTTAAGAGAGGACTTCCTATGTCATACCTTATCATTTGTCCTTAACAGTTTTCTAATCGAGTTCTTGAGATATAGAATTTTTCAGGAAGCAAGTCTCTAAACCTATCTATGAGGGATAATTACCTGTGGAGGACTGTCTACATAAGAAAAATTGAGGCAAGTATAGTCAACCACTAAAGGTAGCACCATTCCCTGGGATGGGATGTTGGATTGTCTAAGAAGGAAACTGTTAGCTTGGCACAGTTTTGTTGCTCTCTTCTTCCTGACTGTTGACATAATGTAACCAGTTACTTCAGGGTCNTGCTGGGCTTGATGTTCCTGCCAGGATGGACTTGACTTTGAACTATGAGCCTTTCTTAAGCTGTTTTTGGTCAGGATATTTTGTCATAACAACAGACAAGTAAGAGTGTTACTACACAAAATCACTTAAAAGAGAGCCCTGGTTTAATCATAGAACAAAGTCCCAATGCAGAAAATGAAATTAATATTTTTGCCTACTACTTTAAGCTACCAGAAGCTCCTGGATGGTTATCTTCTTGAGAGGAAGCTTCGCTGTAAACCGTGAACATCTTTAATCTAAGGGCAATCACCATTGGGCTTACTGTCCTTCCTTTCCTTGAAGGGTGATTTATTATCCCTGACAATGGTTTCTCCGTTTGCAGAGGCAACAACGTCTCAGTTGTACAGCCACAGCAAGCCTTGTCTCTGAGAATCTCCTTTCTTCTGGCCCAGTTTGTGGGGGGTCTCATTATTTACCTAAGATAATATACCATTCTCCAGGGCTTCATTCTCAATTAGGCTCATTCTTGTGCTTTTAATCACTCTGCAGAGCCTTTGTGAACAGCCTCTATTTCATCCCTATTGTTGAAACTCTAAAAGCTGAATTTAAATGTTAATTCAAGAAGTTTGGCATTCCATTGTCTGTTTTTGTAGTTTTCCCCTAAGATGGAGAGTAGGTTGATAGATGACATAAATACCTACTAACATCTGACCTAGGGATTATGCATATCATTTCATTTTCCATTTTTCTTTTTCTCTGATATTTATTTTCCATTTTTTGTTTCTTTTTTTTTTATTCTTGGTCTGGGTTACTTCACTCAGGATGATCTTGTCTAGTTCCATCCATTTGCCAGCAAATTTCCTGATATCATAGTTTTTAACAGCTGAGTAATACTCCAGTGTGTAAATGTACCATATGATCTTTATCCATTCTTCAATTGAGGAACATCTAGGTTGTTTCCAGTTTGTGCTATTACAAATAAAGCTACTATGAACATAGTTGTGCAAGTGTCTTTGTGTTATGGTGGAGTGTTCTTTGGGTCCCTCTGCACATATGTTATAGTTAGGCAACTTGGTCTTCCTGTGACACTCCTACCAGTGAAAACAGGGGCTGTCTCCAAATCTGTTGCCTGCTTTTGGGACCCATTCCACCTACCAGATTTCCTCATCTAGCCTTAATAGAAGAGGAAGTGATGCCTATTCTCACTGCAACTTGATATACCATGGCTGGCTGATATCCATGGGATGCCCACTGTATATGAAGAGAAGTGGAGGAAGAGTGGATGGCATAGTGGGGTGAGTGGAGGTAGGGCTGAGGAACTTGGAAGAGGGGATGGAGGGGAAGCTTTGCTTGGGATGTAAAAACAACAACAGCAACAAAATTTTTCTTAGAATATATTTTGGTCNTTTTTCCCTTTTTCAAGTCCTGTTCACCACACTCCCTACTCACCCCACTTCCCATGGAAGACCTTGCCTTGTTGGAGGATGGAATGGGAGGGCAGGAGAAGGAGGGAGGGGTGGGAGGAGGGAGGAAAGGGGGATCTGTGATTGGTATGTAAAATGAATAAAAAAATTCCTTAATAAAAAATAATAAAAAAACCAAAACAAAATACAAAGAAAAAGAACAAAAAACAAACAACAAAATAAACAAATGTGAAGTGTCTTTTGTGTGAGTCATTGATTCCAGAGCTTGTTGTCTTCCCTGAGGTGTGGTTGATATACTGTAGTGTCACTCCATTGAAGAAGGCTACTTTTACATCTTCCAGTAGCTATTAATTGCAAACAGCCTCTTGGTTGGCTGTGGAACTTTGTGCCCCTTTCTTCTTGTCAGGTTTGAACTTGTGAAGGTCTGGTGCATGCTGTCATAGTCTTTGTGAGTTCATATGTGCATTATCCCTAACATGCATGGAAAATTCTTGGAATTCTTTACCCCCTGACTCTTGCAATCTTTCTGCCTCCTCTTCTGCATAGATCCCTGAGCCTTGAAAGGAGGGTGTGATACAGATATCTCTTGTAGGGCTCCGAAGTCTCTCACTCGGAATGTTTTGCAATTGTGGTCTCTATGTTAATTACTGGAGGAAACAGCTTCTTCACTGTGAATTCAGCAGTGCACTGACCTATGGCTATATTCATATGTCCTTAGGAGTTGTTTTACATTTTATCTTCTTGGAATTCTTATGCTTTCTAGTTTTGCACCAAATTTCTCTATTTCCATTTTGAAACGACACTTTACCTTTTGGACAAATCTGTATTGTTACAAAACATTTTTAACCTTCTTTATTATGAGATGATTACCAGGTTCAATGGGTATGATTGTGTACTACTCTTACAGAAGACCTAAGTTTAGCATGGCAACTCAATATCACCTATAATTCCAGATCCAGAGTATCTAATGCCATCTTGTTCATCTTTTGCCTCCATGAGTGACTGCACTCATGTGCATTTATATACATACACACAGACACACACACAGACAGACACACACACACAGACACACACACACACACAGACACACACACACAGGAGGGAATGGGGGTGGTTTGGGGAGGAAGGCTTGGGGGAGTGGGAAGAGAGAAGAGGGGGGATCTGTGGTTGGCATGTAAAATGAATAAAAAATTTCTGAATAAAAAATAAATCTTATTAAAAATATTTCCATACCTAAAGTTTTATATCTTTTTCCCACTTAATGGTTCTTGTCTTATATTTCCTTTATAATAGTTCCTTTATATTTTCCAACCAAACAGAATTTCTCTTTATAGTTCAGTGAAAACTCAGTAGGCTGTTTTTTAGACACAGATAACGTACTTTATCTTAAATACCTAACAGTTATAAACACAGACAAACAATGTTAACATCTTAGAGACTCTTATTTTCTCTTACCAAGAAAATTAAATTAACTAGTTTTTAGATTTAAGATCTATTGTAACAGGCACCAAAACTCAACCTGAACCAGCAGGCTCTTCAGTGACAGGGACATAAGGAGAACTTGGCCAGGAGATGAGAAGTTAAAGAAGACAGAAAGGTAGGGTTAGACAGTCTTGTACAAGCTGTATCTTATGCCAAGAAATCTTATTGAAAAATACAGCATCTTTTTATTATTTGCTGGAGAAAAATAGGACAAAGTCAGCAAAAGCCATCACACAACAAGGGAAAAGCGAGCAGGAAACTAATTAAGCAACATTGTACAACGGGAACACAAGATAACTCAAAGGCATCTCAGACCAATAAACAGTGGCCTTGGAACTGATAACATCAGTCTCTTCAGGGAGAAAAGTCACGTTCCCAGGAACCAAAACCTTAACTCCTTCCAGGCCCTCAGATCAGGTCTTGCCAAATCTGGTCCTGGGCAAGGATACAGAATTAGGTTCCCTTGTTCTGTCATCAGGGATTCTGGGAAAGCCCTGGATTGGTCTGGCTCTCAACAAAAACCAACTTTTATTAAGAGGACCTGAATCTCTTGGACTCACAAGGTTAACTAAAATCAGGATGAAAGGCTGGCATATGCCTTCCTTTCATGTCTGTCTCCTTTACTTTGTTTGCCTCTGCATAGGTGTGTTATCACTTAGAGAGAATCACTCTTACTTATCGTCCTCCAAGGCTGAAGACACAAAGAGAAAAGTCATTATTCTAAACTTGTCATCTTGAATTCCAGGACAGCAGAGTCTCACAGGAAAAAGTAACCCCTCGATGGGGGCAATTATCCCGATGTGCAAGGTTTCACTCTGGAGTGTAATTATTGCTCCATGATTGGTAGCTTATCCTTTCAAGTTACTTTTCAGGACTGAGTGAGTGAGGCCTTGCCATGACCAAGACTGCTCAGTTTTGTGCAGCTGTTTCTATTTAAACCAAAGCTCATCGTACCTCAAAATGATATACAAACATAAATTCACAGGTAGGATAAATATATAACTATGTAGTCACACATAAATAACGATTCAAATATTTTTATAGCTTTCATCCACATTTATTATTTATCAGTTTTAAATTAGTATAATATCTATTATTTNAGACAGAGTTTTATGCCTCCTAGGTTCACTCACAACTGACTGTGTAGGTTCAGAGTTGGCCTTGAACACATAATTCTTGTGCATCCAACTCCCAAAAGCTGGGTTTATAGGCATGCACTACCATGTTTACATAAATTAGACTATTATCTGATTGTTTTCATCATATTGCTAAGCCACTAAACTGTCCTCTATCTATTGTCTGTACTTCTAAATGTATATATCACTTAGAAATAGGATGGAAATTTTACTTTTAAGAAATGAAAGAAGAAAATTCAACAGGTAAAGATGTGTACTCAGGCTTCTGAGTACACATATCATATTGTATTTTATTATCATGGTTTTTTTAAGACAAATATCATTTAGTGAAAATTCTTAAATGAAACAAGAATCAGTCTGAGCAGGGTGTAAGTTGGAGGCTGTGGGGAAAATATGTGACAAAATAGTGACACAGTGCCCCAAGCTTTACCTACCATGAAGTAGAAAGTTTAGGAAGGTCACTGTGTAAGTTTGAGGAACAAGAAAAGGATCGGAGAATGCCTTTCATAAAAGCCATTCCTGATGTGTTTTAGAGCCTGAATATTTTGGTTAACAACATTCAAATTGCTGGTTATAACCCCGAAGTTGGTTCATCTCAACAAGGACTTGGAGAACTTCCTTTCAGGCAGAAAAGTGGCTAAGGAATGAGCAGATCAATCCTCATGTTGTTGTCCTCCCACTCATGATTATTCTACTAGATATAAGGAAAGACATCTAGTAAGATTTAATCTTTGGTACCAATGATATTCCTTTAAATACTAAGTGAGTGTCTGACCAGGAAGCAAAAGATAAAATGAAACAAGCAAACAAACAACAAAAAAAAGGAAGGAAGAGGAAGAGGAATCAGAAACAATCAGGTTAAAGAAAAAAAAAAGAGTAGAACAGCTAAACCATTAAGAAGGCAACTCACAAATAGTGCTTTTGAATATACCTGTATAGACCACTATTCAAGATGGCAGGGTACCAGCAGCAGNGGCACAANCCAGTGTTGCTGTCTATAGTAGAAGAGATCTTTTTATTCAGGTGGAATATTGCAGGTCATGACAAATTAGCAAGAAACAAAGTGGGTAAGTCTCACCAACATGGCTGCCCAACATGAGTGGAACATGGGTAACAGCAAAAGGCTTGCCAAAGTGGATGGAGAAAAGCTCATGAGGCCTCAACCCTCATAAAGAACCATGGGCAACTAGAAGATCTGGGGAGGAGATACGGTCTTCCACAGGGAAGAACACCAGTTAGCTGTCCATTGCCAAATGGTCAGGTCTGACAACATACACACAAGTAACATTATACTGACTTACCAGGTAATCTTTAGGAATATATGTGTGTGTATGATCTTTAAAGTAAGTGTGTATGTGTGTGTGTGTGTGTGTGTGTGTATTTGTGTGTGGGTATGCAGGTAATAACAGTTAGTGAAAAAAAGAGGCTATGAATTTGAAGGTGAGAGGGGAGGAGTATATGAGAGGTCTTGGAGGGAGGAAGCAAAGGGAGAAATGTAATTATGTTAGAATCTTTTTTAAAGAGAGAATGCTTTTTAATAGAGGTTTAGACATGTGCAAAGAAAGATAGCCAGAGCAAAAGTGAGAGCCTAGGAGAGATTTGACTTAGAGAAAGAACAATCCACATCCAAGACATGAGTGTAGGCTTCTCAGGAAAGAGTTATGGCTGTCATTCATCTTGAAAGCAATTCATTCTAATGCTCTTCATTACAAAACAGAATTGCTGTGCTGTACTTTGCTTTATTTATGTAGGTGATCTCACTTTAAATTACTCCATTCAACTTTTAATCTTCAAAGATGCTGCTCACTTCCTATACATCACCCCTGAGCATCTATCTCCCCTCTGCTTACTCATTCTGGATTTACTGTCAGCTAATAGGAAGCAAATGAAAGAAGGAACATAGGAGTGCAACAGGTACAGATTCAGGCTGTGGGTTTGCATCATGAACTTCCTGTGACAATATCAGCCCTTTCATTTAGCCCTCAAACATCACTAACTTATTCTGGTTACTCTTTCTTCTTAAAACATACAAACACCTTCCATTTTTACCTCCTCAGTCTTAATAATCTTTTTTTTAACTTCTATGAACTGAATCTTGCTTTAACTTCTCTCACATTAACTCAGTGTTATCTTCAATTCTGTGTCCTTTCATGTTTCATTTAAAGTTCTTTGGAGAAGAGCCTGTTGGGCTGTGAGCTCCTTGAAGGTTGTCAGCATAAATTGTTCAGGTTTGGTGTCCACAATTTCCATTATTGTGAAATTTACTTCCAAGCTTGCTCATATATGTGCATTATTAAGAAATCTGGCCTTGCTATTTATTCTACCATTTTTTAACATTCCTAGTCATACCAAAACCTTGCAGAAACATCTCTGTTGCTTATATTCCTTGTTGTTAAGTACCATTTTAACTATGTAACAAAATTTCTCTTTCTTCCACTCTCATGTAATCTTGAAAACATTGTGAAAAGACTACAAAAGATCTTTTGGTTCCCTACAGCCAGTATTATTTAAGTTAATATTTTAGAGCACCTTATATTTTTCTCATTATGTCGGTGAGTTCTGTTAACTACAGCATTCATCTGGCATCTAGATGATCTGATTGATCTTTAAGAACTTCCTTATGTCTGTGGGTTGTATCATANTTCTCCTTTACAATTAATAGCCACTTCTAAGTGAATACATACCATGTTTGTCTTTCTGGGTCTCTGGCACCTCACTCAACATGAGTGTTTCAAGTTCCATCCATTTTCCTGCAAATTTCATGATGTTATTTTTAACAGCTGAATAATACTCCATTGTGTAGATGTACCATATTTTCTTTATCCATTCTTCAATTGAAAGACACCCAGCCTTGATATAAGGGTGTGTGCCTAGTCTTATTGTAACTTGTCATGCCGAGTTTAGGTTGATATCTCTGGGAGACCAGATCTTTTATGAA
>LZPO01009505.1:0-15319 GCA_001675575.1 Neotoma lepida
AAGAAGAAGAAGAAGAAGAAGAAGAAGAAGAAGAAGAAGAAGAAGAAGAAGAAGAAGAAGAAGAAGAAGAAGAAGAAGAAGAAGAAGAAGAAAAGTAGCAGCCTGAAATGCCACTCAGTGTCTCAGATATGAATTTCTAAGAGATGAATAGGGCTCTGACTGGTCAAAAGACTCATTCTTTAAAAGATTTTTCTCTTTTTTTCTTTTTCTTTCTTTCTTTTTTAAAATTGAAAATAGGTTCTTCCTCTCATACATTGCATCTGGACCACAGTTTCCCCTCCCTTCATCCTTCCCATCTCCCTCCCATCTCTCCCTCCCATCTCTCCCTCCCCTAGATCCACTCTTCCTCTGCTTCCCTTCAGAAAAGAACAGGCCTCCAAGAGACAATAACCAATAGGACAAAACAAGATACAATAAGACAAGGCAAAAGCCCTCCTATCGAGGCTGGACAAGGCAACCCAATAGGAGGAAACAAGCCCCAAGAGCAGGCAAAAAAGTCAAAGACACACCCACTCCCACTGTTAGGAGTCCCAGGAAAACACCAAGCTAACAGACATCACATACACAGAGGACCTGGTGCAGACCCTTGCAGACCCCATGCTTATTGCTTCATTCAGTCTCTGTGAGCCCATGTGAACTGTGCTGGAAGGATTTCTAATAAGATGGTATTATTAGTAAGAGTGAAGTATCCAAGGAGGGGTCTTGTTAGAGGAAATTGGTCCCAGAGGATGTGTTTGTGAGAGTGTATCTTGCTGACCCCTCCTGTATTTCCCTTCCTTTGCTCCTAGTTCCCTCAATGGGAAAAAAAGGACAATAAAATCTCTGGAAAACTAAACAGAACTAGATAAATTAAATTACAATTTATTGGCAATATTTTTCTTGATTATGATACAATACACAAACTTTCTCCTAAATTCCTAATTGCTTTAAAGAAAAAACATGAAGATANTTGAAATTTCATTTAATTTTTTACCAGATCATTAAAGGTAAAAATATGCTTCAAATTTTTAATATTCATGACTACTAATTCTACTTTTTTGTTACTTGATAAATCTCAGTATTCAATTACATATATGTTGTTCACATTGCTCAGAACACAATTTCACAATGGAATTTAAAAACACCTACAAGAGAAATAGTCTACTTTTCCCTGATAATCATCCCATGAACTTGGAGATTTTGAGACTGTCAGCCCCTCAGAGATAACTTTAACAGCCCTGATGTTATAACTGCATTTATCCTCAGTATCAAAATGCTATCAGTGATAATGTCTTACTGCAGAAGCAGGTAGCTCATCTAACCTCCATCTCCATAGTGCTAATAGATACTGCAGGCACACAGATAAATCTCATTTTATATTATGCTTGGTCACAAAAAAGAATTAGAGTGTGTTGTTGTAAGGAACATGAGAATGTATAACCACTGAAATCATCTGTAAAAATTACCTCAAGATGAATCCCTTGAGCTTGTTAAGCTCATGCTGAATCTAGATCACAAGTTTGGTCCATTTTATTCTGATTTGGAAAAAATAATGTGCTTCAGAGTGATTTGGACCTGACCTTTAGAGAGACAAAATTTTGAATTTTCTTCCTGAGACACATATTACAAAGTAGAATTATTGATTTTATTTCATTCAGGCAAAATTGGTTATTTTGTTTTACTTATGACCATTATAAAACAGGGCTGAGCAGGTTCGCGATGATCAAATAAGAATGATCTATAATGTTTCCCCAGGTATTGAATAGAAGCCAAGCTGTATTGAGGTCAGCGATGTCAGCCAGTTTTCCAGCACTGAGATGTTTTGCTGTGGACCACACACCCAAGTCTGAGCAGCTGCTGAACAGCAGCTGCTGTTCTTTCATTAGGAGCGCAAGCCTCATTGCAGGCATGGTAATAATGTAGGCATAGACGGCCAGAGTACACTTAACTTGTAATTATTTTTCAGTATTCTGTGGGTCACTTGATTGGTGCTAAAACAGACAATCCACTGGGCCCACATACGGTAGATGTCCACACATATACACATATACATACACTTTCAAATATAGATACAAACACTCATAGACATATTGACACATACACATATACATACACATATATACACTTGTACATATATACATATTAAAACATGCAGACACATACACTCACAAATACAAACACATATAAGTACATACACAAATGCATACATTCATACACACTTAGGAAGACACAGCCTAAGTAAATAAACTGTTAATGTTGAATATCTTTTGCTTACAGTGTTCAGAAAAAAAAAAAANCCCTAAAGCCTGGTAAAGTGAGGTATTATACATATTTCTGGGCATTATAGGGCAGCTGATTTTTATAATTTATCATCTTAATATTCAAAGTGAGAGAACCACAGCAGCCCTTTCCTTACAATAGCTGTTATTCCTCCCCCCACCATCCCTGTCCCCTGCCCCCATCCCCAGTGACTTTCTGCCAATGACAAGATCTGGTGTACCTACAGCTCTCCTGCAGGTGTAAGTGACTCAATGCAATCTGAGTTCACAGTACCTCAAACTGACTTGCTTTTTCTTACCTTTTTCTTCCATGTTGGGTCTAGGCCACACCTTCACCCTTTAGAGAGAACTTCATAACTTCATTGATCCACCTGTCATCTGATTTTCTGTTATTATGTTTTGCACTCTGAACAGTTTGTTCCTAGCATTGAGTAAACCTCTAAAGATTTTACTTATATATTAGTCTGCAGGTTTATTTCTGTGCCCCTTACACACATACACACACACATGCACACACACACACGCACACACACACATGCGCACACGCACACACACGCACACGCGTGCACACACACACACACACACACACACACACACACTGTGAAAGCTCCCTGATGCAGAATCCTCACCTGTGTTTTCTGTTCTGTCTTTAAGATTCAAATAATGTCCAGGGCCAAAGAGCAGCTTAATTTATATTTAGTAATTGAATAGAAGAAAGAAGGATGAGAGAAAAAGAAAATCAATAATGCTTGAAGTTCAGAGGGGAAGGATCAAGACATTAGCTGTTATGGCACAGAGGAGGGTATTTGTACACCTTGTGAAGATATAAAACAAAAGTAAATGTGCATGAGGAGAGGCTGTAAATGAAGGCAAGAGTGTGGATGTTTGGAAGAAAACAGGTTTTATAAAAGAGGTGCCTATAGCTGAGTAATGTCCCTAAAGATGCCTACATTCTTACCCATACAACTTATGATAATGTTGCTTTGTATGGCAAAAGGAACTAGGGAAGATATAATTTAAGGACCGTAAGAATTTATTCTGAAGAGTTCAGGCTATATCAGTGCAGTTGACAGGGTCCTTAAAATGGAGATAGAGGAGTTAAAAATAAATATGGTAGTGGAAATAGAGATGACAGAGACAGAAGAGGGAGGGAGGGTGGGAGGGAGGGGGAGGGAGGAAGGAAGTGGGGAGGAAGGGAAGAAGGCAAGGAGGGAGGGAGGGAGGGAATGAGATTTGTGATTATAGAACTTAAATAGTAAAGGACAAAAGTTCTCCTTTTGAGTCTCCTAAAGTAGTGACTCTGGCACAGTATTTTGGACTTTGGATCATCATACCTAAAACATAATAAGCATATTGGTTTAACATATTGGATTGTGATTGGTGATGTGGGATGTCTTTCTGTACACTGTGAGTAAGTGTTGCTCCCATTGGTTAATAAATAAAGCTGCTTTGGCCCATGGCAAGGCAGGATAAGAGCCAGGCAGGCAGTCCAAGCTGAGATACAGGGAGAAGGGCAGAGTCAGGGGCAGACACCATCCAGCCACCTAAGGAGCAGGATGCCAGCAGACCAGTAACACCACAGCCAAGTGGCAAAATATAGATTAATAGAAATGGGTTAATTTAAGATGTCAGAGCTAGTTAGTAATAAGTCTGAACAAGAGGCCAAGCATTTATAAGTAATACTATGCCTCTAAGTGATTATTTACAAGCGGCCGTGGGATGGGGCAGGACAGAGAAAAGCCTCCAGCTACAGATTGGTAATTTGTTTAATTTTTGAGAAACTAATATGGAGTACTATGAAATGCATACTCTAAAGATATTTCTCTTTCTTCCACTAATTTGGCTTTCTGAATGGAAACAAGACATTCTCATTCTAGAAAATTGAAAAAAAAACAAAACAAAACACCTGTAAGAAAATAAGCTTACTTGCTAATTTCACTACTCGGGGAGCAAGTACTGATATTATGTATTTTCCTTCCATAAGTGGTCTTCTGATCAATGGAGAGAGTGAAAGGGAATTTTAGGGTTGATATTAAAGCATTGTACAATATTGAAACAAATTCTCAGTTAATTTTTAAATTATAAGTCATATTTAATTTAGTTACATTTCCTTCATCCTAATATACTAAATCTGAGTGTGATGAAAATGTGTCTTAAGGAGAGCCCGTATTTACTGCCCTCCTATTTATACAGATAAATTACTATGTAAAAGCCTTGAGCACAGACAGATGTCACCGCTCACTCTGTCACCCCTCTGAAAGGTGCCAGCATAAAGCACAGAGCAGAGTAGACAGTGCTGGCATCTCACTCTGTCTCAATTGGCTACATCATTCACAAGACCTTTCTCTTGCCTGAAGCTCAAATCATTCCCTCAAATCATGACAGCGTATTTTAATGCCTCTTGCAGGTCTAATTACCTAGGGTCCAATTAAAAACTCTCTGAAAAGAACCTGTGCTGTTTCAAGTTTTATTAACCTCTTTGTTCTCAAGGGACCCTTTGTCCACACACCCATGCTAGGTGGCTTTCCTTTCTAAAAGTGTTAAAGAAAGCATAGCTTTCTGAGATACTGAGGAGACTATGAATAAAGGCTTACCTAAGGAAATTGATCAGATCTGAAAATATTAACGTCTGGTCCTGAACTGGAAACATTTGTAAGTAACCCTTTAGTTCCCAAGACTTTGTTCAGAGAGTCAAAGTAATGTTAATAAACATGTTGACTTCAGTAATATTGTCTCCACTTTGTATAGTCATTTGAGCTTGAAAGACTGAGTATAATAGGAGGTGAGAGAAGATGTAATGTTTGACTCTGCCTGAGGTTGTTGAGAAATTCTCAGTGTTATGATCCTAAACTTTATGTCACATCTGAAATCTAGCCAGATGTGGTGGCACATGCTTTAATTCCAACACTCAGGAGGCAGAGGCAGATGGATCTCTATGAGTTTGAGACCAGCTTGGTCTACATAGGGAGTTTTAGGACAACCAGAGATACATAATAGAGAGAACCTGGCTGAAAAGAAATGGAAAAAAAAACCCTAATGACGTCTATAAATATATGCAGGGAGTAGAAAAGCCTGACAGATTTAAATTGTTTCTATATATAACCGTTGGCTTGTGATTTGAAGGCAGGACTAGGCATGGAACTGCTGTAAGTATTTATTTATGATAGTTTTAGAGTTAGTTTTATAAATAATAATTTCTAAGTAATGCATATTGCTGACTATAAGTCCTCCTACCCCATGATTTGTGTGTGAGTGACAAAACCTTAAGATATACGTTAATAACAAAATGCCTTTTCCCTAACAGATTCCCTGCTTGGGTCTTGATTGAGGGAAGAATTGCTTCCCTGGTACAGAAAAGGGAAGAAGCAGACTTTGATGGCCCATTCAGTTCATTATTTGTAATAGCAGTTGAAACATTGAGTAGAACAATGATAAATCCTCATATTTAAAATAAGGTTTTGAATGGCAATTGTTCATGTTTGCTGTGAGTCTGAGATTTTTATAAAGCTCTAGTTTGGCTGAGTATCTCCAAGTAAATAAAACGTTAAAGGAATGATAAAAGTTTTAGGGAAAATATTTGAAGATCTAAGAAACACTCTTTGAACATGGGTCTAATTTCATACCATTTCATGGTATGGAAAAATGTCAAGGATGTAGTGTTACAGAATATTTTTTAACTATGCAAAGATGTGCTGCATTTGTTTAACTATATAAAGATGTGTTGCATTTGTTTAATTATGTAAAGATGTGCTGCTGTTTTATCTTGCCTGCCTAAGGCACCTAATAAAAAGCTGAATGGCCAATAGTGTGGGAGGGGCTATAGGTGGGAATTCTGGGCAGGGAGAGTAAGGAAGAGAAATTTAGGCTCAGCAAAGGAAGAAAAACAGATGCCAGGGGCCAGACAGACAGACACAGAAGCAGGAAAGTAGGACATACAGAATGAAAGAAAGGTAAAAAAAAGTCCTGAGGCAAAACGTAGATGAATAGAAACAGGTTAAATTAAGGTAAAAGAGCTAGTGGAACAAGCCTAAGCTAAGGCCGAGCATNCATAATTAATAATACATCTCTGTGTCTTTCTTTGGGAGCTGGTTGGCAGCCCAAAGAAAACTACAATGTAGTTCCTGGGAAAGAGAAAATTCTTCCCCATATGTAAAACAACTAACTGTACTCTTCGTGTCAGTTAGTGAACAGTCTAACATCTGGATCTCTGGAACAGTATAGGCTGCACAGGGACAATGTAAGCCCTATTATCTGGGAGATTCCAACAGTATTGGGGCATCAGGAGATGAGAGTTGTCTACTCTTGTAAAGTTTGGGGGACATAAGATAATACTTGTGGTTCCCTGCCATGCATTACATTTTCAGTATTATTATTCTTTATCTGAATACTATTTTCAAAGTCTGTCATGAGCACTCCTGATGACCAGGATTGAACTAGGATGTGAGGGCTGAGTACCACAACACACTTACATGGAATCACACACACATAAAAAGTAATAACACTATAATATTACCAAAACCATGCAGAGGGACGAACCACTAAATAATGGAACATGATAAACTGAAGAACTACTGTATATAAAAGGTCTTATTTGAACTTTACAATATGTAATAATCTAGAGTATTCTAGGAGGAAAATTATTTTGGAAAGGAGTTGGTCTTCAATCTAAATAAAAGTTGAGTTTGTGTATTCTTCAAAATAATTTTGTGACTTCTTGTTGTGATTATCATCCATTTAGTTGTTTGTCTTCATAGAGTTGAGCAGGAATATAAAGGTATAACTCTGGAAAAGAGACAAAATGTAAAATTTGAAAGAAAACATACTTGAGTTTAAAGAATTTAGATTTCATTCATGGGGCAGCAGACAGCTGTTGAAAAATTAAAAAGAATAGATGATGTCAAGATTTTTTTTCTTGTACTTTAGAGAAGCCACTGTGACTGCATAATGGAGGGTGAATTTTATGTGAGAAGTACTGTGTGAAAGAATGCTTAGGAGTCAAGACACGTGAGCATTGGTGACAGCTTTCTCTCAAGACAGTGAAAGAAGCAATGGGGAAAAATGCAGATGTTAGGGGAAGGGTCTCAGACATTCAGTTTTGAAACCTAAGATC
Organism: Neotoma lepida; assembly: GCA_001675575.1. Lineage (NCBI taxonomy): Eukaryota > Metazoa > Chordata > Mammalia > Rodentia > Cricetidae > Neotoma > Neotoma lepida. Next base: position 7,369 of record LZPO01009505.1, read on the forward strand.
AAGAACTCGGGTGGTTATGTTGACAGACATATCTTGGGTTAACTGCTGCTTTTAACCACAGTAGGTTCTATTAATAACAGTTAGATTATAAAGTGAGTAAATACTGTATTCTACATGGAAGTTATGACTATGAAATAGTTAGCTTATGCAGGTAAGAAAAGCGAAATGCCAAATGACATGACAGCTGAGGGGTGTGAGGAAAGGCCTCTCTGATCACGTGTGTCTGGAAGAGGCTAGCTTCGGAAGTTAGATATCACTGGNCAATCACTGTACTTCATTAAAAAGACCTTCAAAAAGGTGTTTCAGGGAGTCGGCACTGACTTTGTTGGAAGCATGAATCTGGGTGCTGCATCTATATCTAAGAACTGAAATGCAAATGAAGTATCAATAATTAGTATAAATAATTAGACATTCTCAGTACAGAATGTAATGGCTGAAGGGATGGAATGTCCTTCTACACAGACGTGATTATTCTGCCCTGTATGTATGCATTGAGTTACTACAATGTACCTCAAAAAAATGACAACCACGTTAAGTGGCCAATTTATAAACAACAATAAAACAATATATAGAAAAATACAATAATTTCTTGTACTTCTAAACAATAATTTTGGTGTTTAGAATTATATTGAAATTAACATGTGACAAAACAGTTAAAATCTTCTGTGACAATGGAATCATAACCAAATAGTTATTCACAGATAGTCTTAAGTCTAAAAGTCTATGTCAAGTAGAACACTGAAGTACTTTTCTTTAATTAGCTTTCTTAGATGAGTTCCTGGCATGATAGCGAAAGGTCTGAGCTACAGGGTTTGAAGTGGAGCTCACAGAAGAGTGCTTCCCAATTTCTTCTAGCAAGGGTTTGATCCTTAACGTCACAGCAAAGGAATCGTCTTTAGCTTCTCTCATGGGGACTAATGGCAAGTTGCATGGTTCTGTGTACTGTGAAATTTTCAGTATTCCAGAGTGATTGAGTGAATGAGTCAAGGTGCTTTCATCTAAGTTAAGGTAATCGCCCATCATAGACACCCAGAAGGAGCAGGATGACAGCCACTGGAACTGAGGAACTGCAGCCCGGGGACCCTCCCTTCAGGGCTGCTTCTGTGGCCTTCGTGAAGGGCTCTTACATCACAGGCCCTGATTCTGGGCCCTTTCCTGTAAAAATGCCACAGGAAACGACACTGTGCGTTTGTTTCGGTAATGCTTGCCTGTTTTCTTTACCTTGGGAAAACCTGTGGAAGGGCAGGGGTTCAGAGAGACACCGCATCCTTTTGTTTTCTCTGAGAGGCTGTGTAGAGACGATTTCTTTCAGTTCTGGGAAGGTGATCACATATGCCAGCAGAAGGCCTTTGAAATTCGTCTCCCAACTAAAAAGGAAGTGAGTTTTATTATGAAAACTTTAAAAGAGGTGCTTTCTAAATTGACCAGTGAAAGNACCCCATGAAAGATTAGGGCTAAACAAAAATAAGTTTTAAAACAATCTATACAATTTTAATGAGTTAAATTATCTGAAAGAATAATTATTAAAACTAAGAGATATCAAAGGATACTTGTACTAAATTATATAAATGTTTACATTGCAACTGAAATTTTCATTAGTAATTTACATTTAACTTTAATGTTCTACCCAGTATCCTCTCCTGCATTATAATGCGTGGTATAATTATTTTTTTCAGAGACACTGACATGTTGCACATTTTAATAATGTTCTTTCTCTATAGCTCCATGAATCACATAATTTTAAGCCTCAATTTTCTTCAAATACAGCCTATAATTGCACATACAACCTTAGTTTATAGTAAGTATTTGGGTGAGATAATATGTGCAAAATATTTAGCATGATGACTTGTGTCTTCTGGGAACGGGGAGGCTCGCTGTTCTTAAAGCAAGACAGAAGTTGGCAACTTTTCTCTTCCTGACCAATATATGTGGTAGTTTATTGGCCCAGTGAACCAAAACTGTCTCATTGATCAATGATCTGAATGTCTGGATTTTAGTCTCTCATCAATTTATTGAAATTCATCATGTCATTTTGTATACTAATTAATTCATTTCATAGTCATTCTATATTTTATTTTGAAAACTTCATGTATTTGTCCTGTCTCTGACATGTGGTAGACACAATACCTAGATTTTGCTCCTGATAGTACTTGTTTAATTAGAAACTGAAAGCATGGACACTATGTGAATGTGCCATGACAGACTTGCTGCTCATTTCCATTATTTTAGTTTTCTTTAGTTCATGAGATAGACCATCGCACTTTGCATATGTGGGGGTAACAATGATTATAAGGCTCAGATTCTACCTTAAGCCAGAGCAAGAAATCAGCGCACTATCATAGCCCAGCGAAAGTCCAGATGGCAAGATGTTAATAGATGGGAAGGGGAAGAAAGTTCACCATAGCTGTTCAATCTGTGATGGCGACACAAAGACCAGAGGGCTCAAACTGGGAACTGAAAGGGAGGGATGAGTTTGGAATTACAGACAGAAGAAGGCACATTTGTGGAGAAATAAAAGTGCAGAATGGGTAGAACCAGACATGCATGCTAATAAGTAGGGCAAGGAAGAGGAAATGGGTAGGCAGTACAGCATAATCATGTGGTATGTCATCATTATTTCCATTCCTAACACCTTTCTTTATAGGAAGTCCAGTTATTTCTCCACTTGAAACTTATCATGAAATACAAACATGTGTCCTCAACTGTTAATTCCCTGTCATAGGAGACAGTAACACACAAGTTTCAGGATTCTTAGGTAGTGAGAAAATGGAATAGGAAAATCCTCTTCCACATGTCCCTTTGCTGATTCCTAGTCACATTCTGTTCTTTTATTCCAAGAGCTTCAGCCACTACTTCCTTGGAGCATTCCCTTTCAAGCAAAATAGGAGCTGCTTTCTTCTGTTTATTTTTGAATTACTCAAAATTTCTATTCATTTTGACAAATAAGTGCATAATCACACTCTTTGATGTTGATTTTATTTTATTTTTTGTTCTTGCTGTTTTATTTTTTTGTTTTTTGCTATGCCTCAAATCAGGTCAAATGTTGTTGTAACAGGTCCTAGAAGTTGTTATGGAACACAGAGAAGTAATCTGAGAGCGCTACACACAAATCTGGTGTTATAGAGTGCTTGGCCAAAGTGCACAGTTCATTTTTTCAATACTAAGCCTTCCATTTACAGAATGCAGAGAAGCATCTGTGTAATCCTGGGCAAGCAGTCTAGGGTTCACATCTTTCCCCCAGTGGAGCACACAATAAAAAGATGGTTTCTGAGCCTCATTTGTGAATAAGCAACTGAACTGGGGAATGATGTCTGACATTTAAACCAGACATCTAAACCAGCACCTATTCCATGATGATTCTTTTTTAAATTATTTGCTTTAGATTTTGAGATCATGTGATTTCTCCCTTTCCTTTTCTACCTCTAAACACTTCCATATACCCCTCCTTGCTCTCTTTCAAGTTCATGGTCTCCCTTTTTCCNTTAATTGTTTTTATTTGTTTATCTTTCTTTGCTTACATTAAAGGAGTTCTTACATATAGTTAAAAACTTGAAAAATGGAGAGTTCTAAAGCATATTTTAGAAATGCTAAGATGTTGTCATACAAGACATGTTAAATCAAGGAGAAACTGGAGCCCACGACACAGATGGAAATCACTATGCTTCTGCAGCAAATGTATGGAATAAGCACAAGTATTTCTCTGGTGTTAGGGTAGGGTGCTGGGCTGTAAATCACGATGCTGAATAGGGAAGATTATTGCATGCATGTTTTGCTTTGATGTGCTTTGCAGACATTCTCCAGCATAACAAACCCTGGTTGTCATTAAGAAATAGTGAGAAGATGGATACATGTTTTAACTTAAAAGATCTCAGTGCACCTGTGGTCTTGACAGGAAACTTTGGATTGAGTAAGACTCTCCAGTTTCTTTGAGAAAGGTATTCACTCAGGTAATATAAGAAGGAAATGCTTTCTCACTGTATCTGAATATCCCAATGGTCCATCAAGTGTGTTAAGGAGGAATAATAAATGAGTGTTATGTTTTGTGCTCAGGATTGATTGTTCTAAGATTTTACTTTGGTGAGAATGTCCATAGTGGAGGACCAACTAAAGAAGCAACAGAGAAAGGAGATACACACAAATAGTGTTACAAAGTGTTATGGAAGTAACCAACCACTTTTTAATTGGATTTAAGGCCTACTCCATGACATGAAACCCATACCTGACATTGCTAAAGTGGCCATGAATCTGACACTGGATAGTCATTGACCTAGGGCAAAACCCTGTACTATTATTCTGTTAAAGGAACATAGCAATGAAATGTGTCCTAAGGGCATATTGCTATACCCATGGATCAGTGCACAGTTTAGTCCTCATCAGTAAACCCTCTTCTTGCTGTTGTTATCCCAGAAACCCACAATTGGACAATGTGCACAATGTGAGAGATGTTAGAGTACTCATTCATAAACGGGATGTCTTTATCAAACTCTTTCCCTGAAGGCTCAGGGATCTATGTGGAAGAGGAGGTGATGGATGACTCCAGGAAACACTCTTCCAGACACAACAGAACTGATACACCTATGAACTCAGAAAGATTTCAACTGCATCCACAAGACCAGTGTAGGTTCAAACCAGACAAAAACCCAGCACTGAGAAAGGAAGCTAGACATAGCCCCCTCCCCAGAAAAAAAAAAAGACACTTGTAATTGATACCTGCTAAAAAAGGGAAATCAGTTTTCTACAATAGAGTATCACTGGGTATATCAACCACAGTCCAGGGCAGACCTCATGCCCAGGAGTACTTGACCAACTCAACATAGAATCCATGGCTTTTGTGGGCTTTTCCTCCCTTACTATTTTTGTTTGTTTACTTTGATTCTGTTTTGTGGGGGTTTTTTGATAGGGGGGGCAAAAGAGTGTGAATAAATGAACATGAAGCTGATATGTAGAAGGTGGGGAAGATCTGGAAGGAGATGCAGGAGGGTAAAACATGATAAAAAAATATTGTATGAAAAAATTAAAGTAAGTAAAATAATCTCTTAGCAAATTTCACTCAGATTCAAAAAATTATGCAGAAATTATATTTTTATTTCAATGATGAGCTATGGAAACATTATGAAGTTAACAAATATGATAATTAATGATTCAAAATTTCTACCACCCTCTTTCCCATTTAACACCTGTTCCCCCTAAGAGAAGCTATTATGTTGATTTTAATGTATTACTTTTGAATAATTTTAAGCCTTGTGTATATTTATTCTTACTTTTGCTTTCTATAATATATTCAAAAGAAATTTCCCCCAAAACGTGTAACTGTAGTTTACCATTTTTATTGCTATTTATATTCTCATTAAAATAAATATTTATGCTGAACAAATCTATGCAATATACTTTTATATTCTATTGTGGATTTCTTTTGAATCTTTTACATTTTAAGCATCTTTAAAATGGTTATGTTTTATATACTTTTGTATGTCTTTTCAAAATATATATATACATTTCATATTGGTTATATTCCTAAAAGTATATCTTTAAACCAAAATACCTGAATGTATTGTTTATTACATTGTGCAATACTGTCAAATACTTTCCTATCTTCACCTTTGACTTAAAAGGCAAGATAGCAATACAGAGCTGTAGGGAAAATGACAGTTTTCAAATGAACATTACTGAAACAACTAGATATAGAAAAAGAAAACTTCATCCCTATATCATATAATATACAAAAATTAATGGCATGTAAGTTTTAGTAAACAATTAATTTACAAATAAAAATTTAGTAGGCTAGATTACTAAACTGAGCATTGTGGTATATATCCATAAATACATCACCTTGGACTCAAAAGCAGGGGTATCATGAATTCAAGGTATGCTTGTACTATATAATGATACCATGTCTTAAAAAAAATAGACAAACAAACAAGAAAAGGAACTATATTAGGGAATATTTTTATGACTTAAAGATAAAAAAATCTTATTTTGTGTAGACTGATAAATAAATATTTAATTATTTATTTAAATAAATAATCTTAATAATTAAAATACCTATTATATGTATCTCAGTGCATAAATATATACATATAGTTTAAATGCAATTTTCTCATCTNAGCTGACAANGCCCTCTCCTAGAGCCAAAGACCACCTAATAAANCCCAATACCAGTCGTGACAAGCCCTCTTTTGAGCTGTTGGTCAGAGTTGTCCAAGAGACTACCAAAATATTATAGACTATTGCTGTTGCCCTTGGTTTCCCTCCAGAGGTGGAAATTAAGTTCACATTGCTAAAGGCATCATGCACTTCAGACACAGTGCCCTGAGGCCCATGAGCTGGAACTGACCTGAATGCCTCCTCCCTGCAGTCTAACTTTCATAGTACCAGAAGTTACCATGCAAGGTTTCAAAAGAGGGAAGCAATCAATAGTCTTTCACTGATACGATGCATGTGAAGCACTACAATGACTTGCATGGCTCTCTAAACCTAAGAGCTTTCAGTAGTGTTATGCATACTGTGTTGGTAACTAACAGCTCTCTAATTGGACTTAAGACCCACTCAACAAGAGAAAAACTGTGCCTGGTACTGGAAACATAACCAACTATCCAGCTAGTGAAGTCATGGGTTTGGAGAAGAACTACAACAACCACTTTACTAGACCAGCATAATCTATAACTACATTCCAACTCTTTGTCCTCACACCCACAGATAAGTATAGTTTTCAACCCCCATCAAGTAAAGAATAGACAGAGACTGTTACAGAAAACCATGGTCAATCCAAATACAGAGTTGTAGAGCCCAGTACTAATGAATGCGTCTACAAAAGAACTTCCATGCCTAAGGCTTAGGGAACACTGCAGAAAAAGGGTCAGAAAGACTGTATGAGCCGGAGTATTGGGGAGTTTGCTATGAGGTTGTCTCCTAGTAATGTCAGANCCCAATGAGTTTCACCAACCTGACTGCCTAAACATCAGCTGAACAAGAACAATAGATTGTCAAAGTTNTGGATTATTAGCCATTTTAATCATAATGTCCTTTACAGGGAAACAACACAGATGTTTTATCAATAGTAGTGGAGATGAATTATTTTCTGTTTTATGTGATACTGTACAACAGAACTTAGTAAGCTTTTTCTTCAGAGAGAAGTTAAAGAGGAAGAGGAAGAAACTTGAGGCAGTTCAACAGGCTATACTTTACCCTTATGTCTGTCATGCACATTTTGCTTTAGGATTATTCTCTGAGCCTTGTGTATTTTGCAAGTTCATCTATAGCACATTGCATTTTACATAGAAAATGGCTTAAAACAACAAACAGCTCATCAAACATTTATTAAGAACTTGTACATTAGAACAGATGGAGGATTACCGTGGGGGGAGAAACAAAAGTATTTTAAAAAATAAACAGAATTTGGGGAAATGATAGGAAGCTAAATTCACATGTTTGTTTCACAGTACCTTAAAGCAATCATTACTGTGTCNTGAAGAAATGAAATATAAATAAATTTAGGGATTGGGTGGGAGCTCTCTTCAAGAAAATGTTCTTAGCTTGGCTTGGAAGAGAAATAAGGGGCTTGGTTGTTTTTGAAGGAGATTTCAGGGGACTGAAGTATTACCAGGAGTGTATAACCATCCCTTCTTATTCACGGAAGACATGTTTCAGAGATGCCTGAAACCACAGGTAGTCCTGAAGTTATTATACACTATTCTCTTTTTCTTATTTTTATAAAAAGACAGACATGTCTTTTCCATTTTAATGAGGCATGTATTGTACACAGTGGGAGTAACTTGAAGTTTGAAGTGCAAGGCAAAAGTGGAGTGAATTTCTTTTCCCTTTTTCNCATTTGTACAGAAAGAAGACTCATTCTTCTTGTAGGCCTTAGCTTCAACATATGGTTTCTTTTTGTTCCATATTAAGAATTGTCACTTTTCCACAGAAGGAGCATATTACAGATTTTCTTGGCACA
>LZPO01009507.1:8290-19307 GCA_001675575.1 Neotoma lepida
TNCTGTCACCATTCAGTCTAGAAGAATTCTATATTCAACCCTGTTTTTCAGTACATGCCTGTAATCCTGGCTCTTGGGAGCTAGATAGAAGAATTAGGAGTTCAAAATCACCCTCAGCTGTACTGAAAGTCAGAGGCTAGCCTGGGCCACATGAGGCCCCATCTTAAAAACAAGAACAAACAAACAGAAAAGATTGTGTTGTTTATCTACTTTAATAAAACAACACACACCATTAATCTATGAATTCTTCTCTTACTCNCATGGGAAAGGTCTTGGAGGAACTTTTTATTCGAATTTACTTTTCTCTTTTACTTTCAATAACTATGGGTAGGTGCTATTTCTTACTAGGGCTTTGAATGTGGCCACCTGTTGGCTAACTAGGCAAGCCTCATCTGTCATAGACTAAAAGCTGCCTGAAAGATCCCGAATGAAATCAGCAAAAGAACCATCCATCCAAGCCCATGAGACCCCGAGAACTGTGAGAAAGAATAAAATCATATTTAAAAGTCTGAGGTGTAGGAGTGGGAGTCAGATAATGAGCTTTTTCTGTGCAGAATTTTAAACTTCTGCTTCTGTCATCGAATCCATTATTCCCTCTGCTTGCCTTTAGCTTGCGGGCTCCTGGGGGCCGATGAGGCTCGTAGCACTCCTGTAAGGTCACGATCAGCTTGGTCTGCCAACTATCCTCTGCCTCTTCCTTCTTCCTGCATCTGTCTCTTACTCTACAATTGTCACTGCACGGTGATTGGGCCTCCATGATGAGTGTGTCACTTCAGCTCCCCTTCCTATGACATTCTGTGGCACCAAACTGTGGCTCCTTGGGGCTGTCTCATCAGTTACTGGTGGTGAAGACACTAAATTACCCGCTTCTTAGAGTGTTAGACAAGCCTTTTAGCACTTCAGCACTTATTATTGAGGAATCATTTCCACTCATAGAGCTCAAGTGGGAGAGATGGCTCAGTGGTTAGGAGCACTTGCTATTCTTCCAGAGGTGTCCAGCACCCACAGCAGGGGCACACAACTGCCTATAACTCCAGCTCCAGGTGATCTGGACCCTCTTCTGGCCTTCATGGGCACCTACACACATTCGGCATACCCTCACACATGCAAAACACATACACATAAAGGAAAAGAAATCTTAAATAAAAAGCAGTTCTTAAAAAAAAAGAAGTGCTGGTTTGCTTTTGGCATCTGTGGCAGTTTCACTCAGGTTCTACAGTCTTTGGTTTGTTTGAGTCACAGTTGGTGGCCTGGAGTATGTCCTTTTCCTTTAGTCTCTGGAGATGGACACTGTGTTGTCTATTTTGCATTCTCTCTTGCCTGTGAAGAGTCTTGAAGGACAAGTGAAAAGGGCCCGTTTGCTGCTCTGTTTAGTAGGAATAGACCATCGCACAGAANTCTGCCTTGTTTGAGCTGAGAACGATCATTCCCATAAGCTTAGAGGTCTCAGAGTTGGTGGATTGCTTCGTTTGCCTACCCAGAGACCACCTCTCTAACCAACTTCTCTTTTCCACTCATTTGTTACCTACTTTGTTGTATATGCACGTGCACTAGTGTGTGCACACATGTGCATGCACGTACCGCACACAGAGCACATGGGTGGAAGAGGACACTGGCTGGAGTCACTTCTCTCCTCCCAACATGTGGGTCCCCAGAATGGAATTCAGGTCCTCAGGCTTGGTGACAAACACCTCAACCTGCTGAACCATCTTGCTGGCCCCCTTCTCAATTTTTGTAAGAGTGTCCTAATGCTCTTGCCTGTATGTTCAATGCTTCTGACTCCAAAAAATAACCACTTTATAATTTATTACAACATCAAAGAAACAGTAAATGTCCAGACTTTTCTTTTTCAGAGAACTTAATGCCATAGAAAGTTTGCCTTCACACAATTAACAGGAGTCTGAGACTTGTGCTTATAAACGACTTGCAAGGAAAAGAAGCAACTTACATGAAATACTGCACCGTGTATGTGACTTCAACTCCGCATAGACCTTCGGGTGGATTCCAGTGCAGGACATTCTTCATGTTGACAGATGAGAAGGTGATATTTGTAGGTTCAGGCAAACCACCAGAGACACAGGGAACTGGAAAAGGAGTGGAGGGGAATTGGCATTATAATGAAAGGAAGGAAAACTTAATCCCTAAAGTAAGTCCTGACATTTGAAGATGGCCCCAGCTCCCCAGACTCTGCATTTCTTTTTACACTCAACCTGAGTGGATGCTGCGATTCAGGTCATCCGAGAGCATCTAGCAAATGCGACTCTAGAATTAAGGCATAAGCATCCTTGAAGCGTCCACTTTTTGTGCTTTTAACCTCCTGAGTGGCGTACAAAACGACAGCCAGAGTGATGGAGAGGCCACTCTGAGGGGCCATTTGAAGGAAAGGGTTGGCTGTCCCAATATCCCAGCCGAGCTCAGGCTTCTGCGGGAAGTAGTTGTGTCCACTCCAGCTCCACTTGCCCTAGACTGAAGCTGCAGGAAGGACCCCAGGTGAAATCAGCCAAACCGTGCAGCTGAGCCCCAGGCAACCATGAGAAAAGAGAGCAGTACTCGGTTTGGGGGCAGTTTGCTATGTACCAGCAGGAAAACGAACAATCCATCTTCTAGAGTTAGATATAAAACCCTTGAGTCTGCACTGGTGGCCATACTCACCACACAGTCGGCCACTCCCTACCTCTTACCGTGACTCAGCATGTGCTGGGTGAGCTAAAGCCATTGTGGGTGTTAGAGCACAGTGCCTGTCCTACCCTGCCAACCTGCATGCCTTCTCTTCTCTAACATGCGGTGACAACTGCCAACGACTGTGCAGGCTACAGGCCCGTTTTAAAGATCTAAACAGAAACTGGTCTTAAAATTTTGGGAGTCTCATGTTGATATTATTCAGATCTTAAAATTAATTGGGAAGCCTGGAAAAAAATTTCCTTTGTGGTTATATACCCAAAGTTTTATTTAAGCATGTATCATTTTAAAACATGCAATTAGGGTATTTAAGGTGAGAAAATTTCTGATGGGTATTATGGAAAGGCTGGCATTTTGGTGGCTGGAGCTTTGATTGGATTCACCAAAGTGTATAATAAGGCAAGAGACAGAAAACCAGCCAGTGTAAGATGATTATTCTTTTATTATGTGTGTGTGTGCACATGTGAGTGAGTGCTTGCATGTGTGTGTGTGTGTACATGTGAGTGAGTGCTTGCATGTGTGTGTGTGTGTGTATACATGTGAGTGCTTGCATGTGTGGTGTGTGTGTGTGTGCACATGTGAGTACTTGCATGTGTGTGTGTGTGTACATGTGACTGAGTGCTTGCGTGTGTGGTGTGTATGTATGTGTGTGTGTGCACATGTGAATGAGTGCTTGTGTGTGCAGTGTGTGTGTGTGTGCACATGTGAGTGAGTGCTTGCATGTGTGTGTGTGTGTATACATGTGAGTGAGTGCTTGCGTGTGTGGTGTGTGTGTGTGTACATGTGTGTAAGTGCTCAGATCCAAGTAGGGCAGAAAAGGTACTGGATCCCCTGGAGTTTCAGTTACAGACAGATGTGAGNCACACCGTGTGGGTTCTGGGAATTAAACCCTGGTCCTCCCCAAAAGCAGTAAGTGCCCTTAACCACCTAGCCATCTCTCCAGCCCTGAGATTTCAATTTTAAACACTAGCATGCTCACATCATTGTTCTCTAAGTAAAACTCTTGTCTTAGAGGATCTATTTATAGAAACCCTCTGAAAGAAATCATCAAGGATTGAGATGCTACCAAAAACAATAGGAAGAATACATTTTTCTGAAATAGGATGACCTGTGCCAGCGAGATGGCTTGCTGGGTAAAGGGTCTTACAGCCAAGCCTGAGGACCTGGGTTCAATTCCTGGGACCCACAGCATGGAGGGAGAGAATCAACTCCTAAAGCTTGTCCCCTGGACTTGTGTGCCCTGGCATGTGCTCTTGCCCCCTAAAATAAATAAAATGTAATAAAAAAATGAAATAGGCTGATCCTTTTTTTGGGTGTATGGCAGGATTGAGGATGGAATCCTGGGCCTTGAATATGCTAAACATGTCNTGTATCACTGAGCTATCTCCAAGATCAGGCTTGATCCATGAATTAAAATAAATGGAAAAGTTTAGTGTTAACATGTAGGAATCAAAGCATTAACACTGGAGAGATCACAACATATCAAGTAATAAATAGTCCACCAGATTCCGTGAGGAACTTATCCCTTTGTAAATATACATATTCTAGTCTATGAACCTGGAAAACATAAGANTCGATATTTGCAAATGAAGCTTAGGAAATACAATTTAGCTCAGTCACTGACGTGGGGATCCCTTGATACTTGTGTGAATTAGCTGGAACTAATGTCAAGGCAAGGAATTAGCTCAATGCTTTGGGCAATCCCTGGCTCAGATTAGCTCNATATGATGAATTATAATACCACAAGGCAAATAAGAAAAGGAGAAAAAAATTATTTGTTGTAGAATTAAGCTTTGCAATATGACCCTGATTCTAAGCAAGATAAGCTCTGCAACAACTAGGTGGCCCAGTGCGTGGCCTTACTTTACGTGTGCGCATGCGCAGTGTTTGCCCTACTTCCACTTTGCACCTTGATCACTTTTTTAAATAACTCAATATTATTTTTAGGAAGAAAGTTAAACACTCAGAAAGAAGTGCCATCAGCTTATCCGATTTCTGCACACAGGGCTGCTGTGGTGATGTNTGTGGTGAGAGAGGCCCTGAAGNGCCAGCTTGCCCTCACACCTTTGTTTTTTCACGCTTCTCTTTGGAAACACTTTGTGAAAACTGATGCTGGCAGTTTCTGTAGAACACGGATAATGTATGGTGAGCAGTTGGTGGTGATTTAACTTCGTTCCATGGATTAGGAGCTCCTAAATTTTAATCAGATTTTTGAAGCGGGAACAAGGAATGTAGAGAGGCAGTACCGTTGACTGAAATAAAAAGTCCCAATCCTTCAAGAGAGTGGAACTGCTTTAACAAAAAGAAACCTCAAGGATCCTCTTAGGTCTAAAATCCTGTGGCCCCACAATTTTATATGGCCCTGGCATGTGCGGAGTGGGAGGTATCTCATGGGAAACAAAGCTAAAATAGATTGCATTATGATACCACCGATGAAAGGAATTGGCAAAACATGGCTTTATAGACATAACTGATAAGGAATGGAATATTCTGATGTGTAGCAACATGACCTAGAGATATAGATACCAAATAATCTTAGATCTTANAGTCCGGGCATATTTCCTCAAAGTTTATATACNTAAGTATTGTCTTCTGTAAAAACTAGTTTCTATTTGCCTTTTAAAATAAGTAAACAATCCACAAACTAAATATGCGTAAAATATGCCCCCAAAAGATTTAAGAAACATTTTGGATTAAAAAGAATTGATTGCTCATTTAAATTAAATTTGGTAATTGTACAAGGGAACAAAGCAGTTTTATTCTTCTGAAATGAATGACACTCTGGAATACAGCACCAACCATCATGTTCACTGATCAATAGACCTCTTTCTCTCTCTCTTCCATGTGCATGTGGTATACATAAGTGTGTGTGTCCATGAGTACATTTGCCTCTGTATGAATGCGGTGGCAGCCAGAAGTTGACATACGTCTTTTTTTTTTGCCACGATCAATCTTCTATTTATTATTTATTTACTTATTAATTCATTTATTCATTTATTTTGAGAAAGGGTCCTACTCTAAACTTGGAACTCATTATTTGAGCTAGACTGGTTGGCCAGCGAGTCCCTGGGATCCCCTTCTCTGCCTGTGCCTCCTTTACATTGTGGTTACAGATGTGTGCTGCCAAGTCTGCCTGTGCCTCCTTTACATTGTGGTTACAGATGTGTGCTGCCATGCTTGCATTTTTATATTTTTGCATGTGCTGGGGATCTGAACTCGGGCACTCATGTTTTGCAGCAAACACTTTCTCTACTGAGCCATCTCTGCAGCCTATCAACAGAGATCTTGATTAATATTTTGTCATTGTTTAAACGGACTTTCACAAATGCTGGGCTAATTATAAAAACTCTGGTGATGATGGGTTTCAGAGTGTGCACAGCTTTTGTAGGAATGCATTTAAAGCAGATGTTACTGTTGCACTTACCATGTCTCCAAAGAACACTGTAGTCTCCAGCCCTGCAGATTCGTCACTGGGATCGACCTTATTTGTTTGATTGAGTAGGCAGAAAATGTATCAGTTTTGGATCATCTACTTGTCAACAAATCAAAGTATTATACAGGGGGTGGCCCCATTATGGGCAAAGTAGGTCTCATCTTATCTCTCCATCTTTCCAGGATACAGAATATATTCCTTGTTGTGACACGGCTTGCTGGCTTCCAGACTCTTTTTATCAGAGCACATTAAGCCATGTTAATCATCTTCACTCAAGCATAGTACATTTTGTTTCTCTGCTCACAGACTATTTATTTCCAGAAATGGATACCGATCAGTTGCTGTGAATCGGTAGGAATTTGTCTATCTGTATCAGCCATACCTTTCGTTAACTACGGGATTTTAATGATTTGTCTTTGGTCAATGACAGTAAATGGTTCTAACTACAGTGAAGGAGTTATGAGTATCCTCACAGTTGCTTGCACTCTTCCTCCAGGTCTCACTTCAGTAGACGAGGTGTCTTTAGGGACAACTGAAGATAGTAAGCTAAGAGACTGTTTTAATAATGGATATAGTATGTTCCTAAAACTCAATTTTCACAAGACTGTATAAAACATACAAATTGTGAAAATCTTCATGTCTTATAGTATTTAATTGATGGCAGGCAAATGTGTAATAGCAATAGTTGCTCAGGCTTAGAATCCTTACTGTGATAGCATGATTTTATGTATTTTACACAATCAACTCAGTCAGTCTCCACAGAAGCCCTATGGTAGGTACTGTTATAGTAGGTACAGATAAAGCAACTGATGCACAGAGAAGATAATTGTACACGTTCATGTAGCTAATATGAAGAGAAATGGACTTGAGAACACACAACACCCTTTTAACATAGATGGCTTACCTACCATCATTGCAAAGCAGTTATACAAAGAGAAGTCAGAGCTTATGGGAAAGCATGTATAGTCTATGATGTTGATATATAAAATAATGTAAGCATTACAATGGTTTGATACTACCTGATTAACACATTAAAAAACCCCATGACATCATATAATAGAAAGCCTTTCCCTTTTCCTGTCAGAATATTATCTTCTATTTCCTTCCACATCTGACCCTGAAGAATGCACGTAGAAGCCGTCTACTAATGTGTACTATTAAACACATTCCCCAACCATGAGGTGGCAGCAAAGATAAGGGTTCCCAGACTATTGTGTCTAAGTTTATTGTAATTTCTTTTAATTTCTTTTTCTATTAATTTGGAACCATAGTAAAACCATATATTTCTAAAAATTTCATCTTAGCCTTCAACTTTAGTAAATTATCTCTCATATTGAATACACTATAATGAATTCCACCTGTATGAATGTGAAATACTGGTTCATCATTTTATTTATTCATTTAACTTATTTTTTTTTGTACTACAAGTTGAATTGTGTCCTTCCCCTCCCTAGACATGTTGAAGTCCTAATCCTCAATATCTCTGGATGTGATCTTATTTGGAAATATGCTTGGTGCAGAAACTCCATTAAGTTGAGGTCACCCTGGAGCAGTGTGGACTCTTAGTTCAACGTGACTGGTGTCTTTACAAAAATACAGCCATGTGAAAAGACACAAACACAGAGAGGGACTCATGTGACAGTGGTGACCAAAGCTAGGCTGATGCATCTGTATGCACATCCAAAACACCCTGGGACTTCCAGAAGTTAGGGGAAAGGCAGATACAACTTACTGTGGAGGCTTCCAGAAGGAGCTCAAGGTGGCCAGCTGCTTGATTTTTACTCATGGCTTCCAATCCATGAAGGAACAAATTCTGTCATTTCAAGGCAGCCATACTGTGGAACCAAAGCCTGGCACTACTCTGTGGGTATCTAATGGTGACCAATCAGGTGGGTTTCTGCCCTTAAAGAGCCTCTGGCCACTGAAAATAAGGACAGCATTAAAAAGCTAATTATTTAATTAAACAGGTACATTCTTACACAATGGTGATCAGATTGGAAAAGGCTGTGTGTTACTATTGTGAGTCACAGAACATATTTGGATAGGGATTTAGGAAGAAACCTGGGCTTGGGAGAGCAGTGTTTCCAGCAGAGACTCTGGGATGGAAAAAGCCATCTGAGAAGACTGGGCTCTTGCAACCATCAAAAAATAGATGTTGCTGGAAATATGTTGAAAGGAGCCTGGCTAAGATGATGTTGGAAGAGTACCTAGAGGTTAAACCATCCCAGTCTCTAAAAATCCTGGGAAGGCAACTGGATCACACTTGAAGCTCAGTGAGAAAGTGGTCCAGCCTCTTCGACAGGAGATGTCATAAGTCTATTTATATCCAAGCGGATGACCTCACTCTAGAGGGTGTTGAATATGAGTTTGAAGGGGATGGACAGAACAGAAGTGGAGACCAGAGAGACTATCCCAGCATCATCCCAGAGAACAGGCAGGGCTTGCACCATGATGCAGGATTGGGTTTGGCAATGGACCAATACCTCAAGTAGAACTGGGCCAGTTTTCCAGGAAGAGCACTGTGAAATCAGTAGGTGAAGATGTGTCAAGGAACCCTTATCCCTTTGCTTTTTTTAATGACACAAAGGAATAATTAAAAAGCAGGAATAATACTTTATTTAAAAAACATAACAAAACATATTGGAAAAAGAAGAAACATGCACTAGGGAGACAGCTCACTCAGTAAAGTGCTTGCCATGCAAGCATGAGGATCAGAGTTCAATCCCCAGCAGCCATGTAAGAGCCAAATGTGAAGTTCTTTATATCTGGGCTTGCTGGCTAGCCAGCCTGACTTGACCAGTGAGTCCAGGTCCCAGTGAGAGATCCTATCTCCATAAACAAGGTGGACAGCTCCGGATGAACTACACTTGGCTACCATGTGTATGTATGCATATGTGTACACGCACCCCCCTGAACATGAACAGGTACACCCACACACTCACCTACACCTATATACATCCCCCAAAAATGAAAAGTAATTTGATAATTAGTAATTCTTTTGTGATTAAAAAAAACTATAGAATTTTAGGCAAAATTTCAAGGTTGGATACTAGAAAGAGCCTCCTGAATAAACACTCTGATTGAAATGAGTTATTTCTCTAACCTCTTACTGCTAAGACAATCTAATTAATATTAAAGTAAAAAATAAGTCACACCCACATTGTTAATAAGAGCCACTCGCCAATTTAAGAAAAACAGCATTATTTCCATAGATTATGGCCTGAAAGAGTAACTCTGATTTTCTAATAAACCGTCACAACTAAAGTTGGTACATGGATCCCTCATGGCTAGTCCTGGTCTCTCTTTTTGCTGTTTTCCCAATGCACCAAGTTCACCAGCCATATCTAATCACCATCCGTACCAGAACTTAGTATGCTCTTTTGTGTCCTTAGATATTGCTGTTCTGTGCCTGCCATGGCATTTGGAATTAAAACACTTTCAATACTCTACCTGTGCATCGTTTACTATCAGCCTGTGCTATTTTTAGCACTATTATTATGGTGTTCGATATCTCACGTGTGATCTCCATGCCACTGAACATTTGTGACTATGACATCTAGGTGGAAACTGGTCTTTAGAAGGAATGTGGAACTATTAAGACCCATGGAACGTGCTGGAACTCTGGGCTCTCTTCTTGACTTTCTTGACTACTGTAGAGACTAGATCCCTCTGCGTTTTGGAAATTGAAATGACCTCCATCTCAACAAAGCTGTAAGGGATTGGCAGGGACGTTCCTGTCACCTTAATGAACTTTAAAATAAAAACGAATTGTCTATACTTGTAAAGTAACTCATTTATAATTATGGCTTATTTTCCTCCTTTTACACTTTGGTGCCAAGTGTGCCCCCACTCATATGCTAAACCTGAATGCTCAACGTTACATTTGAGAGTGGAGCTTTGGGGAAGTGGTTAGATTGTACAGGTAAGCCACATGGATGCTATTGATGTCCCCACCCCCTTTTTAAAGATCCTAAAGAGATCCGTTTTGCCATTTACTGGGGAAGATGCTAAGATGGCAGACTGTGCATTAGGAAGTGAGTTGTCACCTGTCACCAGAGCTACCAGTGTCTTGATCTTGGATTTTCTCACCCCAGTCCCAAAGCTATGAGAGATTAATTTCTGTTATTTAGAAGTCCCTGCCTGTGGTGTCTGTTATAACAGCCTGGGCTGATGAGGACACTTGTCCTTTAAAAGAGACATCAAGCTCAGCTTCCTCTGAGAAACAGCTCTGAAATGAGGAGTCCTGTGCCTGCACTTGGGTCCTTCCAAAAACAGATTGGAAAACTGAGACTTCCAACCCATGAGTCTAAGACAATTCCATTAATGGAAGTTGACTGACTGACTGATATTGTAGTAATCAGGGTTGAGCCCAGGGTTTTACAGTTAGGCAAGTGCCCTACCATCCAGACACAACTTCAGTCTTTTTAAATATTTTTTAAACATTTGAAACAGAGTCTTGCTAAGTTGTCTGAGCTGGCCTCGGACTTGCAATCTTGCTGCTTCACCCTTCAGAGTAGGTGGAGCTACAGGCATTCACAGCTGTGCCTAGTTTTGTTAGGTAAGTTCTATAATATGGCTGTTACATTGTTTCTAAGAGTTATCTGGGATACAGTTCTCTGGGTATAGCAGGATGGTATGTGGTGTTTTCTTAATTGATTCAAAGCTAATAATACCAAAACCATTATGTAATAATGTTGTAGTTTAGGGGCTGGAAAGATGGCTCAGCAGGTGAGACCATTTGGGGCTCTTGCAGAGGATCTGAGTTCAGTTCCTGCCACCTAGATGGGGACAGCTCAGAACTGCTTGAAATTCTAACCCTAGGGGATCTGATGCTCTCATCTGGGCTCTGGGGAACCTGCACCCATGAGTGTGTGTGTGTGTGTGTGTGTGTGTGTGTGTGTGTGT
>LZPO01009508.1:0-16521 GCA_001675575.1 Neotoma lepida
TCTGTCTTCAAATTTTTTAAATGTCACTGAAAAAACAATATTTATGTCCTAGATATAACTGTACAATGATCAGCCACNCATCATCCTAGTGTCCCCCAGATGATCTATCCACATATGGAGTCAATGACTAGTGCCAGAGAAGACAACAGCTTCCTCCCCCAACCCCAACCCTCTGATTATATTGCAAAGCCTGAGAAAGAAGGTATGTCTTTTGGTGAAACCACAGCTCTCACCTAAGACAGAATGAGCGTGTTTATTCTGACCTAAATATTACTCAAAACATAGACTCACTTTATACTAAGTGACAAGGTAAAATAGTTTCATGAAGTTTTACAGTCACAGAACAAAAGAAAGACATATGTCAAGGCATTTATCAAATTCACTGATGGGCAGCAGGTAGGTTGGTTATAACAAAGTTAGCGAATCTCTGAAGTAGGCTTTAAATATCTGACATTATCCTTACCGTGTGAACTGATAGAGACAGATATTCTTCTCAATTAGTACATGCTAAACTTTCACTTGATAATCAAAAAGATGTTGCATTAGCAATGAGCTGCTAAGGAGTCTGCAGAAAGTCTAAGATAATTTTGGTTCTAGATCTTTAAACTTTACTATCAGGAAATTTTAACCCNCCAATTGGTTTTATACAATCTTTAAAATAGATTTTGTGGTTTTAAGGTTTTGTGTGTTTGTTTCCCGGAACAGTCACTTAGCATACCTCAGGAAAAGCATANATACAGCTGTATTGGANGGTAGATCGGTACCAGTCTCCATCTCTGCAGGTCTACAGAGAATATTTATTATCTAAAAGTGGAATTTGCTAGACAAACTACTGTAGCAGCTTTTTCTTCTGAACCACCAACCAGCTCCCAAATCACGACATGGAGACTTATTATTAGTTTTGAATGCTTAGCTTTAGCTTAGCTCTTATTTTAATCTTTAATTTTTTCTTTATCATGTTTTGCCTCAGGGCTTCTGTCTTTCTGTATGTCCTACTTTCACTGCTTCTCATGTCTAGTTGGCTGGCTGCTGCCTGACTTCTGGCCCTGGGCGTTGCCCTCTCTTTCTCTCTCATTGTCCTGCTTTCTTCTCTCCCATTCTTAGATTTTTCCTGCCACTTATTCTCTCTGCCCACCAGCCTTGCCTATCCCTCTCCTGCCTAGCTATTGAGCATTCAGCTTTTTATTAAACCATTTAGGTACCTTAGGCAAGCAAAGTGAAAGGAAACACATCTTTATATAATGAAACAAATGCAGCACAAACAAATGTAACATATCTTTGCATCTTTAACAAAGGCAAGAGAAACAAATGTAACACACTTTCACATAGTTAAAGTAATATTCCTCAGCATAAAGAAATGTAACACATCTTTACATAGTTAAAATAATATTCCACAACAAAATACAGTGAACTCAGGGAGTTCCCAGGGAGGCATAGACAGACAAACAAACAAACAAACAAACAAATAAATAAATAAATAAATGAGGCAAAAGAGAAAAATGCAATGAAGATGCCTCTAGTTGCTAGAGATGGATAGCAGCCTCTCTGCCACACTTTAGGCAGGCTCCAATTTATAAAGTGATTGGCAGTCACAAAACTCATTATTCTCTTGCCTCTCTTTTATGACTGAAGATAAGTACCTGCATGTGCTTTTAGAGTTCATTTGCTCTTTTCCTCTGAACTCAAATGTCTTTCTTGCNTTGTATTATGAATAACCAGTGGCATATTATTAATTTATTGACTAAAGAAATCTAAAAATNGCATGCTAGCTGTCTTCATGTTCTTTAAAGTTTTCTTGTTTTGAGGGGGATTTGAATTTACAACGGAAATCAAGAACACACTTTCTTTTCCCATACAAGACAGAGAAACAAGGTCAAATACAAAATGACTGTAAATAACCTTATTCTAGTAAGGATATTTCATGAAAATAAAAAAGAACATGCATGCATGTGTGTGCATGTGTGTATGTGCTTGTGTGTGTCAGCATGCCCATATATAGAGGCCAGAGGTCAATGTTANATGGCTTCTGCAAATAACTCTCCACCTTATGTTTTTGTTTTCATTTTATATTTGTGTGTGTGTGTGTGCACACATAATATAGCATGTTCTGTGGAGGTCAGGGGACAACTTTCAGTGGTTAGTTCTCTCCTTTAACTATATACACCCCCATGGATCAACCTCNGTNTGCCAGCCTTGGCANCAAGCATCTTTCCCCCCTGANCCATCTCACTGATCCTTTGTCTTATTTTTTGAGACTTGATTTTTCAGTGAATTTGGAGATAACTGACTCAGCTAGAATAGCTGTTCAGGAAGCTCCAGGGATTCCATGTTTCGCTTCCCCAGCCTTAGGAACACAGGCACAGACAACATCTACTGCATCCATTTTAATTTCTTTTATATGTGAGGATGTAAAGCTGTCAAGGCAATAGAAACCAAAGAAATAAATAAATAAACCAATGAAGCTAGTGTTGCAGTCTTAGTTGATTTGTTTCGTTCCNTGTTTATTGAAAANCGGGTCCTAAATGACTGCAGTTGTGTGCTATACAGGAAATATAAAATATTTTATAAATTNGTTTACACTAGTGATATTTTATAAATTAGTTTACACTAATGATAGTGTAAGTACTACATTGTAAGTGTACTCATTGCTGGTGGTTGTCTACTAGGTGACACTCCATAATTTCATTAGAAAAGTGATGCTTTGCTAACAAGCAAATACATGTGAAGTTATTCCCTGCCCATGCTTGGAACTCTCTGAATTCTTATACAGTTTGTTTGTTAAATATTTTGAGATTATGTTATAATTTTATCATTTCTCCCTTCTCTTCCCTTACTCAAAAACATCCCATATACCTTCCTCCCCTTTGCTGTCTTTCAAATTCATGGATTCTCTTTCTTTAATTATTGTATCTCTCTCTCTCTCTCTCTCTCTCTCTCTCTCTCTCTCTCTCTGTGTGTGTGTGTGTATTCATAAATATATAAATAAAACCTTGCAGTCTGCATAGTTTTACTTGTATGTATATTATATGTATATGTTTTCAAGGATGACCATTTGATTGGATAACCAACTGGTTTGCTCTTCCCTAGAGAAGACTATTTCTCCTGCTCTCAGCATTCCTTAGTTGCCTGTAGTTTTTTATGTGGGGTTGAGGCCTCATGAACTTTCCTTTTCCATGTTTACATGCCTGTTGATGTCATTCTTACTCAGTTCATGTTTAGCTGGTCAGTTCATGTTGGTGAGACTTTATTNGTATAGCTTCACTGACATTACTAGGAGACACAGTCGCACAGCAAACTCCATAATCCTCTTGTTTACAGTTTTTCTACCCTCTGTTTCACAATGGTCCCTGAGCCTCAGGTCTGTGTTTTAATCTGTGTCATTTTCTATAATGGTCACCATCTGTTGCAAANAGAAATGTCCTTGATGAAGGCTGAGGACTCCACTTACCTGTGGGTACAAGAAAAAATGTTTAGAATGTAGTTAGGTATTATGCAAGTTCAGTATAATGGCAATTGTAGATTCTCATCCAAAATTTATTAATTCATAGATAGCTAGGTGTTTATAACCAGGCATGATTTTCCTGTTGTTTAGCCTGTCACGTATATGTTTAAGTTGAGATTTCTTTTCTTTTCTTTTGGAATTGAGCCTGCATAATCATAGAAAGTGTGTTTCTACTTCATTGGGCAGCAGAACTTAAATTTCATGTCTCCCATATTTGTGATTTCCATAGCTTTTAGCATTTTGNATGAACAATACTGGAAATTCTTTTCTTAACAAAGCAAAAGCTGCTTCTTACTCGTTTATCTGCATGAGGGTATGGAGGATGATCAGATGATAACAGCAAATACCCAACAGTGGCAGGAAAGTGACCAGAGAGACAGAATGGTTTCACAGTTATTGGAACTTCTGGGAAGTGCAACAGCATGGTCTATGCACCAAAGTTGGAATATCTTTAAATTCTTTTCACATAAAAGAAAAAAAAATTATGTCCAGTCTCAAAGAAACAGTATTAAAAAGATCATGAGGGTTTTCATCACACTTCCATGGCTGATGAAACCAATCATTCTGAGGTATCATTGGAGACCTGCAATTCCATTGGCTGCATGTGGATGATGACAGCATGGCCCATTCTGGGGAAAGGATTCTCAGCACTCAAAAAGCTCTTCACAGAGCAATGCTATAAAATGTTAGATTTCTAACAATTTCATTTCAAGAGAGACACTGTGTCTGGTGATAAGTTGAGTTTTAATGGAGCACAGGACGTGCAGCCTATCATGTGAGGCCTGCACCACTCCTGTAAAGACTGCATTCTTAGGTGGCAGCTTCAACTTGGAACAGACTAGGCAAAATCCTTCAAGCTATAAAGATGAGAATGTACTTCCTTTGAAGTAATAATAATTTGGGAAATATTCTGAATCTCTATGTCTCTCTGATACTTGATTGTCACAATNGAAACATATGTACTTACCTTAATTCTCTCCTAAATAAGAGGCCCAAGATATACTGAGATTTCAAATCTTGAGGACAAAACATTTTTATTATACTGCTCCAACTTTCTTAAACAGAGGAACTAAGGAGGGAAATTATTAAGGCAACTCAACGTAGTTAACAGTAACTGAAGGTTTATTTAGGGCAACTTACAGCAAGTAAAGGGGTTGGTCGCAGGGTCCAGGATAGGTGAGGTGCAGTCCAGCAGTGTTCTCTGGAGAACTCTGCTTGGTCACCATCCAGTGTCCAGGATCCAGGAATCAAGAGGGCCCACATGGACAGNTCTCCAATCTTAAAGGCTCCCGTCTCAGCCTGCCCGAGGGGGAGGTCCTAGGTAGGCATAGCAGTTACTGGAAGCCTGAGTAGGGGTTGTGCTTCCAGGTCAAAGCTGGAACTGCTACCCACTACATCTCCCCTTTTTGTCTAAATAAGAAAATTCTAACCTAATACAAAACTATATATAATAGGAATGATTATCGAATACTGTTAAGGAAGAATAAGGGATAATGACCTAGACAAGATGGAACTAAAACCAACACAAACAACACCAAACAAGAGACACATACTAAAATACTAAAATCCAGAGAAGTCTGGAGCATAGGTACATGGCATATTAGAGAGATCATTCCAAAAGATGTCCCATCCTAAAGAACCTGAATCTAATACTTAATATGTTCTAGCTAAGATACAAGAAGATTGTAACTATAACTGTTAGTCTTCAATCCCATCAAATACCTGAGAAGGAATATAATAACACCTGAGAAATGGGAGAAGGATGCAAGCAACTTTTGGGAGTCTTGACAGAGTAGACAGAGACAGCTGGCAGCCTGGACAGTCACCTAGAATTTCTCAGTATCGTTGATGCATTCAAATTGGTGACAGGCCTAGCTTATCTGTCAGACCATTTTCAAAAGCAGGTTTTTTGAAAGACTATCTTACCCTGTCTTGGCAGAGTTCAATAGTTGCTTTTACTGTCAGTGGTCTAGGCAAGGGCAGTTCTTTACCCAATAGGCCATTTTTTGTGCCAAGAAGAAGACAAACTTCCAAATGGAAATGTCTCAGAATCCCAGCATTCTCTTGGGATCAGATCAGTGCTTCCAGGAGCAATTGTGTCTCACATCAACAGAATTCCAAGTTACCAAAACATTTAAATGCCATATTCTCTAGGTCTATGAAGTGTTTGAAGATTACCTATCCATCTGACATATGTTTCTGTAAGTCTGGAGAACCTAACTAACATAAGTATAGACATGATAAGCATGAGTGACTATAACTCAGTAAGTCTTCTCTACTGAAATAACTTAAGGACTAAGGCTTCACATAACAAGATAAACAGTCTGTAAGCAGATGCACNNTAAGGACAATGACCTNAAGATTGTGACAATACCCAAAATGGCTTAAACAGAGGTAGAAATGTATATATAGTGCAATATGCAATATAACAATAATCCTAAATATACAATATCCTAAACAGAGGTAGAATATACATACATATGATAAATACAATTTTACATTTGTATCAATATACAAAATACTTCAAACAAAAGTAGAAATTTATGTACATTACAACAAATATAGTTCTGCATTTGTATCAATATACAAATTATCTTAAATAGGAATATATAAGTAGTTGCCTTTGTATCAATATACAAGAATCAATATTAGTGCAAATTATCTAAGGCTGATATTTTACTGAATTAGTTTACTAGTAAATACCTTAATATCTTATACCTATCCATTCCCCTTTTTCTTTTCTAAAAGAGAATACTGACTCCACATTCTACTGTTCTACCCTACAACCCTACAACCATATATTCATAACCCTGAGAAAATGAAATATTTGGGAGAGGGGTGTCATTTTCTTATAATTACTTCCTGCTATTTAGGGGGCAACAATATCTCTGTGGGGTGCTATAAGAAAGNTTAAATTATTAGGTCTCAATAGAGCTATCCATAGAGTTTGCAGCTAATCTCAGAAATGNATAAAATTGTCTGAGATTCTGGATAGAAGTGTAGTGTGATGGACCANCTCATCTTAGGCTGTCCTGAAGAATTTTCAGTCAGAGGCTGATCATGATCAGTGTTCTTAGGTACNATGGCATCATTCTGGACTGAGTAGAGTTGTTGTTGTGTTGGTGGTGGTGGGGCCCNATCTTCCTTCAGGAGACTTCAGAAATTGCTATTGGAAAGGATATTTTTTGCTGTAGAAAACTTGAACATTATTAATATGAAAATGGAAAGTTTAGATTTAAAGATGACATGACATATAAGAAAGAATTCCAAGAGATTAAGAGTAAGCATTAAGAGAAATAGACTCTGGTGACAATGGTCCCCTTTTATTGTTTTTTTCTGTCCCACACCAGGTGGCTCTTCTGGTATGAGATAGAATCTCTTAATTTTTTCTTTTAGCAATATGCTTGGGTTTAGAGGAGGAAGGAGCCAACTTNCAACTCCAAAGCCAGCTTGATATATAATTGAATCAGAAACATGATTCTTTTAGAGTTAAAGAGATATAGATGTTAGGCAGTGAGATTTTACCCNGTGTAGATTGGTACCAATAGATTCTTTTCTTCTGCTGTAGATGTCTGGATATTCAAGGCCTTATGATTTCTGGAAGATGGGTATTGCTATTATCCTGTAATGACAAAAACACAACCCTACCTTAACCCTTGTTTGGTAAATTTTTCTTACAATTTGTTGAGATGTCATATCAGTGGCTAAGCTTTTACTTCTCCTCATCAAGGAGTTTCTCCTGTTTGAATTGAATTTTTATTAATTTTGTTGGTATCCATAGCTTTTCTTTTCCTGCAGAAACAGAAGCAAAACCCCTTCCCCAACATAGGACTTATCCTGGTTTCCATTCTGAAGTCAATACATCTTTGAAATAAACTGATTGATTTAGCTCAGAAGTTTTGTCTGTCATCCAATGTCTCCCCACAGCTGTTGTTCCTTTCTCATCAGCACTGAGAAAATTCAAGGTTAGTAAAGCATTATGAAATCTATTTCTAGGAGTCATTGTTACCTGTTGCTGTTTATTTAGCATATCATTTAGAGTTCGATTGGATCTTTCTTTGACTGCTTGGCCTGTGGGATTGTGTTGCATACATGTTACATGCTTTATATTGTAATAAGCAAAAAAAAGTCTCATTTTATTGGAGACATATGCTGGGGCATTATCTGTCTTATTTTGTGCAGGTATTCCCATGATGGCCATAACTTCTAATAGGTGTGTTAGAACTCATAGGAATTGCCCACTGAAATCCTGAATAGGTGTCAATGGTATGGTGTCCATACTTTAATCTTCCAAATTCTGAGAAATGAAACACATCCGTCTGACAAATTTCATTTCTTTGTATAACTTTTGGATTGCTCCCTGCAGGTAATAGAGTTTGATTATAAAAGAAAAANTAGGACATTTTTTTTCCAATATTCTTGGGCTTGTTGCCAAGTGATGGAGAAATCCTTCTTCAAACTTTTGCTATTTACATGGTGTTTCTTATGAAATTCTGAGGCCTCTAGCACATTACCTATTAGTAACTGATCAGTGTCATCATTATCTTGTGCTAGAGGTCCTGGCAGAACCGTATGAGATCTGATATGTGTTATATACATAGGATGTTCTCTATTTCTGATAATTTCCTGCAATTGTATGAATAATGAAGTTAATTCTATATTATCAGGAATAAATTCAGCAGTTACAATATGTAAAACAACTCTCTCTGTGTATTGAGAGTCAGTGACTATATTGAGGGGTTCTGTGAAGTCCATCAATACCATAAGAATGGCATACAGTTTTGCTTTTTGTACTGAGTTGTATTGACTTTGAACCACTTTACTCGTCTCCTGATTTGTATCCTGCTTTCCCTGATTTATTTGCATCAGTATAGAATATGAGCTGGGCGGTGGTGGCACACGCCTTGAATCCCAGCACTTGAGAGGCAGAGGCAGGCGGATCTCTTTGAGTTCAAGTCCAGCCTGGGCTACGGAGTGAGTTCCAGGAAAGGCGCCAAAGCTACATAGAGAAACCCCCCAAAAAAAGAAACAAATGAAAACCAGTATAGAATGTGAGGACTCCAGAAATTGGCTTTTGTCATACAATGTGAGGAAGGACCCACTCAGTCATCTTTATGAATTCTCTTCTCTTGCTTTTGGGATAACGGTTGTTAATCTCTCCCAAAAAGTCACAGCAGGCTCTCTGCTAGTATTCATTATCGTTCCACAGTGAGAAAATTTCCTAATTAGTTAAAGGTGCAACAATTTCTGCTGGGTCCATTCCTGTCAACTGGCAAAGTCTTAATTTTCCTTTTAGAATCAAATCAGAGATCTTTTCTATATAAGTCTTTAACTTCTTACTTGGTTTACATGGTAGAAATATCCATTCCAATATAATTTCCCTCTGAATCAAAATACCTGTGGGGGAATGTCTGGAGGGGAGTATGACCAGAATGCATTTAAGTTCTGGATTCACACGATCCACATGTGCTTCTTGTATTGTCATTTCTACTAGAGACAATTCCTTCTCAGATTTGGCTGGTAATTCTCTTGGCCTATTTAATTCTTTGTCCCCCTTTAGAGTATTAGGTAAATTTTATAGTCCATCTTTTGGTATTCCCATGATACCCAGTAAGTTGGAAATGCTTCCTAACGATTTTTGAAAATCATTAAGAGTCTGCAATGGATCTCTCCTTAGTTGTACCTTTTGGGGTCTAAATTTTTGTAGCTCCATTTTATATCCTAAGTAATTAATAGAATCTCCTCTTTGTATTTTTTCAGGAGCAATTTGTAGTCCCCAGCAAGGCAAAACCTTTTTTACCTCTTCAAACATGCTTTCTAATGTGCTTAACTTTGGATCAGCTAATACGATATCATCCATATAATGATAAATTATGGATTGTGGAAACTTCACATGAATTATCTCCAATGGTTTTTACACAAAATATTGGCACAGAGTAAGATTGTTTAACATTCCCTGTGGGAGGACCTTCCATTGATATTTCTTGACTGGCTGGGAATNGTTATANTTAGGTACTGTGAAGGCAAATTTTTCTCTATCATTTTCTTGTAAAGGTATGGTAAAGAAACAGACTTTTAAGTCAATAACTATTATAGGCCATTCTTTGGGTAGCAGAGAGGGCAAGGGTATCCCAGTCTGTAAGGAGCCCATAGGCTGCATTACTTTGTTAATAGCTCTCAGATCTGTCAGCATTCTTCAATTACCACACTTTTTCTAATAACAAATACAGGAGAATTCCAAGGGCTGGTAGATTCTTCAATGTGTTGACAATTTAACTGTTCTTGAACCAGCTGTTCTAAAGCTTGTAGCTTCTCTTTTGTTAAAGGCCATTGTCCAACCCAGACAGATTTATTAGTTAGCCATTTTAAAGGTAGGGCTGTTGGCACTTCTGAGGGTTCAGTAGTAGTTGTGCTCTGTTTATGCACAGCCTGAATGGTTGGTGACTGTTTTTTATAGCATGTTATGATATTATTCCTAGAAACATGCATTGGTCTGTATTCCTTTTCTGAGANTGTAGAAATTTTAATCTTGGTATTCCACTGTTGTAACAGANCTTGGCCCCAGAGATTCACTGCTACATATGGCTTCATCTCTGTCCTTCTGGCACTGTGCATTCAACCCATCTTGAACTCTGTTTTATCTGAGAAAGGGTTCCAATCCCTAGAAATTGGACATCTATCTCTTGAATAGGCCAATTAGGATGCCATGATTTTGGTGTAATCATAGTCACATCTGTACCTGTGTCTACCAAACCTTCCAGAACAATGCCATTAATGTGGATTCTAAGCTTTGGTCTTTGTTCATTTATGGAAGTCTGCCAAAATATTCATTTTATTGTGTTCTTTGTAACTTTTGATTCATTTATCAGAGCTGTTCTATTATCCAATGCAGTATTGCTCTTTACATTAGACAATGAGTTATTTAATTGCCTTGGAGAGGAATTTCCTTGACAGTGACTGGAAATGTTTGGACAACATTTGATTTGGGGGCCTTCAAGAGACCTCTTAGGGCATTTCCTGATGGTAAAGGGTTGCCTCATATATCTGTTATTGATCTGCACTCATTGGTCCAATGTCGGCCATTGCCACATCTTCTACATAATCTAGAAGTTTGGGGTCTCCTGTTTGGGTTATTTGTAGGAGTATTACTTCTCGGATCACCTCATGTACAGTTTTTACTTATATAACCTGGTGTACCACATTTAAAATATTTGGTACCCCGAGGCCTTCTTCCACCTCTGGGANTTGGCTCTCCTATCCAAGCCTCATTACTATAGTTAAAAGACTCAACACCATTAGCATACCGAATCCATTCTTCCAAAGGAGCTGATCTGACCTTTATTGGCATAAGTATTCTTTTGCATTCTGTATTAGCATTGTGAAATGCCAAGGACTTAATTTGTCTTAATTCTTTATCATTATAGCTGTGGTCAGCCTTTGTAAAAAATCAGTGAAAGGTTCTTGAGGTCCCTGGAATATCTTTGTGTATATCTCAGTTGGTTTTCCTGGTTCTGGAATTTTTTCCCAAGCATTTAGAGCTGCTGAATGGCATAGGGATATTGTATGATCATCATAAGTGACTTGTACATTCCTATCAGCAAAATGTCCCTCACCAAGAATTTGATCTTGGGAGATCTCAAAACCTCTGAGTTTACCTTGTTGCTCTAAATTTCTTGCTTCTTCTCNCAGCCAACTTTTCCATNGCAACTGCTGGCTATNTTCTAGAACAGCTGAAATTAAATGATTCCAATCATCTGGTATAATTCTATTTGAGGTAGACCAGGAATTTCACATCTGTCTTACGAATGTTGAGTGTGTGCCATATGTGACTACCGTTTCCTTCATATGTTTAAAAAATCTCTCATTGGAATAGGTTGTAATCTATATTCTAGATATGGCTCAGGGTGTCTATCATCTGCTCGCCTCTCATGGATGATGACACGATAGGCCATTGTGTGAGAGCCATATGGAGATGTTACAACTTGTATGGTCTTGCCCTTCTGCTTATTAGGTCCTTTGTCATCTTACTGAGAGTTTCTTCCAGGGCTTGCAAACGAGCACCTAAGGTCTGTCCCAGGGACTGAACTTCCTCTCTTGCAAGGGATTCCAGATTTCTCATGGAATCATGCAACCTTTTATATTCTTCTGAAACACATGATTCCATAGATCTTATTTTATCAGTTAATGATAATCTTTCTTCCTTATAAAGTGTGTAAGTAGCAACAACTTCTCCCTGGAGAGTTATTGTTCTATCCATTAAGTATTCATATTTATTATCAATAAAATCAAATTTGGCTATACATTTATTATTTATCGACTGAAGTTCTTGTATTAAGTTAGCAGATTCTAAACTACAAAACCTGTTTTATAAATCTCTATTACTAACTTGTAAATCCTGGTTATCAGATTCAAGAGAGAGAATTTTTTATGTAAGCCTTCATTGTTATCTTNTAATGCTTGTATTGGTCCCAATAATGACTCATCTTTGTTATTATTATTAAACCAGTATTTGAATGCTGTGTAAATTATTATGGTAAATGCCAATTGGTATAGGCCAGATACACCTTAGGAAGGTCGTAAATTTCCAGGAAAATGTCACTCATCATACAGGCAAAAAAGTTTTTAAATTCTTGCTAAGTAATGTTATTGGCCATATTATAAGAAATAGTCAAAATTTGTTAATTAGTTTCAAGCTGTAAAATTATCAAGTACTCTTACCTGTAATGAAACACTGGCTTGTTTATCTTATGGTCTTTGAGATTTTTTTTTTGAAGTGTAGTAGCACTTTTTAGCCAGCACATGTGGCTGGAGTAGCACTAAGGCAGGTCCACTGTAGACTTTGACTGGTCGCAGCTGCAGGAGGGGGCAGAGTTTCCTGTGTGCAGATGTGTGCAGCAGAAGCAGTGAGGCAGAGGCAGATTTCCTGCATCTTCCTGGAGCTTCAGGGCCTGGCTTGGCTTTCCTAGCCTCCTTGGCCCCTCAGCCAAGAGGCTGGCGTGTGGGGCTGAGTGGCCTGAGCTCAGGGCACAGAGACCTCCAGAGAGCAAGGATGATGGCTGGAGTAGTAGCCTAGAGCCCCTCTCAGCACCTCTGCAGTCATGGGGGGTAGCACCCTCGGGGAGCTGCCTGGGGTGTAGCATAGGCAGCCTCTGAGCAGCTTCTGAGAGTGAAGGTAAGCCATGGGCTCAGGCAGAAACTCAGGCTGGAACTTGGGTGGGAGCCAGTGTNGGCTAGGGGAGAGGGGTTTCACTCACAGTGCTTTTGCCAATCTGAGGGCTAAGCTTGCCTTTGGGCTAAGCTTTCCTTTGGGCTAAGTCTGCATGGGGGCTAAGCCTGCCAGGGGTCTAAGCCTGCCAGGGGGCTAAGCCTGCTCTAGGCCCAGAGATCCAGCAGGCAGGTGCATGTACCCATGAGCTGGGGAGAAGGGAGGAAGGGAAGTAGCAGGACCCAGTGGTTAAGTGCTGGGTCCCCAGGAGGGGAGGGAATTTTAAAAAGGACAGGGAAGAAGAAAAACAGAGAAACATGGAAAGTGTACCACAGCAGCCACAGAGGAGGCTGAGGGTGGAAGCCACCTGGGCATTTGGAGTTTGCCCCATGTGAGCACCAGATAAAGGGGGAAATTATTAAGGCAACTCAACGTAGTTAACAGTAACTGAA
Organism: Neotoma lepida; assembly: GCA_001675575.1. Taxonomy (NCBI): domain Eukaryota; kingdom Metazoa; phylum Chordata; class Mammalia; order Rodentia; family Cricetidae; genus Neotoma; species Neotoma lepida. The sequence continues at coordinate 13,160 of LZPO01009508.1, forward strand.
GGTTTATTTAGGGCAACTTACAGCAAGTAAAGGGGTTGGTCACAGGGTTCAGGATAGGTGAGGTGTAGTCCAGGGGTGTTCTCTCGAGAACTCTGCTTGTTCCACCATCCAGCATCCAGGATCCAGGAATCAAGAGGGCCCACATGGACGGATCTCCGATCTTAAAGGCTCCCATCTCAGCCTGCCCCAGGGGGAGGTCCTAGGTAGGTATGGCAGTTACCAGGAGCCTCAGCAGGGGTTGTGCTTCCAGATCAAAGCTGGAACTGCTGCCCACTACNGAGGAACACCATTTAACTACAACCAAGTATTAATTGATGTNTCCTCTTTACTCTGTATTTGTCTCTTATTAAATTTTGCTTTAATTATGTTTTAATATGTTTTTATTTGTGGTGGACATGCATTTGTGCTATGATGTTTTTGTGGGATATAGAGTGATCTGTATGACTCTGTTCTTGCTTTCTACCATGTGGATTCTGGGGACTGAATTCTTGTGCCAAGCACCCACTTTTGCCAGCTTAAGTTTTTATTCAACAGATAAATACTTGTATACATTCTCAAAGGGGAATCTGTCATGAAGATCTTAATAGAACAATCTGCTGTGCAATATTGATGGGCTTTATTTCCAGTTCCACAGTTGACCATTACTCCATCACATCGGATAGGATAAGTGCTGTGATAGACTGAGCAGATGTAGGTTTTACAGCCAAAGAAGGCATAAAGGCAAAAAGAAATAAATAACAAAGCATCAGATTGATCATTTCGAAGTTACTTTTCTAGGAAGTTGTAGATAGATAATAGAAATGATACCTGATTGGCTAAAATCAGACAACTTCAAAACACTTCCATAGGAAAAACACAGAGGTAGCTCTTGGCCATTCCCATTGGTTAGTTTTGTAAATAGGACTCTTGATAATTTTCCAGAAGCTTAGATAGTAATTTCCATTGAGTTAGTGATGTAGCATGAGTGAATATCTCAGATTTTAAGTCTGGTCTATTACAGGACAATACAGAAGTTTAATCTAGAACAGTGGCCTCATGTAATTNTTATTTGATAATATTCACAGCATTTAATGTGGTATTTTGACATCTAAATACATTGTAGAATGATGGAACCAATAATAACTGCCCCTTCACATATATGTGTGTGATGAAATAATTCAAAATCTACTCAATCTATTTCTGTAGCAATTTTTGAAATACATAATGCATTACTATTCATATTTCCATTTTATGTTTGAAAGATTTACTTGTAATATTTTTAATACCCATATGTGTAAATTATATCATGTGAGTGCAGTGCCTGTTGAGGTCAAAATAGGGTCTTGGAACCTAAGATGGAGATACAGGTGGTTATGATATGCCTTTGTGGGTGCTGGGAACTGACCTTCATGTCTCTGGAAGAGTAGCAAGTCCTCTTAACCTTTAGGTTATCTTTCTATCCTTGTATTTTTCTTTTAAGATCATTATAAAATATTAGGTTTTTAGTTAGTAGTAAAAATAGCAATTTACATTAAAAATGTTTCTCATTTGACAAAAATAACAACACCAACAACAAAAACCCTCTGTGGTGGTATTTCATCTATGTCCCCCAATAAAATTTATCTGAGGATCAGAGGAAAAAGGTCTTGCAATGTTAGCACACACCCTTAATACTATCACCTAGCAGGCAGGGTCTGTCTGGATCTCTGTGAGTTCCAGATCACACTAGGAAGAGTCAAGCATGGAGACACACGCCTTTAATCCCAACATCAACCATAGAATTCTAGAGGTTTATACAGANAGCTAGGCTGAGAGAGCCAATGGGAGAACAGAACAGAAAGGAATACAAGCGTGGAGATATAGGAAGTCACACACTCTTTTGGAAGCAGCGGAGTTGGTGAGGTGAGGCTGGTAGCTGTTCCTAATTCCTCTGATCTCTGTCAGATTTTCACCCTCTTTCTGGCTCCATGTTTTTTATTTAACAAGACCATTTAGAAATTCATCTTACACCCCTCTCTTCTTTTTGAGCATCAGAAGACTATGTTTATGCCATAAAATAATAATCTTGAAAAATAAGTTTCTTTTCACATGGCTACTTNTTTGTGGACAAAATACTTTACTGATATNCTCTTTGTTGTTTTTGAAGAATACAATGCATTATTAACCATGTCACCGTCTTTGCTAGGGATTCTATTTCTNTGTTAAAACACCATAACCTAAAGCAACTGAGGAAGGAAAGGATTTATTTAGGCTTACAACTTTGATGCCATGCTCCATCACCAAGGGAAGTCAAGGTAAGAANTAATGACATGAACCTGGAGGCAGGAACTAAAGCAGAGGCCATAGAGGGGTACTAGCTACAGTCTTGCTCATCTTGGATTGCTCAGCCTGCTTTCTCATACAACTCAGGACCAACTGCCCAGGGGTATCACTGCTGAGCTCTCCCATATCAGTCATCAGTCATCAGTCAAGAAAATGTCTCATAGGCTTGTCTATAGGCCAATTTCTTTGGACATTTTCTCAATTGAGGTTTCCTCTCCTCAGATGATCCTAGCATTTGTTAAGTTGACAAGAAAAAGAAAGAAAGAAAGAAAGAAAGAAAGAAAGAAAGAAAGAAAGAAAGAAAGAAAGAAAGAAAGAAAGAAAGGGAAATGAAAAAAAGAAAAGAAAATCAACCAAGTCAGTCATCATGGTATCTAACTATCTTTCAAAATAATACCTCTTATCTAGCTAAAAGTATGGTCTCCTTTTACCAACATCTCCCGTACCCTTCTCTCTGACCATCCCACTCTTAAGATTAGTTCATATCAAAACACCTCAAAAAATGAATGAACTTAATGATTTGAGTTAAGAAATTAAGTTAGTGGAGTTTTAGCAGAAAGGCCTTTTTCCGGGCCTTTCTGCTAAAGGCCTTTCAAAGCTCAGCCACTTGTCTGAGTACACTGGTCAAGTAAAGGAATAATAGTCAAAGGTGTTGAGAGGAAGGTTAATGTGGTCAATTGAAAGAAGAAATAAAGGGATTCAGTTTCCTCATTGTTGTCTTCAAGAGATGACAGTTCTTATGGAAAAGGGGGGAAAAGAAGAAAACTGGCATGTGTACACATGACTGAACATGTGACCTTGGTCTGAGTCAGCACTGTCTCATTTCTGGTTGCTCAATAGATTTTTGTGAAGTTGTTTTTGCTGTCATTATTTCACAGGGCCTATCACGGTGCAGTCTCAGTGTAATCAGCAATTATCTTTCTCTGGGGGATACATTAGTTACTTTTTCCATTACTGTGACAAAATGGTAGGCAAGAATAACTTAAAATAGAAAGGATTGTTTGAACTCATAATTTCTGATAACAGTCTCTCCTGGTGGAGTCACAGGGCAGGAGCTTGAG
>LZPO01009510.1:0-19252 GCA_001675575.1 Neotoma lepida
GCGGCTGCTCAGACCCAAGTAAACACACAGAGGCTTATATTATTTACAAACTGTATGGCCTATGGCCCAAGCTTCTTGCTAGCTAGCTCTTATAACTTAACCCATTTCTATTAATCTATATGTTGTCACGTAGCACTGGCATTACCAGTCTACTGGCATCTTGCTCCTTGGGTGGTGGCTGGCGTCTCCCTCACTCTGTCCTTCTTCCCTCTGTATCTCTACTTCAATTTCCTGCCTGGCTGTAAGCTTTCTTGCCATAGGCCAAAAAAGCTTTATTTACAAACCAATGGGAATAGCATATATTCATAGTGTACAGGAAGACACCCTGCAGCATCAGTCAATAAATCACCGTGTATAATCCATGTTCTTTCTATCACTTCTCTTCCTCCAGAGAACCCTGCCGAATGTAGATAGTGACAATGTTTGCAAAACATAGACCTTGAGCAAAGTAGTGAGAGTTCACAAACATTGGGTGGCTCTTCTGGAGAAAGAAAGGGATTGTAAACCAGACTGAGCAATAGTGAAGGTCTTTGCAGTTGAAATTATTTCATGAGAGTTATTTCCTCTTAAATTAAGTTACTTGCTCATGGGGAAACAGAGCTTTGAAAATGGGGAAAGTAGAAGATAAGGACACAGGTTCCTAGGGGCATGAGGTGCACTGGTGAACAAGAAAGTGCAGGGTAGAAGGAGGGCTGTCCATTTGGAGAATTTTCAGTGATCTGCCGCTTTTATGCCTGTTGTGGGAATAGGGTATAAAGAGCAATCAGGAAAGGATAAAGGACTTGTCCAAAACAAAACCATCTCAGTGATTTCCCAGTTCTGCCTCCATGTACTCAAGCCAAACATTTGATGTCCTATAGCTCTTGGAATGTCCAAATTATTTTCATAGGTAGAAAATCAACATTTTTATTTCTAGTTAAAAATAAAAACATATGTAACATTCAAATAAAATTCCATAATCATATGGTCAAGTTCCTTTCCTTTTTTTCATAATTAATTTACACTAGAATCTTCTTTCTAAGCTACAAATAAATAAATAAAAATAAATAAATATCATGAAAATAAGAGTTTCCAATTTCACAACTTCCAGCCCACACTATGCCTCACCACCCTGATTTCTTTTTGAGAATTTGTCTCAGACAGATGGAGTGAGTTAACAAGTCTAGACTGTGGGAGTGTATAACTACATTTGCATGGGCATGATATATAAAATAATCTTTCACTGAAATGGCATGCATCATAGGGATGAACTCCAGGATTTTATAACTTCACTCTATGCTATTGAATGTGGCATGTGTACAACTCTCTCTGGCCACTATGAAGATTCTGCCTCATCTGGAATGGATGCAATAGCAGCCTGCCAGCATACATCACCATGGTACAGCAGGATAGGCAGAGAAGAAGACAGCTTCTGCCCTCACTGCTGGGGAATCAAAGAGAAAGTAAACTAATGGTTGATATGGAATTTAGCTAGCAATGCAAGACAAGGTTCTTCCCTATTCTAGGAAGGAAGATACCATTTGGTATACATGAACACACTTTCACTCTAACCTTGAAGTTCATGGGGGAAATGTAGGGGTTTACTACCACAAGACAATGCCATTTGAACTGAGAATGTAAGCCAGTTCCCTCATCTCCTCCAAGAATTACTTCACTTTCTTCTAATAGATGTCTTATCCAGGTACACACCAAGCCCCAAACTTGTTTGGTTTATGAGATCTGACAAGATCACAGCTTGAAGGAAGAGGTCTGTAACACTCTCTGACAATAGTTGACTTGGGTTTTAATAGAAATGGGCAGAAATGTAGAGACCTTGCACATTTGAGCACACAAGAGTGGCCAGTTTTCATCACAAAAGCCTCCAAGCTTCATTGCAGCAGCTGGAGTGGAGACCTATGAGCTGATCTGGAAAATGCTGCTTCTTGTTCTAATGGGAGCCACCACATTGCATTCCTTTAATTACACCATGTCATGTTGTGTTTCCTGTGAAATGACACAGAGGAACACGTGGTGACCTGAGATAACTGTGATGAATTACATCTCTAGCAGAGGCTTTCATTGAAAGGTGTCTGATGTGGGAAACAGTCAGTCTTAGTGTGCCATGTGAGTGAAGCCACAGAGGATTTATTTCCCTTGTATATAACAAATATTCGATGATAAAATTATGTACATCCTGAGAGAATTTTTTGCCAAAATTTATTTTTATTAGTGAAGCATATTAATAATTTCATACAAAGTACAAAATATATAACTATTAAATGAACAATAGCCCTATTACTTTCAAAGGAATTAATTTTACATAATCAGATTGGATTATGATGCTAGCATCAGAACATTTACTCCAATAGTAGTTTTTTCATGAACTTGAAACTAAAATGAGAAAATCTAAAATGAGAAGTAACAGTTGTCTCATAAGCCACTAATTAAAAATAAGTTTCTTTGAAGTTTTAATAATGCTAAAACCAACATGGGAATCTGACCTGTAAAATAACCTAGCACAGAAGTATGTTAAAAAATAATTCAGTGTAGACATATATGGACATCTGAGCTTTTGACAAAAATGCCAAGAATACTCAATAGTGGAAGGGCCAACTCCTCAACAAGTGGCTTTGGGAAAAGTGAATATTTTTGTCTGAGTGAATGAAGTTGGATTTTATCGTCACACCTACCTAAAAATATGCTCAAAATGAATAAAAGATTTGAAGAGTTGAACTTTTCTTAAATCATAGACAAAAAGATAGGAATAAAGATCATACTTCCCTAGACAAGATTTGGGGGACACAGTGAGAAAGAAACAGGAAGTGAAAAACAGGAAATTACCAAGCAAGACACTATCAAACTACAATGTTCCTCTATAGCAAGAAAAATAAGAGAGAGGAAAGGTAGAAATTGGATGGGGAAAAGTACCTGATGATGGGTTATCTTCTAATTTTTTTAAAATTGTATATACTTTATTTTCAAAAGAAACAAAGTAAAATATCACAAAACACACACACACACACACACACACACACACACACGTGTGCACAGTCATTCATGAGCAGTTGTTTCCTAAAGGAAATTATGCAAACAGCTACCTAGTTGTGGTAGTTTGAATGTAATTGGCCCTCACAAGCTCACAGGGAGTGACATTATTGGGAGTTATGGACTTGTTGAAATAGGCATGGCTTTCTTGAAGGAAGTGTGTTACTCTGGGAAGAGGCTTTATGGTCTCTTTTGCTTATGCTTTGCTCAGTGGCACAGACCCTTTCTTGTTCCCTTCTGATCAAGACGTAGCCAGCACTATGTTGCCTGCATACTGCAATGTTCCCTGACATGATAATAATGAACTGAACCTCTGAAACTGTAAGCTGCCACCTCAATTATACCTGTTCTTNGTAAGAGTTGTTGTGGTCATGGTGTCTCTTCACAGCAATAGAAACTTTAATTAAGGCAGAAGTTGGTACCAGGGACTGGAATATTGCTGTGATAGGCCTTACCATTATTTTGTTTGGAGGAACTTGGACTTTGGTATTTTGGGTTAGGAATGCAATGGTCTGCTTTAAGCACAGCTTAATGGGGCATACTGGTGGGATCTTGGAAGACAGTGGTGCTAACAGTTATTTGAACTGTTGGGGACTCACTCAAGAGGTTTCAGAGAAGAATTTTAGTATGTTGCCTAGAGATCATTCTTATGATATTTTGGTGAAGGAAGTAGCTGCATTTTGCCCTTGTCCAAAGAGTCTGCCTGAGCTAAAGTGAAGAGTTTTGTATTAATTCCATTGACAGAAGAAATCTCAAAAGAGCCTAGCATAGACTCTGTTTTATGGATATTAGTGGTAACTCTAATGAAGATTTATAATGAAAAGGGGCATGCTGAGCAGCATAAATTACAAAAAGTAAATTTTGAGGAGAAATAGAGTACCAGGAAGTGGATTGGAACTAAATCCTGTGTTTATGGAGATAAACAGATTAAGAAATGGAATAACGGGAGCAGTGACCTCAGGGCAGGATGTCACCCAGCTAAATTTCCAACTTGTGAAAATGAACCAAAGGAAAGCTTAGAACCCAGTGTGGTGGGGCACACCTTNAATCTCAGCAATGGGAAGGCAGAGGCTAAGGGATCTCTGACTTTGAGGTCAGCTTAGTCCACAGAGCAAGTTCAAGGACAGCCAAGCTTAGGCAGTGAAGGAAAACAGAAAGCTGGTGAAGATGTAATTAAACAAGTGGGCCATGTTCCAGCCCCAGCAAGTGGCATTAACTTGGCAGCTTAGGCCACATGATTCTGGCTTTAGAGTTAAGGATAGAAGAAATAGGTTATGGAATTTGCCTCCATGACTAAGGAAAGCCACTGAGGCCAGGCATGTGTCATGGGTGTCCCTAAAGGGAGGCCCAGAGAGGCCATTTCATGAAGCTATGAACTTGAAGCCTGAATTGCTTTGGAGACCTGAAGATGTTAGAGATGCCACAGTTGTAGGACATTTGCCAAGGAGAGCTGATAACAGGGAGTGGAACCAGTCCAACAGAAAGAAGTATGTTGCAGCTAACAGCGCTGAACCGAGTTGGAGATTTGAAGAGTGTTTTGATATCAGATATGGAGTTTGGAGTTTGCCTAGCTGGGTTTTGGCCTTGTTTTGGTCCAGTATTTCCTCACTATGCTCCCTTCCCTGTGCTACAGAATGGTAATGTATATCCTGAGCCATCATTATATGTTCTAAGTTTGTGATCTGTTTTTTTTTTCTTTTGATTTTATAGGAGATTACAGTTAAGAGATTGCATGAATCTCAGAAGAGACTTGAACTTTGGACTTTAAACATTGTTGTGACTGTGATAAACTATGGGGACTTTTGAAGTTTGACTAAATGCATTTTGCATTATGGTATCGTTATAAGCTTAATGGAGGTCAAGGAGTAGAATGTGGTAGTTTGAATGTAGTTGCCCCCTACAAGCAGATAGGGAGTGGAACTGTTGGGAAGTATGGCTTTGTTGGAGTGGGTATGGCCCTGAGGAAATGTGTCATAAGAGTTGCCATGGTCATGATATCTCTTCACAGCAACAGAAATCCTAACTCAGAAACCGGTCTTTGAACAACACACATTGTGATTGAGGATGAGAAAATGTATATCTAAACCACAAGAAAACAATGAATACCCACTAGACCGGCTATTGCAGAAAGCAGCTATGAGAATGAATGCTGGTGAGGTCTGAGACAGCTGAGCCCTTGGACACTCTTGATGAGAATGCAAAATAGGGAAATTGCTTGGAAAACACACAGTGTCCTAGAGTTTAAAATATATGTCTGCCTTTGGTTCAACCATCCATTTAATAAATAGTTCTCTAAGCGCTGAAATGAAGATTTTTTTAAAAAAAATATAGTACAACTGTGTAATGACATGTTATTCAACCTCAGTGAGAACAGAATCCAGTAGTATGTGAAGAAATGGCTGAAGACTAAGGGCTGTGCTGAATAGGTCTGATACTGTGTTGTTACATTTACATGAAGTTTGTACAATAAAATAAATGGGAAGTAGCAGGTGGTTGACAACAGCTGAGGAAAGGGGAAATGTAGGTTTACAGAAAGTTGAACTATCCATGATGAACACAATATGTAGCGATCAACTGTGCAACATTTCACTCCCACCTAAAAGAACTTTAGGGCACTGCACCCTCATGTAGCAGAACTTTGGGACACACTGAAGCATGTGTTGAGTTTGTGGATCTCATGTTAACTGTTCATATGATAATAAAACAAAACATTAAATTTATTAATAGCACGAAGTTTTTAGTTTCTTGACTACTGTGGCCATGTATTTCAAGTGCGACAACACAGTCATGGCTAAATATTATCTATCACATTGAAAAAAAATGTTCAAAAGATCGACCAAGATGGGAAGAGAAGAAAACCTTAATCATACATTTGTTCTTCCCATGGACATGTTGGTGCTCACCTGGGTGCTTAGTAAAATGTTTTGCTTTTCAGTTAAAGTAGACTTTTCTATGGCATGAGCATACTTGGATTTTGCTGTTATGGTTTAAATTTTAGTCTATTGTTACTTTTAAATGGAGTTGTCCCTTCAAAATTGTTAAAATTCCAGATTCTCAGGATAACTCAAAGAGCATTATTGATAATGAAAGCATCCTTGGGATCTGGATACATCAGAATGTAACCTACTCACTGACTGCACCTGCATATCCTGCCAAACTGCAGTTAGTCTTCTATTGAGCTCAGACAGACAGACTTTTTCCTTGTTGTTTCTGTAACTTGTCATTCATAGTTACTTCTCTTTTAAGCACCAAATTATACTTTCAAAAACACAAAACCTCAATCTGTTTTCCTGTAGACTGTCTACAGGACAGAGGTAGGAATATTTTTTTTAAAAAAAATACACTTGCAGTATTTCTCTTCATGTGGTAAAATTGAACCTTTGTAAATTATGTCTGAAAACAAGTAAAAACAATGTCAAGTTCAACATTCCTTTCAAGTATTTGGATTTAGTCCTCATAAAAATCTCTGCAAGGTGGTTACAGAAACTGCAGTTAAATTTCAGGCACAGAAAAACAACAACAAAAACAGAATAGTTAATACAAGAGGAAGTGTACTATGTAGTGAAAGAGCTGAGATTAAAACAAAGACAGGTTAACGCTAAACANGGTAAGGGTTTTTTCTGAGGCAGGGAATCATCGCCTTTAACCCAATATTTGAGAACCTCAGTAGCATAAAAGTGAGAATGGGGGAAACAGGATTTTATACCCAGATCAGTAAGTAACNACTAGCTCCTTTCTGGAAAAAAAATCTTTTTCTCTCTGAGGAGGCATGAAATGTTTTAGACAAGCCTGGGGTGCCTGCTACTTCCCTGGAATGTATTGTTATCGATAATGGTACTTTATTGATAAGCTGTGGCTAGGTTTTTAATAAATGAAACACATATGAGAGACTTCAAGTCTTACTGTGCCTTTAACATTTTATAATTACCAGCTAGAAGCTGGTGAATGAGGTTGGTCAGGGTGAAGCATTGTACCATAGCTTGAAAAAAAAATCAATACCTGCTCCTGAGATAGGGCACTTGACCAGAAAGGATATTGCAAGATACAAAAGAGCAGATATGAAAAGCCATTTCTCTGATATTTAAAAAGAAATCTTATTGAATCAGCAGCATAGAACACAGATCAGGTGAACCCACAGAGGCACCATCACTCATAGCTGATTTCTTAAGATTATATGAATTTGTATGGACTGTATGTTGGATATTAATTTCTGAGATTTATCTGAAAACTATGAATTCACATACCCTTTCAATTTGGAATATCCTATAAAAGTGAATTAATGGAACTTTTCATAGTAGCCTCTTTAATCCCCCACTCCGAGGCCAGAATGTGTGATTAAGTTATTTGATAAGCTGGAGTTCCATAGACCTAGAATAATTATAGGTTGTGTTTAAACCTACCATTCACTACATGTACCATTTGGTAAACTATATCTGATACATTAATGAAGTCACCTCTTGTCTTCAAGGAAACACCAGACTTCAATTAGAAATCCCCATCATTTTCTCAGACATATACCATAGTGTGATGCACAATAATGACACTGCCAAGTTTACCCTGTTCTACCTCCTGAGCCAACCCCGAATCACGGGGCAAGTCACTCATGTAGCCTCAACATCTCCCCATTACTCTGCTTCTCTGAGATTAATCTTACTTTCCATAAAATTAATCCTGACTGACTTCCCCAATTGCCTTGCAGCAGTTTCTAAACAAATATGGAAGAAACCTTAATTTTCTCATTGAATGAACTTATTTTATATACATGGTTAACCAAGATCCATAAATACTTTAAATGACTACTGTAGGTACAAGATCTATTAGTGGTAAATTCAAAATCAAATGGGGTCTAGTATCGTTTCTAAGAATCTACTTTTATTTATTTAATTTCTATCATAAATATATTCTCAATATTCTTTATATCCTTAGGATCATCTAGTAGGCATAGACTCCCTAAATAATTGTTTCAGGATACCCTTGAGCTTTTCTTCATGTTTACAGTAGAATGCCAGGAGAATAATTAGAGATCTCTGCAAGCAATTTTGTTGCATAGTATTGGTATTCCCAACAATAAAATAAAAATATTGCCCAGGTATGAAACTTGGCTACCACACTACATGTTAGTCCCTTTAATTTGATTTATTGATTTACTGATTTATATACAAAGAGGACTAATATCATTTATCTAATTATATTGTAATATCCCAATTCATACATATGGAGAAAACATTTATTTTTCTTCGAATGCCAAAAAATTGCAACTTTTCTATAGCAAGTACATTTAAATAGTATTATTTGAGGTCTGAAATTATATAATTTGCATGAACTTATGTAATTTATGTAGTGTGGTTCACAGACATCTTAGCTCAGTATCACTAATGTTTGTCCTCACCCCATCCCCACCTTTGGAACTTAATCAAATAACTAACTCTTGTTCTAGTAGACTGTTTCATTCTACTGTTCTGTAATATCATATTTGAGGATTGAAATTAAGTCTAATTACAAAGTCATAAGCTGTGTTTTTTTTTTTTGTTTTAAGGTGAGCTAATATTTATTAATCTGTGTATTAATGAGTAGGAGCAATGGTTTAGACCATGATCCATCATGTTATGACTAGGAGTGCTTTGAAATGTCATTCTGCTGTTATTCACAGATAAGAAAGCTAAAATATGCCAGGATGAACATGATTTCAGAAGATTGCTTTATGTAACTCAGTTCTCAAGTAACCCATTTCAGTCTAGTTAATCCCTTTCAATTTCTACTCAGCCTCCTCTGAAAAGAATGTGTTTGTCATGGCAAAGTGATTGTCCAATGCAAATGGACAAAAAAAAAACCTGATCAAATGATAATATGCATCAGGGAGACATGGATCTTAAAACTTTTATTTGACCTAATAAGAAAAATACTAATGTGTCTTCTCTAGGTTCCCAAAATATTCTCATAATGATTGACCCATATATTATAAAGTACTCTAGTTAGGCTTAAGATTTCCTTATAGAAATTATTTTAATATTTTTATGCATGCTTATTACTTTCATTACATAGATTTACTCTTGGGTAGAGAATAGATTTTATTTGCCTTTTTAATTTGTGTGGCTGCTAAACTGCTAAGAAAGTTTCTGATATGTTGGTGTGCTACCACACACTGAATATCCACCACTGTCTCCAGATGAGAGCCAAATAAACTGGCACTTGTAAATACTAACCAAACAAGGAAATCAGAAGCCAGAAGAAGAAAAAAAACAAAAAAACACAAAATACATGCTAAATTAAAAATATAAAAGCTGTTTTTGAAATTTATCTTCTGTGGTGTAGAATACTATATGCTGAAAACCATACTATTGGCAAACAACAACAAGTACAATTAATAAACAAAAAACTCTTATTTAATTTTATTTTGAGATTGTGCCATAATTGCATCATTTCCCCATCCCTCCCCTCCCTCCAAACAATGCCCTAGAGCTCTCCAAACTCTCCCTCAATTTCATGGCCTCTTTATCAATAATTTTTATTGCATTTGTATATGCGTGTGTGTGTGTGTGTGTGTGTGAGTGTGTGTGTGTAATTTATATATTCCTAAATATAATCTCTTCAGTCTGTAAAATGTTGAATTTATGTATGTTTTCATGACCTATCATTTGGTGCTGGAAGAGCCCCTCTACCTTTCCAGCTTTTCTTAGTTGCCTGTAGATCTTTGTGTAGAGTTGAGGCCTTGTGGGCTTTTCCTTGTTCACTTTGGCATGTCCATTGGTGTCATCATTATTCAGTTTGCTTTTGAACAGTGACTGCAGTGAGACTTTATGTGGATTCTGGCATTTCTAGGAGGCACAATCTCAAAGCAAACTCCATACTTCTTTGAATTTACAATCTTTTCATCTTTCTTCCTCAATGTTCTCTAAGTTTGAGGTGTGGGAGTGTTCTGTAGTGGTCTCCATTTGTTGCAAATAGAAATTTTCTTGGTGTGGGTTTTATACTGCATTTATTTGTGGTTATAAGAATGTAAGACAAATTGCTAAACAGTCTTATTAATAAAAAACGCAGAGCCAGATATTGAGGTTAAAACTGAGAGATCAGATGAATAAGAAAAGCCATAGCCAATCTCACCTTACCAACCCTCAGCCTCCAGAGAGACCTACTTCCTGTACACTCATGCCTATATCCTTTCTGTTCTGCCATCTCACTTCCTCTCTCCTCCCAGCTACATCACTTCCTGTATAGACCTACAGACCTCTATGTTTAGTGCTGGGATTAAAGGCGTGTGCTACCACTGCCTGACCTCTATGTTTAATATAGTGGCTAGCTTTTTCCTCTGATTCTCAGGTAAGCTTTATTGGGGTGCACAATTAAAATACCACCACATAAGAACAAATTTTTAAATTACTGTTAGGTATTATGCTGCTTTAGTAAATTAGTAGTTATAGATTCTCCTCCAATATTCATGACTGCACTAGCACTGAGTATTTAACCAGGTTTCCACTACCACAAATGGGCTCCCTCTTGTTGAGCAGGACTTAAGTACAATTAGAGAGCTGTTGGCTACTGCCAAGGTATTCATGTCACTATTGTACCCTTAGACTCATCATGCCTTGGTGGTCATTAATGTGGTTAATAAACGTATTAGCTGGTTAGGACTGATGTTTGTTTCCCTCATTTGGAAGATTGCATAATACCNTGTGGTATTATGAAAGCAACTCCTCAGGGAGAAGGCACTCAGGTCATTCCCAGATCAAGGGTCTCTGTCCTGTTTTCTGAAGTGCATGGTATCTTCGGCACTAAAGACTTATCCTCCCCATCTGGGGGGTAACCAAGGGCAATAGCAATAGCCTGTTTGTTTGGGGAATCTTATGGACAGCCCTGGCCAACAACTTAAAAGAGGACTTCTGAAGTATGGTACTGGGAGTTTTGTTACTTTGCCTCTGACTCTAGGAGGGAGAACTGTCACATAAGATGAAAAAAGCTCATTAAAACCATATCATCTACTCTGATAACGCTCCATCCTAGATATATGGGTTTATATATTTTCTGTGTGTGTGTGTGTGTGTGTGTGTGTGTGTGTGTGTGTATAAACATGTCCATGGAGGTTGTTATATTTTTAATTTTATATTTTTGGTAAATAAATAGTATCATTGGCTTTTTCAGAAATCTTGATTGTTATTTTAAACGCCACCCTCTTTCTTCTGTATTTTCCTTCCCCCACTCTCCCTAAAAATGTTCCTTTTCCCATTTTCCCTATCTGATCACTTGTATCCTATTCCCTTTTACCCTCCTCCTGCCTTCTTCCATATAAACATCCCATCCACTCCCTAGAGAGTCCCANCTTTCCCTATTCCCTGATCAGATCACTTGTAACCTGCTATTCTCCTCTCCATTGCTCCCCAAGCACCCTCTCCTGGCAATGTTCCCATTTTACTTTCCTGGTTTCTGTTGTTACTACCAGCTATGTACTCAGAACTGAAGATTTGGATCTAGAAGTCTTCAGTATAAAAGAGACTGCAAAAAGTTTTCTTTCTGGGTCATGGTTACTTCACTCAATATGATATTTTATAGTGAGATGATCAATAATATGAAAAGATAACTGAGATTGTATAGTGAAAAATGTAATATATCATACAGAAACCTGAGAGTGAAGATACCAGAGACTCTGATACCTGGAAAGCTGTTATTAAAAATCAGATATACTAAGAATGAGGTGGGTAAGGTTCATAATTCAGGAAGGTAAGTTTGAGCTCCTTGCAGCTTTCATAATTCCATAATCACCATGGAACTATGCTTCATAGTAAATAAAAGAGAGGATAACATATGTGTTAGGGACCATGTCAATCATAAGGGCTGTTGTGTTCCTAACATACCTCTAGACAATAAATACAAAAGTTATTTATCCAAATACACATTCATAATACAATGAAAGTGTCCATGGGTCTGAAATCCCAGAGTAAACTCTAAATTTAATACATTATTAAATTAAAATGTAGCAAAATGCACATAGTACTTTGTAAATTTATATTTCTTTCATAGGAGTCAAGAACTCATGGCTGTATCCTCATAAACAATGTAACTAAGATTACATTAAAGTTTTCCATGGTTGGTAGTGTATTTGATACTTCTCAAAGAAAAGAAATCTCAGCTAGGCCAATGACAGTTCTAGGCCAAAATATGAAATTCAGTCAAATGTTCACTGTAAGAGAAAGAAAAAACAAGACTGAATAGTTAAAAGTGAAAATCAATTAAAATAAGCAATACATTTATATCTCTAACTTATCAAAGGAATTTTATTATTATTTATTGAAGTATATGAGAGTGTGTCTGGGTCTATGAGTGTGCACTTGCTTGTCATAACCATAAGACCAAAATACAAAAGCATGTGAGATTTGCTAAATCTGATGTCATAGGCAGTTGTTAGACAACCAATCTGTGTGTTTAAGTTGAACAAAGGTCCTCTGCAATAGCAACAAGTCGTCTTAGCTGCTGAGTCATCTCTGACTCCTCTAATAAATTTTGAAATATAAATTTTCTTAATAGATGCTTGAAAATATTCTGTAGAAATACAAAATATATGAAAATTTTATAATAAAACTAAAGATCAAATAAATTTGAGAAACTAAGAAGTTATTAGTACAGTGAGGCTGATTGAATACTAGGTACAAAATGGCAGAATTAGACAGCACCAAAGAGAGAAGTAGCCTAGAGGAGAGTAATTAAAAGTAGACACCCAGAATATAGCCCCTCTAGAATACAGAATGCAAATGTGTGACATGAGACTTATATTTCCACATTCAAACTAAAGGCACACAAAGACAGAAAATCTTAAAGAAGATAGATATCTTTGAAAATAAAATATAACAGGAAATAAGTAAAAGCCACTTACCTGTACTAAAATAGAGGAAGAATCATAGTTAATCTCTATTAAGATATTAAAAGAAGGCTATGGTATACTGAAATATTCTAAAGATAGAAAGCAAAAAGCATATTAACTAGAATTCTATATATCATGAAATTACTCTTCAAAATTGGTATATATATATAACATATGTACATATGACAATATGTATAATACCTAGGAAAATTTAGCATGCCACTGTCTTTCAAGAAACCTTAAAAGCAGCTCTTCAGAGAAAGGAAATAATATTGATCAGAATCTTAGAAATCCACGGAAAAAAACAAACATACTCTACATTGATATACTTGATTTAATAAACTGCCTTTGCTTACAATATCAATATGGTCATAGCATGTAGGTATGTACAATGAATGACAATAGCATAATGGAGAATGAGAAGTGTTTGTGAATAGTTAGTAAGGAATACAGAGCATCACACAACCTCTTTTTCTGTCTGACTTCACTAAACATGACACTGCCTATTGCTTTGTGCTGCCAATGGCAAGCCATTGTGTGTCTTAAGGATGGCTAGATCCCCATTGTGTGGGTACATCTCATTTTCTAGGTCACTCTTTTGATCATTACACATTCATCTGAAGATTGACATCTAAGTTGACTCTATGTCTTCGCTACTGTAATCACTGTAACAATAAGCATTAAGACATGCCTCGTAGATGCTACCATCATTTTCTTTTAATACACACCTAGAAATAGGATTGTTGGATTATGTGCTCCATCTCTTTTTAGATTATTTTTTTAGAAACTTCAAGCTATTCTTCATAATTAGTGGCTGTACCAGTAATCTAGTATAAATGGGTCTGAATAATCTACTGTATATTGTAAGAATAACTAGAGGACAGACACTCTAAGGTTCCAATAACAAAGTAATGGTAATTAGTTAAAATTACTTATTCTCCTGATCTCTAAGTTCATGCATAATTGTATTGAAATAGTACATCATAATTCACAAATATTTACAATCATGTGTTAATGGCTCTTAAGTTAAAGAACTTAATAGCATACAGAAATATGTACATATACATATTATATATATAGAGAGAGAAAGGTTGATATACACATATAATTTGATCATGACATATTACATGCCTGTATTGATTTATCAGAGTATGTCCATGCATTTGCAAATCAAAATGCCTTATGGCAGACACATGAGCAACAGCAGCACAGTGTCTTATGATCACTATTCTAGCCACCAATTAGACAATTTAGGAGAAATGCAATAGTTTTCAAATACAAAGAACCACTATTTATATGTGTAGAAATGGATAGTCTTTAAAAAATCGTATTTATTATAGAAATTTAATTAATAATAACCCACATAATAAAATACCAAATCCTAGAAAACATACTTCAAAACAAGCAATTATCAAAATATGAATATGGTGGTTTACAGCAGCTATTACAAATGACTTTAAAGCCCTCTGAATGCCTAGGACATCCTTGAATACATGACATGATGGATGGGCAACCTGAGGTACATTCATAATGCAGACTGTTATCTAACAATGAAACTTATTAACCTGCAAGCTATGAAACAACATAGCTAAACTAAACCTTACCTACATATTGCTGAGTCATCAGTTGGCAGTGAATTGTGGGAGAGTGGTTAGGCTAGAAGAGCTGAGGGACAGGTGAATTTACAGGGCAGGGAAACTGGTTTGTAAAACACAGTCATTGTAGATGCATGACACAATGCCTTTGTCAAAGCCTGTGGTACTTACAGTGCAAAGATTGAGACTTAATGCATGCAAATTATTTAAAAAATAATTTAGGCAGTTGGGTGCTTTCACAACGGCATGCATAATGTGCCATCACAATCCGACTGTATTAAAAATATATGAAATAACTTCACTGAAGGAGATTAAGTTGCAGATTTAAACAATTTTGAGAATCAGTGGGTATTGTTAAAGTAAGAGAAAAAGAATATGTACTGAATGCTTTACTTGAGTTAGTACAGTGCTTTCTCATAGGAATTCAGGTTATGGTTTGCACTACATATAGTGTGTTTATTGAGATTAAACATGGGTGTAAATATACAGTGGGCAGTATGGGAGAGGCTTCTATCGGTTAGAGTGGAAATTTACATATATTTGACAGAAGATGATTCAAAATTCCATGTCATAACAGGCTGGAGTTGAATGCATAGTAAATGCTCACACTTAACCTAATGAAGAAGAAAATAGTCACATAAGAAAATACGTGTGCTTGGATAAACAGATATGTATGTCCTTCTGCTCCATCATCTGAGACTGTTGCAAAGCACATCAGTGACAACCAATCTGGAGAGCAAATAATGAACTTTAATACCACTCTCCAGTGAAAAAGCTAATTCCTTGCTGGAATTGGAAATCTATTAGATCAGTGAGGAGCAACTTAAAGGGTCACAAGGAAAGAAATCTCACATAAACAAAAGGCATAAAGTCGTGCAAGGAGAACAGGAGCCACTGGGAGGTCCCAGTAGAATTGTGAACAATTTGAGTGAAAAGAGGAAATATCAGTCACGAAAAATAAACATCTGTGAGTCATTATTTAACTAAATAAATGACTCAACACATAAAAAACTATAAATAATGCCATGAAAAAATATTATTTATAAAAATTCTGGATCCAAAGCAGGTCAAAATGAGCATTCTCTCACAAGCATTGGTTCAGCATAGATATATCCTTCCAGAAAGTTGAGTACAAAATGGCGTGATAAGGGGTGATTTTACAAGGGAGAAATCTGTCAAGCTTGCCTGTGGCCTGGGGTCAGGTTAACATATGATAGTTGATTGTTCTTACAAATGATAGGATATGATGAAAGTAGCTCTCTATCTGTGCAGTCCTCTTCCTAGCTGATAACCTAATCTAATTGTGCAAAGCTTTCATCATAATGCAAATGGAATGACATTCTAAAACGTCATGTAATCCTTGGCTTTTTCAGTAGTTCTCTCTGCTTTGGTTTTGATTTTGAGTCTTAATGAACAGGGCCTCATTGGTTTGACAAGTTAGCTGTCCAATGAGGGTCTATAGGGATCCATGTGTGCCCCCCGCCCCTCAGCACTACCCAACCCTGAGATTACCAATTCTTGCTGCTGGCTTTTTAAGGGTCTGGAGATCAGAACTTGGGACCCCATGCTTGAGCAATGAGCACTTTATGTATAGAGCCACTTCTCCAGCTTCTAAAACACTTTCTTTCTTCACTGTCTTCCCAAAGCCCTTACTACCCAAATACAGAATCATTGCATTCTACAATATAGGTAATGAAGAAATAATATCAGTTTAGCAAATACCATTTCAAAAAAATTGAATGGTTACAATGACATGTTCTTTATTTTATGAAGCTAGCTGTATCAGGGAGCAAAAAGCATAGAGAAAAGAATGATATTACATGTTAATTAATATCCTTAGTTAATAGAAATGTAAGGATTAAAAGCAAAACATTTGGCCAAATTTCCAATAGTAAAATTAATAAAATATTATAAGGAATTATATATTTTGTATGAAGAAATAATGGGGATTTAGTTTCTATAAATCACCTATTTACTTCACCAAATTAAACTCAAAGTGAAATGTATCGAGATTTATATACTCTTTTAACTAAATNCCTATTGACTTTTTTAATCTTTGAAAACCAGAAAAAGAAAAGTTTGAGTCTTGTCAAAAACATCTACAAACAATGCCATGCATACAGGCAAAGAATTGCAAAATGTTCCTCTAAAATAAACGAGAAAGTCATCTGTGCTGTGAACCAATCATCCTACCTCTGAGGAGATGGATGCGTTCTTGGGGCTTGCTGGCCAGAGAGTTTTGTCTAACAGGTAAAGGTAAGCTCCAGGTGGAGAGTGATAGAAGAAGACACCCAGCACCAAGAATGCTCTAATAACCAAGCAGCAGTACTAAAATACTGTAAAGCCACAATGACAAAGATTCACACCCCTCCATATCTAAACAAAGACTGGTCATATAAACTGTGAATCATTGCACTGCTTTGGGGAATACTGAACATTACTGCCACACTAGAAAGACTTAGGCATGTATCTTCACACTACAGGACATTCCATTCCTGAAGACTTACAAAGAATAGTGATGTTTGCACAGAGACATTTATTTGTATGTTCACATAAACTTCACAAGTAATAGCAAAAACATAGAAACACTAGAAACAAAAAGTAAAGGGTTGAGGGGTGTTTGAGAAGGCTTAAAATTAAGAAAATGTAATGATTTTGCAGAAGACCTGGACTCAGTTCCTAGCAGCCTTATGGCTGCTAACAACATCTGTAACTCTTCTTATAGGTGTTGTAACAGCCCATTCTTGTCTCCAAAGCCACCAGACACATTTGTGGCACACAGATATGAATGCAGGCAAATATTCATACATATTATTATGATTTTAATTTTGAAAGTCAAATGATCAAATGAATATTAGTGCACCATAATATGTTATAGCCACTCTAGAATAAGAGAGCATGAACTTTTGACACACAAAGTATCATGGATACATCTAGAAATTCATAGATTGAGTGAAAGAAGTTAGATATAATTGAAATCCTTTTCTATGTGAGTGTGTAAATAAAATATCAAAAAAGTCAAGCAAAGCTACAGTATCAGAAAGCAGGTCACATTGGCTAAGGCAACAGGTGATTCCAGTGGGTAAAGGAGAATTTATACAAAGTCTACAAAGAGTGGATGTATTTTAATTCAGGTGCTGACTTTGCATCACCTTTAAACCTTTTCTCTTTTGAATTAGTGTTTCTCTTACAGGTTTTATAGGCATGCATCATGAGCAGAAATCTTGTAAAATTTTACTTTTTCAGTCATAAGACTTTAAAGCACACATACTTTAAAGACATTATCATAAAATGATGAAACTAAAGAATAAAACGTTAAGTCATTGTTAAAACTTTATTAAAACAGCAGAGCTCTAACCAAATAAGAGAATTTCAGAGTTGATGATCCCTTTAGCTACCAAAATATACACTCTTTCACAGAAGTAAACTAAATATTGCAAGATCTTCAAATATGCTCATGCATGCCAATTTGAGTATGTACCAGGAACATAAGGAAGTTTTAAAATTAGAAAAGCTATTAATGAATTTCAACATTTAGTAGATCAAAGGAAGAAAAATGTTAAATGATCATATGAAATGAAGCTAAGAATCTAATAATAGTTAACAGTCTCATGACTGAAAAAGTAACATTTTACAAGATATTCCCTCATGATGCATGCCTATTAAATCTATATGAGAAACGCTAATTCACAAGGTAAAAGATCGAACAAATCTTAGCTTTAAATTAGGAATAAATATTTTCCATGATTAATATTTCTATTTATTACCAGAAAACTAGGATACTGAAGACACATAAGGTAAATAAAATGAAAAAGACCAGAAAGGCAAAAAGAAAACTACCACTGGCATTGTTTATGCAGAAAACCCAAGAGAGTCAATAGACACACTATTAGAATTAAAAAGAGAGTTAATGAAGGCTAGCTGTTTTTGACTCAGTATATAAAAATCAATGCCATTCATGTAAGTCAGTCAGTACAAAATATAATCTTTAAATGTCAAGGAAAATACCTAGCATAAGTGTGATTGATCATTAAAAGTAGGCAAGAACTTATGAGAATGTTGAAAATTTGTTGANGAAAACACAAGGAAAGAATTGTAATCTTCACATAAATATGTACTAAGGGGTCAAAAGAAATCCAAACAGCAGTGAAAATCACTAAACATCCAAGAGAATGTGAGGAGTTGTATTCAACACTGCATACATCTGATTTCATCAGACCTTGTGAGCTGATTGAAGTGAAACACATATACACAACAACATACCAATATCAAGTTCATCCATGTAAAAATGGACAAAACAATCTGCAAAGTCTATGCTAAAATGCTTCGTATTCAAACTATAAATCACAATGTAATTCAGAGCCATCCATGTTCATGCTTTTCCTTATATTAATTTTCTCTGCATCATCAGGATTGTTGGTGATTCTCAGTTCACTGAAAAATACTTCAGGGGCTGGGGTGTTATCTCAATGGATAAAGTACTTGCCTGGAAAATATGAGGACCTTAGTATGAATCCTCAGGACTCAAGCAAAGTCTGAGTGTGTTGGAGCCTGTAGCCTAGATCTAGGAGTCAGGACAGAAGGATTCTGAGCTTGCTGGCAAATCAGTCTACCCAAACCCATGAGTTCATGGTTTGAGAAGAAGCCCCTGAAAAAAAAAGATGAAAACAAATTGAGAAAGATTCCTGAAAATTATCTCTGTCCTCCACACCTACAGTCACAGGGAAGCATACCTGTACACACACACACACACACACACACACACACACACACACACACACAC
>LZPO01009511.1:8152-19236 GCA_001675575.1 Neotoma lepida
AAAAAAAAGAGTCTGAGACAAAGTCTGGGATTTGCTGCAGTCTTCTTCCCCAACATAAAGAGCACCTTAGTGTATATTGTGCTGCCAGGTTTGGGGAACAGATATTAGGAAAAGTATAGAAGTATCTTTCCTACCTTATACAATGCAGTTTTCTTACTTTTAATCCCTTGCTGTGGTACTCTTAACATCTCTCCTGTATTCCTGAGCTTTTATGAAGATATGTTTGTGCATATGTTCAAGTTGAAGTTCTGTGAGGTTACGAGTCCAGGGAAGTTCTACTCCATCATCGTTCTGACATCTCTGTGTCCAATGCTTGCATGAATTCTTTGTTGTTGNTATCATCATTGTTACACACATTCTTTATAAGTTCTACATATAGTATCCATGTCAAAATGTGATTTTCAAATATTTCATCCCTTAGTGTGGGATTTCATTCCACCTCCCATGTAGTGTCCAGTGATTCTTAAAAAAAAACATTTAAAATTTTGGTGAAGTTCAGTTTATTTCTTTGGTAGCTTTTCTATTGAAGCCATGCATAAGAAACTCTTGCCAAATTCAGTTTTATAAAAGTTTCTCTTATGTTGGCTGCTGAGAGTTTTGTAGTTTTAGATATTAAATTTAGATATGCTCTGTTTATCTTCAATCATGCGCTACATATAAGGACTTAAGTCTTAATACATAATGTTTTGTATTTGATACACTGAGTGAGAGTTTCTGATTATTGAAACTAGGTGATGTGGATTTATCTGTTACTGCTCCTTATGCCCCCTAGGACATTATTAGCATGAAGAAATATGGTATTCCTTGCCTCTCTGTCTCTCTGTCTGTCTCTGCCCCCCTTCTCTGTTACAGTCTCTTGGCTATGCTAATCATTTGTTCAGCTCAAAATATAGCTTCCTGTATTTTCTTTATGTTTTGTCTGTTGCATATATATTTTATAGGTCATTTATGTCATGGAACATTTCCTTTCTCCTTCAAGTGTGGCTGTTAGTTTTTCCAGAAACAAATATTAGGTTAGCCATCCTAGTCTTTTAGGACTTGGAACACTTTTTCCCATGCTCTTCTAGTTTCCCAAGTTTCCATTGAGCAATCAGTTGTTATTTTGATGGGTTTTTCTTTATATGCAACTTCTGGGTTTTTTGTTTTTTGTTTTTTGTTTATTTTTATCTCTTGCAGCTTTCAATTCCCCGTCCTTGTTCTGCATACTTGGTTCTTTATGATATATTGTGGAATGTTTCTTTTCTGGTCTTGTCTGAATGGTGTTCTCTCTGCTTCTTGTATCTGAATAGGTACGTGTTTTCTTAGGTTGGTGACGATTTTGTCAACAATCTTGTTGAAGATATGGTCTATACCATTGATTTGGGATTTTTTTTCTGTCATCTGTTCCTATAATTCAAGGATTTGATTTTTATGACATTTCCTGTATATTCATTTCCTCTATATCAAGTTTTTTCATATTCTTTGCTTATTTTGTCTAGGTCCTCTGCATTATCTTTGAGTCCTGATATTCTATCTTCTGTTTGATTCATTTTAATTATAAGGATTTTTGTTGAGTATTCTACCCTGGATATGTTGTTTTTCCATTCCATCTTCATTTAAGTTTGAGTCCTCTTCAATGTGTCTATATCTCTACTGAAATCTATTTTCAAACCCTGCATTGTCTCTGTTATTTCCATTAGCCTTATGTTTGTGTTTTCTTGGGCATTATTCAGATGAATATTCTCTTTGAATTCATTATACTCAAGTTCACTGGACTGTTTTTGTGTCTTCTATAAACTCCTTGAATTCCTTGATAAAGTTTATGATTATTCTTTTAAATTCTGCACCCTGGTGTTCATCTACATCATTCTCATCATTGAATGTGTCTACAGAACTGGTAGATTTGAGGTAAGGTTAAAGAAAGAAACTTGATCTTGCATATTGTTTGCATCATTGCAATGCAAGCTGACAATCTGAGCATGTGGACTTCTTTTGTTCATTCTGCATCTGATATAGACAGAACAAGTTGGAGCCAAGTGGGATGTGTGGGCTGAGTTGGGCACAAAGGCTGGATAGGGCTTAGAAAGAATGAAGTCAGTTGGAGACAGGTGGCTGGGCTAATGAGCAGGATGTACATCCTGACGTAAGCCTGAAGTTTTGGGTATATGTGGGGTTTAGGGAGGGTGTGCATAGGGAAGAATCTGATGACATCATGGGGCCAGACCCTGACAAAAGATATGCAGATTCTGGCTGAGTAGAGAGGTTGGATATGGCATGTTAGGACCTATAGTTTGTGCTCAGGTAGGCAGGGTCCTGGCCAAAGGCTAGAGGTTGAAACAGTGCCTGCAAAGGTAGTCAGATGAGGCCAAGACACTGGGTGGAGAAACTTTGTTACATCTGGGCTTGGACAGGATGCATGGAAGGATGTAACAGGTGGATTCTCCTGGCTAGAACTTAGTTGATGTTGTCTAAAATGAAGAGTCTGATATGAAAACAGAAATCATCCTTTTTCCTTTCAGGAAAAGTATTCTCTAGCTTTCTGTTTAAGGGTGAGTGGTGAAACCTGAGCAATATGAATTATAAAGGAGTAATCAATCATAAAGCAATGAAATAATAGAATTAATTATAAAATAAGTTCAATGGATTAAAAAAATGTTTGTGGATTAGAGATCAAGGTCTAAGATCAAGATAATCATATTCCTAAAGATAACCACATAGAATCAGGGCAGACAGAAGCCTTCCAAGACTGAAGAAATGCTTTGCACATGCTATTACACCATAACATTTTGCTCATAATTTCCTTACTTGTACTAGAGAGTGATTATCAGTTGTAATATAGATGAAAAGCCCACAAAAATTTGAATAAAATCATTTACTCACTTGGGGTTTCTGAAGAAATAATAAACACATTAAAATGAGCTACATAAACATGAAGATATTCTATTTTGGGTAAAATTAGTTTGGTTACTTTCTTGGATGGTCAACAAGTCATCCTTTTAAAACATCCATTAAAAAACATTTCTGAATTAATCTTAAGTAACATGAACAACTGTGATTTGATAAAGAACCATTTGGCACAAATTTATTAAATAAGACTTGTATACTATTTCCTTAAAACTTTAATTGTACTCATTATGTTTTTGCTTCACTGTAAGTTTCTTTATATTTTTTTTCTCTGTTAAGATATTGAGTTAGATTCATCCAATATGTCCCAAAACTCATATTAAAGACAAATGAGAACACACTGGGCATATCTCATAAAACATATTTAAAGATTAATTTCTGATGGATAGGAAACCTTTTTGGTCAACTTCATAATTGATTTTCAAAGGTCATTTTTTTCAACTCAAACACAATTAATCTTATAAAATATGAGTTGGTCATATCCATCCAATTACCAGGAGCATATAGAACTTATGACAAGTATTTATAATATAGTAAAAAAGCTGTGGGTGTCTCATATTTATTTCTGGCCAAGTCTAATCAAGCAGAATTTGCATTTCCAGAAAAATTTTCAATAACTACTAAAGTGACATATTGTTACTAAAGCACTATGTTAGAAGAAAATCATGTTTTATTTGTACTTTAAGACAGATTTTTGTAATATACTTTTATTGCCTTTTAAATCATGTGTTTGAAAAAACAGTGGTAGAAATTATAACAAAAAAAACCTGAAACAGAATAAATCATCACATTTTACTTCATATTTGGACACTTTTTAATTGACTTAAAGTTTTTTGACATAGCTTTATGACTTATAGTCAGCAAGATATACTGATGCTACTGCAAAATCTAAGTATAATTTATTGTGATTTGTATTTGAGATTTAACATATTCGAATAAGAAGGGTTGGTAGGATGACTTCTCTCTTTTTGTAAATACAAGCTACTTTCTGATACAACTTCACTGATAACAGTATTTCACTTAAAAGTGATGTTTCGTGCTATTGGCTGAATTAGATTTACCTGGACAGATAATTACAGAAAGCTACAAAAAATAGGGAGAATATATTTACATAAGGCAAATATGGAAAAAAATTGCTTCCTAATAAATCTATCTAGTTTAAAAGGTAAAAAGCAAAGTTTTTGGTTGTGCTTCCAGTAACGGTCCTACATAGGCTGAAATCTAGACAGCAGCCCCAGGACAGTGCGAGGCACTTGTGTTTCTGCTTGCTTTTCACCCTACCCTGCTGAAACTACACAGGGCTGGACAAAGTCCCCAAAACAGAAATCTCCTATCAATGGTCTCATTTCAGTCATTAGTGCAATTAGATGACTGAGAGACACAACATGCTCCACAGATGTGGAAAGTGTGTAATTCTAAGCTTCCTTCAGAATAAGCTTTGATATTCTGAAACTAATGTTTTTCTAAAGGTGTAAAATAACCATGAATTTCCTATTACTATGAACAACTATTTCTAATATCCTCAGCCAGTTTAAGCCTGATGGTTAACTATTCATAGGATGGCTATCTTACAGTACAGTACCTACATCTTCTAATTAGAATGAAGAGAACACTTCTGACTCTTTCCTTTAAGAATTTATTGCCATTTTATTTTTGCTTGATATCTGATACACCACAGAACTTGATTTGTTGTGCTTAAAATATCATAATTGAATAAATGAATATTATTTTATTACATAAAAATTTTAATTTTGTTTCAAACTGCGTATTTTAAAATTTTCTAAAAATTTAACACAAATTTTTATTTCAGAGGTTTCTTTAACCAAAGATTCAACTCACATAAATTATACTTGTTCAATTTCATTCTAATTATCATTAATTGGATTTTAATTCACAGAGAAATTTGAATATAATAGAAAATATTACATCTAGAAGTACATTCTACTAGAAAAATCTTTGGTTTTTCATTGTTTGCATAACTTTTTCAGTCTCTCCATACAAACATGTCCTCTCTTTTGGCCCAGGAGGAACTTTAAAAGAAATGTATTAAATTCAAAAAGAATAAAATCTGTGAGATTGGTTTTGCCTTCAAAACTTCAGTGCCATTAGAGACTAAACTAAATTTATAATTATAATGTTCTAAAACTATTACTCAGTATCAGCATCTCATGCTGCTGCTGATGGTGGAGAGAGGGGCAAAATATGAGTGCTAATTAATTCTAACAATGAAGGGAATTCTTTTGAGTAGGAATGTTGTAATAAATTAATTTTCTTCTCAGACATATTACTTTTCCACTGGAGGAATGAACTGCTTAGTTCCAGGAGATACTTGCACACATGACTATGTAATATGAGAAAAGGACCAGTGTTATGAGGTGGATGACTAACCGACTTGTCTATCCTGCAAATCATTTTGTAATCAGTATTTCAATTATCCATGTTTTACCTTCAACTGATGCAAACTCGTGAGAACTGGGGCACTGAAAGTACTTTATGCCTTCTTTTTCTTTTAGTTGGGAGCATTTTTATTGCCTTATTTTGTTAACTAAATGATAAAATTCAGAAATATTACTGTATGCTTGAATGAAATGCTTGAACACATTTCCACATTATGAAAGTACTATTATTATTTCGTAAAACTTGCCTAATTAAAAACTACAAAATGTAACAAATAACTGCAAAGAACGTTATATTCAGTGTGTAA
The DNA here is from genome assembly GCA_001675575.1 of Neotoma lepida. Lineage (NCBI taxonomy): Eukaryota > Metazoa > Chordata > Mammalia > Rodentia > Cricetidae > Neotoma > Neotoma lepida. The sequence goes on from LZPO01009511.1 coordinate 13,740, forward strand.
GTATTCATTGTCTATTATGAAAAAGTACTTGGTTTTATTTTGTTCTATAAACTAGAATACAAAGAAAAGAGTAATATCTTTAGAATGTTATAATAGGGGCTGGAGAGATGGCTCAGAGGTTGAGAGCACTAGCTGTTTTTCCAGAGGTCCTGGGTTCAATTCCCAGCAACCACATGGTGGCTTGAAACCATCTGTAACGAGATCTGGTGATCTCTTCTGGCCTGCAGGCATACATGCAGGCAGAACACTGTATATATAATAAATAAATCTTAAAAAAAGAATGATATAATAATGACACTTGATAAAATGATAGAATATTAGAATCATTTTGATATTGTAATTTCAAAACACAATATTAAATTTCACAATGCTTAATCTCAATCTCAGAATGCCTTTACTGCAGAACCATAATAACAAAAACAGCATGGTTCTGGAATCAAAGTGAATTAATAGAATTGAATAGCTGATCTATAAACCCACATGGTGAAAGTCACCTTGTTTTTCAAAAGCTGTCAAAAAACATAGCATAGAAAGATAACATATTCAACAAATGGTTTTGAGAAAGCTGGATCTCCACATTAAAAAACATAACTTTACTCTCCTAAAATAAACTCAGAATAGAACAAAGACCTTAACACCTGAAACTACCAGAGGAAAACACTTCAATATGTCAGCATAGGCAAGAGTTTTCTGAAAGGACTCAACATTGGGAACAGCCCCGAGAAACTTCAAACAGTGTGCATAAAATTATAAAGTTTCTACAAAACAAAGGGAAAAATTAACAAAGTAAGTATACACTACACAGAATGGGAGAAAATATTTGCAACCATACACTGAACAGGGGTCTAATGTCTACAGTCTATAAATAGATTTAAAAAATAGCAAAAAGTCAAACCATCCCATTGATAAGTGGACTAATAAATTGAATAAACAGGGTTCACAGGAAGAAATACAAATGACCAATAAATGTTTGAAAGAGTGTTCAATAGTCTTATCCACTAATGAAATGTGAATTAAAACTACATTGATATTTTATATCAATATTGTCAGGGGCTATTGTCAAGATAGAGAAGCTGTACGTGCTAAATAAAATGTGGAGTGAAAGGAACTTTTATTCACTTTTGTGGGCTACAAATTTGTGTAGCCATTATGGAAATCAGTATAGAAGTTTCTCAAAATATATTTTAAGCCAGGCATGGTAGTGCATGCCTTGAATTCCAGCATTCTGGAGGTAGAGACAGGTGGATCTCTATGAGTTAGAAGCTATCCTGGTCTACGAAATGGGTTCCAGGATAGCCAGTGCTGTTACACAGAGAAAACTTGTCTTGAAAAAAAATAAACTACTATATGATTCAGTAATAGAATATCTGGATGATAAATTCAAAGGATTCTAAGTTAGCATATAATAGAGAGATACTTGTACTCCACATTTATTTCTATACTGTTTATAATAGACAAAGTATAAAAATAACCTAGAGTTCCATCCACAGCGAATAAATGAAGCAAATGCCAAACTTATGCTCAATAGAATTTTATTCTGCCATAAATAAGAATGAAATTGTGGTAGCATATGAAAGAAAGTAGATGGAACTGTGTATCTGTTGTTCAAATAAACCAGATTTTTTCCCATGAATGAAGATAAAGATATTTGTCTCATCACTTTACAATCTAAAATTTTAGAAAATGATGAACAAGTCAAATACAATAGAAGACAATGTCTAGAACCCTCGTCAAATGTATACATTTATTATATTGGTTCAAGTATGTCCCCTTCAAATATATATGTTGATGTTTTAAGTTCCAGTATCACACAAAATGGCATTTATTTATGTCTGGCTTTATTGGTTATTTGATTGTACATATTTTGATAATATTTACCCTCTCTCCTTTAGCTTTTCCCATATACACCCAACTTTGTGTCTTCTTTTTTCTCCATCAAGGTCAAATATTCTGCACAAATATTCCTGAATATATGACATTCCCCTGGAACATGGTTGTCTTGTCAGGGGATACATTCTTACAAAAATTTATACTTCCTCACCCAGCAGCTAAAAGTTGTCAATAGCTCTTTCCTATGGGAGAGGTTTTGTGTCCAATTCCCCATCTCCATAATGTGATTTGATCTGCCTTGGGCTTACACAAGTCTTATGTATGCTGTCACAACCGTAGTGCATTTATATGTGCAGTTGTCCTACTATGTCCAGAAGATATATTTTTCTTGTGGTCATCTACCATGCTGGCTCTTACACTCTTTCTACTCCCTGTATTAAATGATCCCTTAGACTGTGAAGGAAGGGCTATGGTTCTCTTGAAGGCTGAGCATTCTTCATTCTGTTTTCTGCACCTTAGCCAACTATGCATCTCTTCTTGATCATCATCTACTGCAAACAGGAGCTTCTCTGGGGAGAGTTGAGAGACACCTTAATCAGTGGTTATAATAAAAGGTCAATAGGAGTTGATTTAATACTGTCCATTAGGCACAGTAATAGTAGGTTTCTCTAAAAGTCTATACTGTCCAGCCATAGTTTCGTGGCTCAATAATTGTACCATGTATGGGTTTTATATTATGGTATGAGCCCTAAATTCAATCAGAGAACAGTTGTTTACTCTCATGATGCTCAAGCCACTATTGCATTAGTGAGCATGTCTTGCCCAATCAGTCATTATTGTTGCTCACAAGGTTCACAGGTATAATTGATGGTTACTTTTCTGCTTTGTTGGCATATATAGCACTCCCAGCATTGTGAACACTAGCCAGTAATGTTGAAGGATCCAGGTCAGAGGCAGTTTTACTTTGCATGTTTTATGCTTCAAAGATGTAACTTCTTTAGCCATAGGATGTTACTGTTCCATTCTGAAGGATGACTATTGGGATTGATTTCAGCCTGTGGTGTTTGGGGGCCTTTGAAATCTCTAATGATTAGCCAATGACTCCAAAAATGTAACTCATTCTTGATCTTGTGTGTTTTCTTTGTTAGCCTTTGATGGATATGGGGCATTATTGCCCCATTATAGGACAGTTCCATTTTAACTTTTCATGTACATGCATAGACATATTTTGGAAAGATTCTATAGTAGTAGGTTTACATATGACATTTTGAAAATCTTTGAATGTTATTATCTCTCCCAACTTCACTTTTCTACGCTGTACAAAACCATTTTAGTTTCAAGAGGTCCTATTTATTAATTGTTAGAGAAAATGACTATTTAGATAGCATGTCCTTGAAGAGCTATTTCTACTAAAATGAGGCAGGTCAGGTGAACCTTACTCAAATATGACTCATGGTCTCTAAAGAAGAGGATACACAAAAGGAAGAAGAGTGAGAGGTAGTTCATCTTCCAACCTCTGAAGGAACTAAGCAGAACCCCTTACAATTTGGTCATGAAATATTTTAGTTCATAGTGCTTTTCCGTTCTTTAACCTTTCTCTCTTCCAGACATGATCTGAAACTCCCAGGTTCAAATAATTGTTCTTTAGCCTCCCAAGCAACAGGGGTTGCAGCTTGTCCTTTGATTGCCATGGGATTTATTTTGATGGTAACCTTAAAAGTGTAATTCAGTGTATTATGCAAAAGTATTAAATCACCTTACATAAACAAGTTCTCATTACTAGAAGTTATAGTTAGGAACAAGCATCGGGATTTGTTCTGCAGCATTTCAATGTATTTTTTTTTACCCAATAGTAATAATGAGTTTTATACTACATTAATATCTACATTACAAAGAGAAAATTGAGTAGCTCATGTTTCTAGCTAGTTCAAAACCTGAACACAAAGGCAGAGTTGCTTTGTTGTGAAGATAACTGATAAATTAAAAATAAACAAATAAAATTAGATTCATGGAAATGTAATACAAATTGTATATCAACAAACAAAAAGCATGAAGCTCCACAATCCTCATTTAAGAAAAAGAGAAACCATATAGACTTTGAAGCTAATTTGGGTATATATGTGCACATGCTATCACATCTATTTTTATAGGAACTTTCCAGTTCTCATTTTAATAAGAAATGTGAATTGAATACACAGTTTTGAAAGCACTGACAGATGAATTTAATACAGTCTAGCCTATAATCTTGAAGTTCCTAAGGCCATCAGTTATAAATATTCATTGTGTTTGGGTATGTGTAAGCACAAAGTAGATATAACTCAAAAGTTAACCACACATGTCTAAAATATTCTAATTTTTACTTGGAACATGACTAAAATGTTCATATTTTTACTTGGAAACATGATATTGCATCTTGCCTATAAAGATTGTGAAACTATTAAAATGGAGTCAAATATCTGAATAATATTTTTAAAACTATAGCTTGATAAGTTGACCCATTGTTAATTAAATATTCTATAAGAGGTCTCAAGTACTATAACAAAATTTACTTGTAAATAAATGATGTCTAGTAAGATAAAATAGTAATATTTTAATTAAGAGAAATAGTGTTAATCAAGTGTCAGTTTCTGTGTTTTTTTAATAAATATGAGAAAATACTAATGTACTTAATAGTATTATATTTTGTTTAAATTCATTATTGTTTTGAGACTTTCTTTTCATAAATCTATATAGTGAAATATGGTCTTATTTACCCTCTATTTTCCTTCTCCAATTCCCCCTATATGCCTTCCAATATGTTATTCTCCCAACTACATATAGTATATATTGTTATGATAAAATACCATGATCAAGGCAACTTGAAAAGGAATTATTATTCCTTTATTTTTTTAAAATATTGAGACTTCCAGTTCCAGAACAGTAAGAACCCATCTCCATCATGACTGGGAAGAGTGTCAGTATAGCTGGGAGTTCACATCTCAGACAAAAAACAGGAGGCAGAGAGACCAAACTGGAAATGATATAAGCCTTCAAGCTCTCAAACTTTGCCCCCAGTGAGTGACATACTTTCTCCAGCAAGGCCACACCGCCTAAGCCTCCCGACAGAGGCCATCAACTGATGACCAAGTATTGAAATGCCAAAGACTACTGACAATATCTCATTCAAACCACCATAGCAACTGTGTCAGTATGTATAGTGTATGTGCGTGCACATAGGTATAGGGCCATCCACTGGACCATGGAAAACCTACCAATGACCATTCTCAAACATAAATAAAATAGATTCTTCCTAATCCAGCAGCTGTCAATCACCAATAGATCCTGAGGAAGGCATTATGCCTGGAGATTACTTACCACCCCATACATGCCAGATTTTGGCTGGAAATGTCTTATTTTCATGTAGCAAAGGGCAATGGTTCTCTAAATTAGAATTATTCAATTATGCTATTTTAGCAACATATTCATTAGCTTATCAAACTTTACTGTACAAATGTTTTAAAGTCTGCAAATAACCACTACCTCTAGGAATAAAAAAACATGATTACAAACATAAAATAAAATAAACACTATCACTTATAATCTCTCTACAACCATGAATCACTAGAATTCAGATACTGAAATTGTGGGAAAACCTGGATAAACCACCTGCTCTTATTTTCCCAATAAA
>LZPO01009513.1:0-14541 GCA_001675575.1 Neotoma lepida
GTTTAATCTAGTGGCTGTTCTGTTCTCTGACCCCAAATAAGTTTTATTAGGGTACACAATATTTTGGGGGACATAATATAATCACCACAGGCCTCCATAGCCTCATATGTTTGAATACTTAGCCTCAAATTGGTGGAAGTTTTTGGGGAAGAATTAGGAGACGTGGTCTTGTTGGAGGAGGTGCGTCACTGGGGGGTGGGCTTTGTGGTTTCAAAAGCCCAGGCCAGGCCCAGGCTCACTGCTCTCTACCTCCAACTTACGAATAAGATGTAAGCTCTCAACTACTCCAGCTCCATGTCTCCTGTCTGCTGCAATGATTCTCACTATGATGGTCAAGGACTCAGCCTCTGAAACTGTAAGCAAGCCCCAATTTAATGCTTATTTTCTAAGTTGCCTTGGTCATGGTGTCTCCTCACAGAAATAGAACAGTAACTAAGAAACTGTGCCTCAGAAATCAAAACAAACAGTCGTTGAAGGGAACAGACCAAGGGAGTTGAAAGAATCAGGCCTTCAAAAACAAGTAAAAAACTTAGAAAAATGACATAGCGTGAAACAGAAACAAAAGAGCCACATCTGAGAGATTGATGATTGCCAATAGCTGTCTAAGCCATGCACTCCTTACAAATAATGGGAGCAAAGAATTTTTCCAAAGGAATATAGGACTGTGGAATATAGGAAGGACTGTGCGTTTTCCTGAACTACTGAAAGTCATCAAGCATGGTTCCAGGAGCTGTGGCCNGAAAGAAGCAATCTGAAGGCACCAACTCTCTCTCTTTATTCTCCCTAGGTTTGAGTGATGGCTTTCAGTTTTGATAAAACTAGACATTGGAAAGGGGAGGTGATTTTTCAAGTTTCCCTGTCAGCATGAGACCCTCATCCCACAGTAGCTCAGGCCCTGTGAGACATTTGTAGGATCTTTGCCAACAGACAGAAGGAAATGCTATCAGGACGCAGCATTTATTTATAAGCAGCAAGATGCTCAACACTGTGCTAAGTGTCTTTGAGTGTCTTATCTCATTTAATCTTTGTTAATTAGGATCATGAGTCCATTTCTCAAATATCCCAAGAAGTCCTAAGACACCTTGCGCCTGATACTTGGAATTATTAAAAGTGCATTATGGTGACACCTCAGATAAGTCCAAATCTCTTTCTGCCCTACCTGATCAAATATTCATTTCAAAACCATGTGTGCTGAAATGAGCCATGAGGGAGTCAAGAGAATCAGTTATTCAGGTGGTGAAAATGTGTGAACGCAGCTGGCAGATGACATTCCAGAACGATGAATTCCCATCTTGTCCTTGTTGCTTCGGGCAACAACTGACAGGCCTGACTGGTCATTGGCTTTCTAGTCCTGGCACTGATAGGAATGAAATTCTTAGTGTCNCAGATACTTAAAAGCCATCCCTGTTAGGGTGGATACAAACGATGCTGGAGGGTCCTTCCTCCATGGAGATGTAATCAATATGGTCTGGATTCTTGACTTGAACCTATAATTATGTGGGCATTATAAAGGTGGCTTCCTGTTACACAAAAGATTATATTCAGAGTAAATAAACAAACAAATAGATAAAAAAATGAATGAATGAATGAATGAATAAAATAAAGATGTTGCCTGTGTTGTTCTTCACCATATTTAAGAGGCTTTCAGGCTGATGGTGTAAGATAGAGCATAGTGTCTTTGGAGCTTTGGGTGGGAAGTTTCTGTACCAACTATGAAACCCTCTTGATGACTTGCAGAAATCATGACTTTAATGAACAGCTTGTTGTGAATTTTTGAAATTTCATTGACCCAAATACCTAGATTTGAGTCGGGGCTTTAAATAACACTTCTGATTTGGCACTTTCCATGCAGTCAGGAGGCTCAGTGTGTAAAGGCCTGAGTTTGTTCTCCAGAACCCACATGATGGAAGGAGGAGGGGTCATCTCCCACCTCCATATACCCCCACAATACTTGCATAAATAAATGGAATTGTTTTTTAAAGAAAAGGGTCTTTGAGAATACGAGTCATCCCTCTATACTGTGTTTTACATACCACAGAGCACTGGTGGTATGAACTGAATTACTAATTCCCGATCACACACGTGGCTTTTTATCATCAAGCGATCAGACATTTGACCAAACCCTAGCACCATTACTCCACTCAAGCCCAAAACTTCCCTGGCCTGTTCCGTTATTAGATTTGTGTGTTTTTACTACAGTCATTGTTCCTTTGTGAACAACAAATATTCTGTGGACTGTTTCAAGTTCTGTTTTCTATGGTTCTTTTAAAACTGCATGCTGGAGAGAAGGATTGGCTGTTAAAGGCTCTTGCTGTCCCTGAAAAGGGTCTGGGTTCAGTTTACAGCACCACATAGTGACTCACAACCATCCATAATTCCAGTTCCAAGGGATCTGACTCTAAGGACACCAGGCACACACATGGTACACACGCATAAATGCAGACAAAACACTGATAAACATAAAATAAATCTTTAAAAATTAGAAAAAAGCTGCATATGTTTACCAGAATGTTTCCTATGGGAAGCCAACAATTAAGATCAAGGTGCTGCCGCTGCTACCTAGTGGTGCTTTGATGTATTAGGTTTGTGTCTGTGGAGCATTGACTCTACGGCACTTCTGCTCTCTAGGACCTGTGGTCAGGGCTGGTGAACATACACTAAAGTAGGCTGGATCTTTCCTTCTGGACATGCTAGCTCGCCTTTCAGCTTTCTTTGAGGGACTCTGAGAACTTGTCATTACAGCTAGCCCATCATGGCTTAGGATGCTGACATATGGGACTCTGATCCAAGTTCTAGTTAGCCCAAACTTTTTTTTTAAGAATTGCCAGAATTAGTAAGTTATTAGAAAATTACCTCTTTCAGCTTATGCTTTTGTCCTAGGCAATACCAAAAGAGGGTACAGTTGGGTTTTGTCATGTTAAACGGAATCTTGAATGTTACAGCTGGTTCCATTTGGGAAAGTACCTTTTACTCTGTATATGCTCAGGGTTAAGACTGCCCAAGGAAAGCACAATGGAGCCTCCATGGCTCCAGGTACTCCAGAGGCCAAAGAGAAGAATCCCCCGAACTCAGAGGGACAACACGGGGACAATCTGCTTAAAAAGGAAATTTGCATACATAAGGATAGATGTGGACACATAACACCCAAAGTTAAGCTTGAAATAGCAGCCAAGCTCATGGTTAGTAATACCCTCCTTTAGATGGTTCATATTATTTCAGATGAAGACTGTGTGCATGCCTAGGAAAAGGTTCTTTTACCCACGGTTTTCTCGACCCTTTTACATTCCCCCCATGTCTGAAATGCCTAGTTGTGAATACCTTTAGTTAGAGTTTTTATAACCACAAGAAGGGCATGATCCTGTGACCTGATCCTGTGACCTTGCTGCAGTGTCTGAAACTGTCTGGTTGCCTCAGCTNTGCTCTCAGTCTCACTTTTTACTCTGTTGCACTCCCTTGCTTGTTACTTTCTCCTCTCTTCTTAAACATTTACTCTTGCATTTATCACCCAATAGGAAAGTGTCTGGGCTATCATTTTCCACTCTAGGCCAAGCTCATGTTCTTTGTAGCCCATTGATTTCTAAACAGTTTCCAGATAACAGGAACTTAGTAGGGTTAATGAATTCAACATTTCAGCATGGAGTATTGGAAGTGAAATTTTACATTTGAATTAAATAGTAGTTACTTCTAGAATGGGAACCAAGAGGCCACAGAGCAGTGAAAAGTGGAAATCTTCCCCTGGAATTTTTTAGACAGCATACATATATTATATGTTTAAAATAAAACTTAAAAAGTGCTTACAGGTTTTGTTTTGTTTTTTTAAAAAGCAGCTGAGGTCAAGGGGTATGAAATGACCATTGCCTGCTGTTGCATAGGGAGTGGTTATTCACTAGTGTGCATCTGAGGCTTCTTTGCATCTTCCAGGACCTTGACTGGTACCTCAACCAAGACAACCTGTTTGGTATTCCTGAAATCATCAGGGTACGCGCACTCGCGTGTGTGTGTGTGTGTGTGTGTGTGTGTGTGACCTAGAAATTATTTTTATTTCATGTGTATGAATGTTTCTCTTGAGTGTATGTCTGCATATCATGTGTGCCTGATGCCTGAAGATACCAGAAGAGGACATCAGGTCCCCTGGAACTTCAAGCCACCATGTGTGTGTTGGGAATGAAACCTAGGCTCTCTATAACTGCTGAGCCACCTTTCCAGCCCTACACAACCTTTTTGTTACCCAGTTTCTTGTGGCATTAGCCACCCATACATTTATACTCAAAATTATATACTGTGTACATGATAGCAGGAAAAAATCCTATCAGTTCCACTCTCAAACAGCCATTGGCAGTGTTCTCTGATGACGCTGTGATGATGTCAGACTTTTGTCTGAGTGGCTCACCTGGGTTCACAAGCAGGTCTCAGGGAAACCTTTAAGTTGTGAACAGGTCTTTCCAACTAGGAAATCCACTATTACAGGTAAGGGCTGTCCACATGGGAAAGACTTCCCACTAAAATAGTCATCACTCAAGGTCAAATTTCTTTTCTGTCACCCAGTGGGAGAATGCAAACTAAAGAAATAGTAGTGTTTGCAGCTCACAATTCCTCCTTCATACGGGCCAAGAGCAGGAGAGGCAAAGTGACTCTGCTTCCCTGAGAAATATTAATTGCTTTTTCAAAATATGTGTTAAAGCTTTTAAAAAGCCAAACGCGCACTGATTCTAAATGGAGCTGACACCTTGATCCTCCATTGTGGAATAACATATGAGTGAGGCGTCCCGGTGGACTGCCATGCCCTACAATATTTATTACTGTAAAGATCGCAGAGCTCTTAGCCACTTGGAAACGTGTAAAGGCCCTTCAGATCCCATCCTCTTGACTTGTGTCTTCACATGTTAAAATTATGGTTGCCTTTGGTCTCATCATAATGCCTGCTCAGAACTGTTCTTCTATCTCATCCTCAAAATATGCAATAATACTTGGCTTTTCAATAAGTTTCAGAAAGAATCCAGATATGAAAGTATACCTAAGCTGTATGTGGTGTGTGAGTTTAACCTCAGCATTTGGGAGCAGAGGTAGACATATCTCTCTGAATTCAAGGCTAGCCTGGTCTATCTAGCAGCATGGGATACACAGAAATACCCTGTCAAAACAAATCAAAAATAGACATTAGACATAAATACATTCATTTTTCATCCCCGGGCCGTTGATGTTTGGCAACTCCTAGCCAGTTTTTATTCTTCTATTTTTTAAATTTGCAAAATGGTAACTGTGTGGCTGATGTTAAGCCACAGGGCTCTGTGGTAATTCATCAGCTATTGTTACTGCTGGTGGAATCCCACTGTAGTTTGCTTCAACACATATATTTTCAAGAATAATTATGTTCAAGAACCTCCTTAGGCCCTGGATGTAGCTGAGTTGGTAGAGTGGGCCATGGGCTTGATTCTAAGAACCAAAGAAACCATGTATGGTGGAAATAATAGAAGGTTTAGAAGTTGAAGGTCATTTTCGTCTACATGGTGAATTCCAGGCCAGCCTGGGAATCAGAAGGCACTACTGAAAAACAACAAAACAAAACAAAACAAACCTCTTGATATATGTAAATTAGTAGATGCTCTTTTAAAAATTAAAATACTGGTTAACATGAAAATTATTCTATAGTTTTTTATTAAAGTTTTTATTACATGTTCTCTTATTCGTGAAAAACAAGTTAGGCTGGCTTATTCAATAAGATTAGTAACTTGCTTATAAGTCTTGAGTTCTGTGTTACATATTAAATTATGCATGACAATTATGCAAATGGAACATAATACCAGACACTATTCATTTGATTGCCTGACAACAATCTTTCCTGAGCATCCCTCATTCTTTGTAAAATCTCATGAGATAATGGCAGTGTTATCATTTCTGTTTTTCAAGTGAAGGAGTGATTCAGAAGCAATAAGTACATCATACCACCCCCTAAGAAATTATAGTTTATTTGATGAGCATATTTTATATAGCTCTTCATTGAAGATGTTGTTAATAAATGCACTTTTAGAATGGGCAGATCTGTACTGTAAATAAGTGATTGCTTAAAAATAGGCGTAGGTTTGATTCCCATCCCCACAGCTTGTAAGAAGAATGTAGGGCCACAGCAGTTCACATCTGCCTGTAGCCCTGGCTCCATAGGGTCCACCTCCTCTGTTAGCCTCAGTGCCACGAGCCATGCACATGGAAAGTAAATTCATGTGCTCACACATACACGTAAAATAAATTAAATAAATCTTTTTTAAAGAAAATACTAAATGCCTGTCTCCTGTGTTGTGAGGATTATTAGAATATGATATTTAAAAGCTTCTGATCGTTGTTCAGGTGCCAAAGGGGTTCCTTAAGTCTCTTCCTTACATTTCCACAATGATGATAAAATACTAAAATAATTAATTTCTTATGCATACTATGTGCATTGTGCACATATACTATAAAGATTATAAATTTGTCCCAGCCAATCCTTGAGAAAACACACATATGGCAGCTCTTATATGGTCCCTAAGCAGTTCTGTCCCAGAGCCTGTGTTAATCCCTATATGATTTGAAGATGTGTTCCAATAGGAAGATACTGGATTCAAATCATATATGTTTTTAAACATAAACACAGTTTTTCTCATCCTAAAACAAGTAAATCTATGAAGCCATTAGGATGACCAGAGCAGTGACCACTTTCCTGACTCACACTACTCACACTTCTGTGTCTATCTTTGTCCCTACCTTGTTTTTCCTGTTCCTCCATTGTGCTTCTGCTTACCTCCTTCCCAGTTCTTGCCTTCTGATTCTGATACTCTTGTTCCATGTCTATAAGTGGAAGTCTCTTGAGGATGCTGGGTTTTCATTATGGTCCCTAAGTGGACAGATTTTCCCTGGACTGAAGAAGCCTGTTCCTGGCATGTATTTGGCATTTGGTTTTGCTCCTGGGTGGGACTGTTGAGTGGGATCCCGGTGGTGCTGAGGCGTCAGTGCCTTTGTTCTTGCTTTGTGAGGCTGTGGCATTAGCGGTTTCAGCTCTTGTTGACCCTGCTCTCAGCCAAAGCTTTACAGCCTTTAAAGAACAGTGTGGAGTTTGCTTATGATACATTGGAATGAAAGAAAAAAAATTCTCCCGAGTTACAAATGGTTTCATTTACCAAAATGACTATTTCACTTGGAAAGTTTTGTCTTTTCTGTAGAAATCCCAGGAGTTGGGTGGGCTTGGTGTCCTGTCTCACACTCCAACCCACCACCCACACATTCATGTTAGCAGATGCTAAGAGCTTTATTCCAGGTTTGGGGGAGGTAAAACCTTGAGCAGGGAATAATCAAGTCATACATTTCTGCTTTTATTTAAAGAAACATTTTGAAAATACAAATCTCTAGAACTTTTCCACTTTATATAACTGAATAAAGGAAAAATTTCAATTGAAGTGAAAGTGAGAAAGTAACCATAGGATTGGTATAGAGTGATGGCATCAGTAATGGCTATTTGAGGAAACCTTGTTGCTCCTGAGATCTGTGCCTTTTGTGTCTGCACTTATCTCCTACTTGAGTTACTGGACTAACTTACGGTCTTGGCTACTTAGGATTCATCTTCACACCATGACCTTCAAATCAGATAGCACTTGTTGAAGACTTGTTGAAGTGCTTCAACCTACTCTTTCAAGGCATCTAAGGCTCTAAAGAAATGAAATGTTTCTTCTCTTCATAAAGAAGAAAACTTCTTGTCCGGCGGTGGTGGCACACACCCTTAATCCCAGCACTAGGGAGGCAGAGGCAAGCGGATCTCTGTGAGTTCGAGGCCAGCCTGGGCTACAGAGTGAGTTCCAGGAAAGGCTCCAAAGCTACACAGAGAAACCCCATCTCAACACCCCCCTGCCCCCCCAAAAAAAGAAGAAGAAAATTTCTTTAAACTTTTATCCTAGGCCTGGGGAGATGTTTCAGCAGTTCAGAGGGCTTTCTACTCTTCCATAAATCCCAGGTTTGGTTCCCAGCACCCCTGTTGCATGGCTCACTACCACCTTTAACTGTAGCTCCAGAGAATCTAGCTCCCTCTTCTGGCCTCCATGGGCACCTGCATGCACACATACACATACTCATACATGCATACACAAGCTTCTCAGGAGTCCACTGTTACATTTTTGGGTAGCATAATTCCTGTTTGTGTTGTGTCATAAAGACAAGTAGCTGAGGCATGGAAGCTTTGTGCAGATTTTTGTTAGCCTGTGTTCTATAACACATAATTCCAGAGGCCTCTGTGGGTTTTGCTCTCACTGTTGGCTCAGCTATGGCTTTTCATGAAGACACCCCCCATCTCTTTCTTGCTTTCCTTCTCACNAGAAGAAAACAATGAATTGGGTGCTATTTAAATGTTCTCTACTAATATGTATTGAAAACTGCCCTGCCACAGGGCACAGCTTCTTGGAACACTGCCTTGTACCAGCCCAGTTTTCCAACCAGGTGGTTTAACCCAAACCTGAACTTCGCTTTCTCTAGGCCTATAATTCTTTTAAACCAAATGATCACAGCAGAGAACTTGGGAGGAGCCTAGTTTCATGTGTGAGGTTTTCAATAAAACCTAAGTGGAGTGTGGGTAGAAAACCAAAGCCATGAAAAGCAGTGAGTGCTGACACCAGAGGAAAAATCTACAGACCTCTTACACCTCCCGGGTTCAGTGTTGGGGCAAAATGGAACAGAGGAAGGGCTCTGTACTGCTACCTAGGAGAGAAGGCAAGCTAGGCCAGCCTGATTGAATTCATTTGTTATATATTCGTGAGATTTTAGACTTATTATTATTTATTAGTGGAAAGTGTGTATGTGCACATGCCCATGAGTGTTTTTGTTCATTTAAAAGTTTTGGAAAATACAGAGGAGGATACATTATAAAATTTGGGGCTAGGGATGCAGTTCAGTTGGTAGAGTACTTTCCTAGAATGCAGAAAGCCCTGGGTTCAGTCCCCAGAACTGCCTGTATGATGGTACAGGATGTGGAGGCCAGAGGATCAAGAGTTCAAGGCCACNGTTGCTTACATAGATAGTACCAACCCAGCCTGGGCTACATGATACCTTGTCTTTAAAAAAGAGTTTAGCATTAGTTGTTTGTTTTCTGCTCTGTTTACCTCAACCAAAGAAAATGGATATACTAGTTTCCTTTGAGGAAAAAGTCATTTTAGTTTAGATATGTATTTGGTTTCCATTGAAGTTGGACATTGAAATATATGTCAGTTATCCAGGAGTGATAGTCCACACTTTTAATCTGAACACTGAGGCTAGCCTGGTCTACAAAGTGGGTTCCAAGACAGCCAGGGTTTCATAGAGAAACCCTATTTTGAAAAACCAAATAAGCTTTCCTTTCTGCTGGGTGCCGAATGCTTTTGTCAAAATGGGCAAGTTCATGAAACCTGGGGGAGTGGTGCTGGTCCTGGCTGATGTTACTCCAGATGCAAAGCTGTCATCATTGATGACATTGATGATGGCACATCAGACCGCCCTTATAGCCGTATCCTTGTGGCCAGAATACACCACTATCCCTGAAAAGTGACAGCTGCCATGGGCAGGAAGAAAATCTCGAAGAGGTCAAAGNTCAAGTCCTTTGTGAAAGTTTATAACTACAATCACCTCATGCCCACAGGTACTCTTGGATAACCCCTTGGACTAAACCATTGTCAACAAGGATGTCTTTAGAGACCCAGCCCTGAAACGCAAGGCCAGGTGGGAGGCCGATGTCAAGTTTGAGGAACAATACAAAACAGGGAAGCACAAATGGTTTTTCCAGAAGCTTCACTTTTAGGTATATTTTTGTTTCCATCATTAAAAACAACAACAACAACAACAACAAAAAACAACAAAAAAGAAAAACCAAATAAATAAATACTAATGATAGAAAGAAAAAAAGAGAAACATGTACCAGTTCACCATTGGCCATTTTGTTTTGCTGTTTTCTTTCCCTGCTGATTTAGGATGTATATGTGGTATATTAAGTAGCACACTTAGATATGATGGTGTTGCTGATGAGTCATGATGTGTAATGCATAGAAAGAGATACTGAAGAGGGTATTGGAATCAAATGTGTCTAAAGGCAGGAAATTTGATAACTAAAGATGAGTATTATTCCAGATACATTACAAACCTCCTTCCACACCAGCTTTTTAATGACTGCTGTTTTTCTTGATGTGTGTTCTATAAATTACGTACCCTGCCCTCAATTTTTATTACCCCGTCCTTTATAAAGTTTGAAACAGTAATCATTGGTGCTATAGAAGTCATTGAGCACTTGCCAAGGGAGTGATGCCCAGCCTAAGCTGGAAGGACCATAGGAGCTGTCATTTTCTTTCCTCCTCTGACTAGGATCCTCTTAGATACAGGGAACTGACATTGGGAGATGACCCTACCTGGCCACCTCTTACAAGGTGTGTCACNTTTAGTAACAGAACTGGCATTCAGAGGTTTCTGCTTTTCAGCACCAGCTACAAAGCTCTTTCTGGAACACCACGTAGCTTCTTACACCTAAAAATTGATGTCTGTAGATGAAAAAATGATTTTTCTTTTGTGGAACCATAGTGTCTAAATTACATAGGCGGGAAGTATCCAGGAGACAAGTGTGCTGTGGGACCAATAGAAATAAAGCACAGCCTCCCTCCAGAATCACGGCTGCCCTTGGTAGAGTGATGTGTTACAGAGGCAAAATGAAGTTGACACTGGTCTACAGAGCACACAATGACATTTTTACATGTGTAGGTTCATATAATTAATTAAAATGAATGTCGTGTCACCACACATATCTTCCTATGCCCCCTTGTAACAATACTGTTCCCACCATCACTTCTAATTCCTAGCAACCACTTACGTATTCCCCATCTTTATAATTTTATTATTCTGAGAGTGTTAAATAAATTAAATCGTACCATATGTGACCTTCCGATACTTCCTTTTCCCTTTTTCCCCCAGATGAACATATGCCCTTGAGGTAAATCTAAGTCGTTCCATATATTAATAACTTCCTTTGGGTTGGGTGGAGGTGGCATGTGTTGAGCATGTGTGGAGCCGTAGGTTCAATCTTGGAACACCCCCTCCCCGTTCTCCTCTTCACTGCTGGCTAGTACTCTGTGACATTGATGTACCACAGCTGATTCACCTGTTTTAGGGCATTCTTGTTGTTTACAGTTCATGGCAATCTGAAGTAACAGTGCCCTAAACAGCCACCTAAAGATTCATTTGCCTGACATCACACTGTAAGTGTATGTTTAATTCCACAAAACTGCCAAACTTTTGTAGTGGTGATATTATTTTCTGTCCACATAGGAGAGCTTCGGCTGTTGAGCGGATGCTTGTTGAAATGATGTCTCTAGCAACGACTGTGGGCACACCTCTTTCTTCTTCTAGCCCTGTGCACTTTTTAACCATGATTTTTGCAGCTTTGTGCATACAGATGTTTAACTCACCTACGATATATTTATCCACAGTGTTTTTATTGCATTGTAGTTATGTGTATTGATAATACCTGTTTTTCCCCCATAGGCTACCATTCATTATTTACTAGTTTGAGTGATAGTTTCCCCTTTATGGCTCTTTCCTCTGCTCCTTAATGTAGTTATCTTTAAAATTGCCTTATATCAACTTGGAATGGCAGGAGTGATGTCACACATAATTTAGAAATTGAAACATAAGAGGAAAGCCCATTTTTATTAACCCTGATCTCTCTGCCTTCTTCCCTCCTGAGGCTCCACCTTCCTCTTTTTCCTTGTGTCAGGCAGGAGACCTTCCTTAGTTCTTCCAGGAGTAAATTCACCTGATTTTTTTTCTTCACCTGAGAAGCCCCTAATGTGCCCTGCATTCCTAGAGGATGTTCCCTCCGGGTGAGAGTTCACAGTCCACACTTCTTTTCTTTCAGCCTCCTAAGATTGTGTGTTGTATCAAAACATCGCACGTATAAATATGCACAAGACTGTGTGGATAAAAAAATCAAGCACTGAAGTGTATCTGCTGCCATTTCCTTTCTCCTGCCCTTGCTGATGAGGAATCCGATTGCATTCCGAGTGTGCCCATGCTCACCAGTTAGCTGTTGGCTTCCCCTCTGCCTCCCAGCTTCTCTTCCCATCCCTGATNTTCAGAAGTTCAGTACTGGGCTGAGGATGGGGCTCAGTGGTAAATGCTTGCCTAACTTACACAGCGCCCTGAGTTCAGTCCCCAGCTGAACTCAGTCACAAACTGAAACTAATAAGCCTCCATATCTTCTAATGGGCTTCTTGTGGGGGTCTGTTCAGCTTCTTCAATATGTAGATTTGCATCTACTTGGGAGTTTGAATAGTTGTCCATCGTTGTTTTTCTAGAGTCTTTTCATCCTACACCCTTCCTTAACTCTTGCCGTGTCTATGGTGACAGATGTATAAGGACTATTTATATGTTGTTGTTTCTGTTTACCAATTCTTTCCAGTCTAACTATTCTGCTGGCCTGTGACTCCTGTGTTCAATGATTCTCCTGCCTCAGCTTTCCGAGTTGTTGCCACTATCGGTGCATGCACTATGCTCAACTCACATGTTTTTTGTTTTATGGAGTTTTTGTTGTTGTTGTATCTTTTCATTCTAAAATGTCAAAATTTTAATGTATGTATCTTCTCTACCTCAATCTCTCTAGAGAAAGAGTCTTGACATACAGTTGCAATTGGCCTGGAATTTGCTATCCTCCTGCCTCGGCTTTCTGAGTGAAGCGATTACAGTGTGTGCCATCATACATGACTGGGTGAACTTTTGTTGCTGATGATCTCGAATGTTCCTTCATTCTAGGGGTTGATGTCTCAGGCCTCTGGTGCTGCTATTTGAGGTAGATATTGTTTGTTGATCTCCCTTACCTGTTTTGTTTCTTATGCTATATTAACCCGACAAAAGTTCAGCATTGCTTTGAAACACTCTTCTGAGTGTTGACAGTCTGTCGGTTACTTCAGTACTCTCTACTCTTAAATGATGCTTGGCTGCAAGTCTCCAGACACAGCACTTCACACTAAATAAGACTGACAGTGAAGTGAGGCGGAAGCCATTATCTCACCTTTGTGCACACAGCCTGTGGCCTTTTTGTTTCATAATAAACAGTGTCAGCACTGAGGAACTTTTCAGCACCTATTGACAACAGCATTTCCCTGATTCACTCTAAGCCAGGCTTTTACAAACTGATGACCTTATATGGACAGTCGTAGCATGCACAATCTCATAGGAATCTCTATTCAGAATCCCCAACCACTCTACTAACCAAATTCAACATTGTAATAAAAGTCTTATCTACCATGATCAAATATGATTTCCTTCATATCTCCTGTGGACTATAATATATCGCTGTTAGTTGATACAATAAAAATGTACTCTCAATGCTAAAACATCATTTGATAGGATTAGCACTTCTTCCTGTAAGTTAGTCTGAGATAACTAGGAATAGAATCATGTATTCCTAGTGGCAACTTGCTATATTAAATCTCAAACTGACATTAGATTTAATGGGAGATTTATTTGGAATTCTTCTTAAAAATCATCAGAAAGCCAATCAATATGCTGACCATTATTATATAATTACTGTGGGTGTTCCAGACAATGTATTAATATATAAAACATAAAGGATCCTGGAGAGATGGCTCAGTGGTTAAAGTCATTCTCTGCTCTTGTGTTTCTAGCACCCACGTGGCATCCCACAACCATTTATAACCCCAGTTCTGGGGATCTTGTGCCCTCTGTTCTCTGTGGGCATCCACACACACGATGCACACAAACTCATGCAGTAACATACATACACATAAGTAATACATTTTTAAAAAACAAAAGATAAAACTACAAAAACCATCATTCAAGACCATCAACTTTTAACAGCTTATTGACTGGTCTTATCCATATTATCACTATATCCATTTAGGACTAGATATCTNATCTTTATTATTTCACTCATGATAGTACAGGAAGACCATCATTCTTAGGAATGATCCTGGGAAAAATAACAGGGAGTATATAATGAAACTTTATATGTTAGCATTGTATGCTTGTTTGTCCTAGCACTTAAAAGGTTGAAATAGGATGATTATGAATTCAAGGCCAGCCTGGACTATACAGTGAGTTAGAATCTGACAAACCGAACAACATTAATGTCTTAGAGTTAATAGTTCTGTGATGAACACCGTGACCAAAAGAAAGCTGGGGAAGGAAAGAGTTTATTTAGTATACATATCCCAAGTTGCAGTTCCCTGAGAGAATCCTAGGCAGGAACTCAAACCCCATAGGAGCTTGGAAGTGGAAGCTGACATAGAGGCCATGGAGGGATGCTGCTTACTGGCTTACTCAGTCTGCTTTCTTAACAGAACCCAGGACCACCTGCCCAGGGATGGCACCTAATGGGCTAGGCCCTTCCACATCAATCACTAATTAAGAAAATGTCACCGAGCAGTGGTGGCACATGCGTTTAATCCCAGCACTTGGGAGGCATAGGCAAGTGGATCTCTGTGAGTTTGAGGCCAGTTTGGTCTACAAAACCAGTTCCAGAACAGCCTGTTACACGGAGAAACACTGTCTCAA
>LZPO01009515.1:0-19158 GCA_001675575.1 Neotoma lepida
TCTATCTTTCAGATCATACATCATGATTAATAGCATTAGCTACTAAGCAATCAACATTCACAGTATCATTTACTTGATTTTCAGCTAAGACCTTATGGTACAAAATGAACATACCCAAAGTATGTCTGTCTATCATTTTCATATTTTATGTAACTTTTTGCATGACTTTGCACCAAGAATGCCCACACATTTCTACTTTTACATTATGACCAACTTCAGAAGTGGGCTTGTTAACTGAGCATGTTTAGGAATCTCTCTTTGCTTGCTACAGGTAAAAAAATCTTTCTTAGCTCTTCTGTATTGGCTCTTGTGGTGGGTATTCTTGGTTTTCAACTTAACTACATCTGGAATTAACNAAAGCCCATGCATCTGTGAGGGATTTATCTTAATTAAATCATATGAAATGGAAAAACCCACCATTAATCTGGTTCTTTTAAGGTGGGAAGATCTGTCTTTAATCTGGATTATACATGTTGGAGGCCCATTTGCAGAACATGGAAGAAGGAAGAATTTGTTTATTTACCCCAGCTCTTTCTAGAAAGTTCATTCCTTTAGTAGTGTTAGAGCCCACTTTTTAGAATTCCTGTTTATTCTGAAGACCAGCTGAGACATCCAGCCTTGTGGGCTGAACAACTCCTGGATTCTTTGTTAAGTTAGGGAAGACAGCAGGGTCAGTTTTTAGAGGCCAGGCATGAATGCTTCTGAATTGCAAGTCTTTGCAGAACTGGGACAGGTCTATGTCTGGGATGGAAGCCAGAACAGGAAACCACTGCATTGTATCCCTTCAGCATGCTGTCTCCTTAAGGAAGCTGCTTTTGTCACTCAGGACTCATTAGCAAATCAGGGCCTCTTAGTGGACACCTCAGTCTGCAACATTGGAGGGGTCTTCTAGCCTCCAAGTTGTAGATTTGCTCCATTCTCAGGCAGGATCATTACTGCACTGCGAGACCAGTCTCAGGAGCTATGAGAAGAGTGGCAGTGACTCTGGGTGAGCTGGGAAAAACCGACATGGTGAGCTAGGGGCTGCTTTCCAAAGATATTGAGGAATTTCTAGCTGAGTTACTGGAGCATGTGTTCTGGATCCTCCCCCAGGATTGGGTGTGGAACTAGAGGCCAGGCAGGGTATCCAGTTGGGACCAGAATGGCCCTTGTGACTCCTTGGGTCAGGGCACTGCCCTCTAAATGACTTCACTCTGAAGACTGGGCTGTTTAGAGCATGGGGAGCAGAGCCTGTGCGTAAAAGCATCCGTCTTGTGCATGATCAATATGCAATGTGCTTTGAATATAGCTCTGTAAGGCCGGTTACCAAACTCAGAAGTGTAGTTTCTCTAGTTATCCTCTAGAAATTCTACACTTAAATTCAACAATGAAGTTTAGGATCCATTAAGAGATAATTTTGTTGAGACCCAGTCTGGACCCTCGCTGGCTAGAATTGCTGTGACCAATACCCATAATCAGTTTAGGTGTATATTCAAATATAGGCAGACAACCTGAAAAACTTAGTATCCTCCCACTCTATAAACATATCAAGTTGTAAGAAAATACAATTCTCTGACTTATTTTTCTTACTATTTCTTATTATTGCCTCTGAGATAGAAGTTTATATTGATCCCTCCTTGAAAGAGACAATGTTTACTGTTATGTGTCATTTGTCCACAAGAGAAACATTTAAGCTCCATATCTCTTTGGTTAGGCTGTCTTTCTTGGTGATTTTTTTAAGAATTGAGTTGTCATGCATCCCTGCAATGCAGCTGCTATAGCCACACCTTGATAGTAAGAGGGACCAACATCCATGCATGCTCTGATGTCAATCACAAGGAAGCATCCTAGCATTTCCCCTTGGAGACGAGCCTGTGGGACCTCTCCAGCAAAGCCCACTGGCTCTTTTTTCTTTTTCTTTTTACTTCTTGTTGGGGGATGAGTGGAGTGTATATTTAAATGCTGTAGTGGGATGCTGTCGGTTGTTCGACAGTGCATTACTCCTTTTCCCTTTCTGTTTTCTTCCTCAGAGGTTGGTTCATTATTGCTAGAATTATCAGAAGTCTCCTCTGAGCTGTTCTCACTAAGATCTCTTAAAGAGGGGAGAATGTTCTGTTTCTTTCCCTCAAGGGGAGGGGCTGTGGGAACCGAGGATGGGTGAATAGTTTGCTCTGGTTCTGATTTAGGCTTAAGTTCTTGATCAGTGGTCAGAGCTTGATTGAGTGTTTTCCACATTGAGAACGCTATGGATGGCATCTGTTGTTCTCCACGCTCTGCATAATAAATCTTAATTTCTTTCCCTATGATTTCCCATGTATCAGAATTCATGGTTCCCTGGTCTGGGAACCCAGGGCTTACTTTCTGTATGAACTTAAGGAATTCAGAAAGTTGACTAGTACTTACTTCAGTACCTTTCATCTTAAGCATATGTTTAATCACGTCTGCAAAAAGCTGTTTCTCTTTGGAACCATCCTGACCCATGGTGCAAGAAATATTCTTAGTAGGAAAAGGGTATTCAACTACTCACCACTAAGAGGCATAGGGTTCCTCCTGGTCTGCAGCATCTTTGGTGATATCCATTGGTAGCCGGAACTTCAGGGGTCACCTTTATGACTCTCTGGGGAGACCATCTCTACTCTGGACAGCCTCTGCCAAGCAACACCCTTCCTTTTTGAGTGTGCTTGGTTGATTACTCTTCTGAGTCTGGGTACCCAAGGGCACCAGGTCTTGAATATTATTATGGACCAGCCTTCATAATATTCTTCCCAGGGGCTCAGAAAAGAAACTACGGATGGTGAGAATTATTTTCAGGAAAAGAATCTAAGTACACCAAGCTCTTTTGTCCATCTACTTTATTCCTCTGGGATAAAATCCTATCTATACAGCTTCAGTTCTGTTCTCGTGCCTAGCTCCTTTCTTGCCTGCTTTCCATCTACCTTTAGCTATTGTCTCCTCTAAGTTTTATATTAATTCTCTCATCTTAATTCTTCCTTGTCTAGGTCCTTCTCATCTCATTCCTACCCATATAGTACTTCCCCATCTGGCTTTTCCTCATCTTCCATCTCATCTTCAAGTTCTCTCATCAAAATCCTCCTCTCCATCTCCTTATACCTCAGTTCTCTTCAAGTCGCTGAGATATTCAGTTATAAACCCAAGCAATAGTGATCCTCTGGCAGAGCAAGGTCACCAGGCTTGAATTCTTACAGGGTCATAAAGGCAGGTAAGAATTTTCCTCAGGCAGTGACCATCAGGCTTTCTTTTACAACTCACAATGGGAGTGGTAAAGGAGGAGGTAAATTGAGAGCTAATGATTGGTTAGTATATCAAGAAGGGAATTTATATGCTCAACCTACCTTCCTAGAAGTGGTTAAGTAAGAAGTTAGGAGTCTATATATGTTAGTAAGGCCATAGAAGAAAGGAGGGTCTCAGCTAAAATTGCACAAGAAATAAAGCTACCCACCTGACCTAGGAAACAGGCATTGTTTCCACAAGGATGTTACCTTAGTTCAGTAGATCATTTGGCTTTGATTGCTTGATAGGTATTTTAGATAAATACACCATTAGGAGTTCTTGGAACCACACATAGCCTACAAGAAAATCATTGTAGGAATCAGCTAATATATATACAAAAACTAAAATATCACCAAGACTTCTTAAGCCATGGCTTGACCTTTGGAAAAGTCTTTGACTTTTCCAAGAATTAGCTTTTGTCTAGTAGCTGGATTCCATTACATTTTCCTGTGGCTTGCAGCATCTAAATTTATAATCTTTTAATCCTTGTTATAGTTCTCACTCTAGATAAGAGTCAAGCATGGTGACACAGCATAAATTCCACTTTTTGAGATGTTTTTCTCTAAGTCAGGCTGCCTGAGTTAGAAAAAGAATAATAAAATTTACCATACACAACCTCAGATTAAGTACCCATAGGTCAGAGGATATAAGATGCAGAAAACATAAAACATGTAAAATAATGGAGAAAGAAATAATGTTTGGATGTTTTAATTCCATAGGACATTTATGTCACATAACTAGAAAATGAAAACAAAAACATGAGTTTGGCAAGCATTCTGGGGCAGACACAAAAGTCGACAGCAAACCTGATCAAAAGGAGTCCCAAAAAGAGGCTTGGAGATTCCATGTGCAGAGAAGGGCTGAGAGAGCACATTAAGACTCAGAATAGCCTACCAGCTGTCATAGCTACCAGTGGTAGCAGCTTGTCTGACACCTAGCCTTCTAGTCCTTTGGTTCCCTTGGGATGTGTGCTTTCCCAAGTCCAGCTCTAGGCTGATGAAAATTCCCATGAACCGTCCATATCTAAACACTTCAAAGTATCAGCTTCCTTTGATTGCTAGTGTTTGAGGCAAATGGCTAAGAAAATTCTTCAGTCCATGTGGAAACCAGAAAATATATTATATAAAGCAATTTGTAAAAAACAAAGCAAACACACACCATTTAAGCCTGTTGTAACCTCCTTAGTTTATAAATGGGGTAATATTCTGAAGGCTCAGTGGCACCAGGAAGTTTATGGGTGTCGCCATTTTGGTTTATGTCAAATGGTTATAGTAACCAAGAATCCACATTGCATTTACTTTTTTAATGAAACCATTAATAAAGACAATAGCCAAGTCACATGACTGCTTCCCTTATAGTGAACTTACCAATAAAGATGGCAGTAAACCTGCTCAAAGTTAGCCCAGCTTCCTGCTAAGGTGAGCCCATTCATCATCAGGCACTGACCCTGTGGGATCCAGATGTCTCAGAGGTTAAATGTCTAATGTTACACCCTTTTTTTGAAAAGACACTTTAGTTAGGTTAGTATGAATACTATTATTAGTTAGGTTAAAATGGCATTCTCTTGATTTGTGGTGCCTTACAAAATGAATGAACCAATTATATCATTCCAACATACAACAGCTCAGAATATACATTCCCTTTCCAAATGAGAAGACAGTGACACAGTTAGGATAGATAGGGCCAAATGTAACCTGAAACACAGCAGGGCAAAAAACAGATCCCTCACCTCTGTTTCAGACACCTGGGGCTTCAGTTTCAAAAGGCTTAAATAGGTCTATCCCTGCAACTTCTCATACATCTCTCTTTCATTTTGGCCACTTCCACCTGCTATATCTAGCTCTCCATGGCAAATATCTCATAATTTGATATCTCAACATCATGNGGTCTAAAAATGCAACCCAGGCTTCATCATCACAGCTTCATGCAATGAACTCTAAGAGTCTCCTCACTGGGGCTCTGACTCTCAAACATAGATGCCTCCAGCAGTATTGAACTGAAACCTCAGAGGAGGAATCTATGATCTTTAAATTGTGCCTCTTTCTTGTTTCTGGAAAAAGTAGCATTTAGATGATATCACCATATTGGGATCTGGCTATGAATGGACTCTGCCCTACTTGGAACAGAGTAGCAAGATGTTCTGGATGAAGTTCCTTTCTGTGTCTAGGAACTGGCTGAGCTGAGTGGAGTCTTATCCTTAGGACACATTTCCTATCCTTACAATGAAAGGCAGGTGTCTTTTCTTTAATGGCACTAATCTCCTTGGAAATTACTGCCTCTGATTCAGTATCTGACTGCCAAATAAAGCAACCTAATTTCTGGATCAAAGGCATGAGCCACCCCACCCAGCTTGTCCATGCTTTTTTGAAGTTAATAATTGACATTGTTTTTCTGATGTATCTGCAATACTGTTGATTGTTTGTGTGTCTTTCTAAATATCTGTTAGCAGGCCTTTCTCTTGCAATGCCATATTCTACTCAGTGGTCCTAGAAACAAGGGAGCTGATCCTCCTTTTCTCATTCCTTCTAAAATCACTTATTTTTCTTTCCAAACTACATGATTTGTTTCTTTTTTGCCCTACTTGTTGCTATTTTTCACTATGACCTGCATGAATCATAAGTACTAACTATATAATGGACTCAGTGTTTTGTCGAAGAAATCATTACCTTTTACTTCAGCCTCAGTTTCTTAGGACATCGGCAGAATACAGATATCTTTGTCAAAATATTACACAAATGACCTAAGTTAATGCTTTACTGCTGTGAAGGAACAGTTGTCAAATCAACTCTTACCATAGAAGGCTTTTAATTGGAGGGTTGCTTACACTTTTCAGAGGATTAGTCCATTATCATCATGACAGGAAAGATGGTAATAGGCAAGCATGGAGCTGAGAGTTTACACAGTGATCAGGCAGGAAGGGAGAGCCTATTTCCAGTGACACATCACCTCGAACCATGCCATATCCATGCCATATCCCCTAATGTTTCCCAATCAGTTCCATGAATTCAGGAGTAAGCACTCAAGTATATATCCATATGAGGACCATTCTCATTCAAACTACCACATGACCTCTATCCTAAATTTCATGGAGTTTGTTTCCCACTGAATCCTCATGACCTTGACTGAATCATTCTCAGCACTCTCATCTAGTTCTTCCTGGAATGACCCATTAAGATCTGTGTAGAGCTTACAATGGCTTTTGATATCCAGAGACCTATTATCTTCTGCATTTCTCCAAAATACAATATTCTCAGATTCTTACAGCAACGTCATTTTAAAGCTACCAATTTTTGTTCTAAATTGCTTCTCTGTTACTGTGATTAAATACTTTTATCCAAAGCAGCTGTCATGATAAACAGGATTTTTTCGGTGATACTGCCAGGCCATATTAAATCATTTAGGGAGCTCAAGAAAAAAATTCAAGCTAGCAACTGAAGGTGAAAACCATGGTGGAACATTGTTTGCTGGAACTTTCTGGTCACTGTCTCATGCTCAGCTAGCTCACTTATCCAGTCTGTACCACTTGCTTAGAGATATTACCACCCTCAGTGACTGGACCCTCCCACTCAATCAACAATCAAGGTAATCTCAGACATAGCCATAGGTGATTCTGATCTGGACCAATTGGTACTCTTCAGATCATGCTAGGCTATGAAAGGATGATATTTAAAGCTAACTAGGACACACGGAAAATAAGTGTAAGAATATTTAACAATTCAAAAATTAATGTATAACCATATCAATCATTTAAATAACAAAACCACAGTCAAACATAGCAATAATTGGAAAACACAGATATGCCAAGAAATGGGAATAAGGAAGGCACTGATGTTGAGAGGAGAAAAATAATACTATTTCTTTACAGAAAGTCCCTCCAAACAACAAATTTCTAGAAAGTATTAAGATATCATAGCCAATTTTTAGAATATAAAATTACATTAAAGTTCATCATTTTCTGAAAAAAAGAATAATATGTAAATTTATAAGTAATAAAATAATGTGACATAGCCAGAATCACTGATGAAAGACAAAAACACAAACATACAAATAAAACATGATATTTTAAATAAGAACTACAAGATTCTAATAAAAATGCTAATCAAAGAAATCACAGGCAAGCACTCATATTGTGTGAACACTAGTACTCTGCTTTGCCAATAATAGAAAATGGTGCGTTTGCAAGATTATTTTTCCAAGCTTAGAGAGATTTGCTTGAAGCATGTTTCAACTTTGGAGATAATAGTTTTGACCAATAAAAAGTATTTCATTCTCTTATGAAAACTAAATTGGTGACTTTTATGATCAGTTAGAAAGTAATTT
This sequence comes from Neotoma lepida, assembly GCA_001675575.1. Classification (NCBI taxonomy): domain Eukaryota; kingdom Metazoa; phylum Chordata; class Mammalia; order Rodentia; family Cricetidae; genus Neotoma; species Neotoma lepida. Next base: position 7,591 of record LZPO01009515.1, read on the forward strand.
ATGGTTCCTATGATTGATAACTGGATGTAAGTTTGTAACACAGTGAGGTACAATAATGCACACCTTTAAAACCAAAAGCAAGATAACATATTTTTAAAGAAAATTTGCATGATTTATATTACATACATAAAGCAATGTGTTTTTGCTCTATTTCCTTTACAAGATATAAGTGCTTTTGGCAAAATAAAATATTCCCATTTTTTTGTGTGTTTGTGTGTGAGAGAATGTCTTCTATGTNTATGTAAGTGACACCCCAGAGAAAAGTGTGTCAGATCCCCTGAATCTAGAATTGCAGGTAGTTATGAGCCTCCTAACTTGGACATTGGGATCTGATCACAGGTCATCCCCAAGAAGAGTATGTGCTAAGCCACCTACCTGTGCAGCCTCAAAATAATTTTTATCCAATATTCTAAATCTTTCACATATTATCAAAACATAAAAGAACTAAATAAATGATGAGATATTCAATGATCCTTGTAAGCAGGATGAATGAACATTATAATTTCAGACATTTTTAATTTACAGCATAAATTCAACACACTCAACAATTTATAAAAGAAAACCTGATTCTAAAGCTATATGGAAAGCAGAAAAACTCAGAATGCTCAGTAGGATTGTGAAGAAATACTACACACATCGACACAAGCTGTCCTTTATATTAAGCAAAAAACTACAACAATCAAGAGAGGGTAATATATTTGTGAAAAAATAAACGGATGGAGAGAAACCATCAAGAAAACTTAGCACAAAACTATAGTGAAGTTTTAAACAAAGGACAAAAGGAAACTCAGCCAGGACAAGTGTGATGTTATCTGACTGTCTGTGATTATATATGTATAGAGATTAAGTGAAAAAGACTTCACAATGTAGCAGTAATTTCTCATTGGGACCACTAGACCACAAATGGAGACTTATTTTTAATTATGAAAGCTTGCCTTAGCTTAGGATTTTTCTCAACTAGCTCTTATAGGTCAAATTAACCTCCTTCTAGTAATCAATGTTTTGCCATGTGGCTTTTACCTTTCCTGAGTATGGCGTGTCCAACTTGCTCTGAGTCTGTTGGTGGAAATCCATGAAATCCATGAAATCCATTCCTTCTTCCTTCTCTCTGACTTACCCTTCCCAGAAGTCCCACTCATTGTCTCCTAATAGNTATTGGCCATTCAGGTTTTATTAAACCAATCACAGTGACATATTTTCACATAGTGTAAACAAGTATTCTGCAAAACTTCCTCATTTTGGTCTAAATAAAAAGGGAAAAGAGTTTTACTCTAACACAGTAAAACACAATAAGAACAATTATCAAGTAAGCATTGCATTCACAATGACAAGTCAATTTGTATTTGCCAAATTCAGAGAAACTATTATCTATCCTGTCTTGGTGAGTTCAAAGTTTTATAGCTAAATCACTATCATAAGTTGCATTACCAGCCTAAAAATATCCTTTCTGACCTTAAAATCTTTTCTTAGATAAACAAATTTTAGGTAAACAGCTTTATATCTCTTGACCTATAAACTTTACATCTCTATTTTAAGTCTTTTTCTGAATTTGGTAACAAAGAATACTGTAAGTATCTACTCTTCATCCCCCTCATCAGAGACCCAAGAAGTATAAAATATTACCCGAGTAAACAGGAAATGCTGAGCAAAAAACTCCCCAAATTATAAAAATAACAAAGACAGCTGGGTGCCTGAACAGTTACCCAAGGTTCCTCTGCAATGTTGGGGCATCCATCTTCAGCCTACAGACCAAGAATACTGACAGACTTTTTTGTGTAGTGGGAATTTTGAAGGAAAGTCCTACTTTGTCTTAGCAAAACTCAGCGGTAACATTTTTTTTGTGTCCTGATTGGCAAATTTGGACAGCAGTTGAGGGAAGGGCAGTTTCTTGCCCAGTGGCTAACTTTGCCACAAAGAAAGCAAACTACATATGGAGGTTCTTCAATGCCCATTATCTTTTTTTAAAGTAAAATGGTGCTGTCAGGAGCAGATGTTTCTGATGGAGATATTTTTCACATATGCTGTGAATATGTGTTGCTCTGATTGATTGATAAATAAAATGCTGATTGGCCAGTAGCCAGGCCAGAAATATAGGTGAGATAAACAAATAAGGAAAATTCTAGAAGAGGAAGGCTGAGTTGGGAGACGCCAGCCACTGCCAAAGGAGCAACATGCCTACAGACTGGTAAAGCCATGGAATATGTGGCAAAACATATAGATTAATAAAAATGGATTAAGTGTAAGAGCTAGTCAGCAATAAGCCTGAGCTAATGGCCATACAGTTCATAATTAATATAAAGCTCTGTGTGTTTACTTGGGTCTGAGCGGCTGAGGGACCACGCGGGAACTCAGGTGGGACACAGAAAAACTTTTTCTTACCAATGGCGCCCAATGTGGGGCAAGACTTTCCACCTAAAACTTGAGAGAACTTAAAAACAAATTCTAAAATTGAGCTAAGAACAGCTTTCTACTTCCTGTCTTGTGTGGGCCGAGATATAGAGACACCAGGGTACAGAGACATTGTGGCATGCAGATTTGAGCTACACTATGGTGGGTTTGAGGCATGAGGGCTTGAGCAAAACAACATGGCAGATTCTTGCTGCGGTACACAGTGGCATCTGCAAGCTGCACAGTACACTGCGTGATGGATTTAACTTTCACTCATACAGACAAAACGGTTAATGTGCCAGCTGCATGCTATCCTGATGGTAGCATAGACCCCAGAGTTGGTTGGTAAGCATGACTCTCCTGGGTACCATTGCCATATTGAAAAGCTGAGGTGGGTGGAGTCACAGCCAAGGCTGCTGCTTCTGTCCTACTCATTGCAGTTTAAAGCAATAGATTCACAATAACACAGATTCAAATGTAATAAGACTAAATGGTTTACATTGTATACAAAACTATACATAGGCTTCAAAGAGAGAGAGAAAGAAATATATACAGTTACATAAAGAAATAGTTTTAAAAAATAAAGTCTTTAAAGAAACACTAAAAATAATATAATAAGCCATGTAACAATATTTAACAGAGAATCTGGATTGTATTATCTTTGGGATTTTTAACTGCAGAGAGACATTTGATTGTAAAAGCTGCTGAGTTAAATCAACATGTACATTTTAAAGGTATCTCGATTTCAAAATTTATGTCTAAGGATAAGCTTGCTTTGGAAAACAAGCTCTGCTTTTGTTTCCACAGAAAACAAGAGGCTATGGATTTGTTCCAGGTTAAGATGGATCAGATTTAATCAAGCCAGACCTCCTGAACCTTAACAGACGGTACCTATCAACAAAGGTTATAGCCGGTCCTCCCAGGACTTGACCAGTATCTCGAATTTTCTCAGGATTCCCATAAGATTGCCAGTGCCCTCATCCAGCAGGAAGTAGCATGAAAAACTACGCCCACATTCCCAAAAAATGGACTATGGATGTTTCTTTGTTTAGATTGCTGATTATAAATTGTTATTGGTCATAGTCAATCTCTTTCTAAAAAAAGAAGGGGATAGGATATACAAATATAGGATATAGATATGATAGGATAAAAGGGTGAATTGTTGAATCTACTTTTAAAGAACAGCTTGTTTAAAATGTTTTACATTGGTATTAGTTTGTTAATACAAGTTTAAAGTTGATTTTGTTATGCTATATATATGCTTCTACTCTTGTTTAAGGTATTATGTTTTAACTCATTTAAATTGTAATGTATGATTAAAAATACAGATTAATAATTCTTCTATGATAATCAAACTTATAGTCATTTTAAGTTTTTTAGGTACACAAAGATATATTTCAGATAGATAGGTAATCTTCAAACACTTCAAAGACCTACAGAATATGGCATTAAAAATATTTTAAACTCTTAGACTTTCTAGACAGTAAGACAAGTCTGCTCCTGGCTGCACTGATTTACTTCAAAGAAAAAGATGGACATTAAAGACACTCCATATGAAATTTATCTTCTTGGCAAAAATAACCATTTGGGCTGTTCTTACANGAACTGCTTGAAAAAATGTTGTATCGACTGAATGTGCAGGACCCATGGAAAGGTGACCATTGAACTTTGCAAGACGAGATGATCCTTCAGGTTCCTGCTTCTCAAAAAAACTGGCAGACATTCTACGGGACACAGAGAAAAGCGACTGAGAGACTCTAGGCCTGTAGGCTAAAGAACGGATGCCCCAACATTAGAGAAGAACTTTGGTTAACATCCAGACAGCCAGCTGTCCCTGTCATTCTAAAATTTTGGAAATTGCTTACAATGCATTTCCTGTTTACTTAGGTAATATTATATCCTTCTGGGGTCTTTGATGTAGTTAAAGATTAGATCGTTATACTTTTACTTGGTTATGATAAAAGATAAATTAGATATAAAACTTTAGACTCACAAATATAGGATTGATAAAATATTTTCTTTAATTTTGCCAAATACAAATAGATATTGTAACTGTAATTCTTGCTAGATAACTGTTTTGTTTTATGTAATTTTACTATGTTGAAGTTAAAGCCTTCCTTTTAATAGAAAGAAAAGGGGAAATGATGGAGATATTTTTCTGTATGCTGTGAATATGTGTTGCTCTGATTGATTGATAAATAAAATACTGATTGGCGAGTAGCCAGGCAAGAAATATAGGTGAGATAAACAAGGAAAATTCTAGAAGAGGAAGGCTGAGTCGGGAGATGCTAGCCACTGCCAAAGGAACAACATGCCTACAGTCCGGGAAAGCCACAGAATATGTGGCAAAACATATAGATTAATAAAAATGGGTTAATCTAAGTGTAAGAGCTAGTCAGCAATAAGCCTGGCCGAATGGCCATACAGTTCATAATTAATATAAGGCTCTGTGTGTTTACTTGGGTCTGAGCAGCTGTGAGACCACGCAGGAGCCCGGGCGGGACACAGAAAACCTTTTTCTTACATGTGTCTCACTGTCATGAAAAGCCTTAGGTTATGAAAACATCTTAAATGCCATATTCTGTAGATTTGAAGATCATCTGCTTACCTAAAATATATCTGTTTGACCTTAAAAACATACCTACATGGCCACCAATTTGATTGTTAGGTGACTAATGACTAACCTACATTTCTCTCTCTTCAGAAAGAGATTCTTGAGTACAACCTCCTTTGTTTAGTTCTTTTTTTTGACTGTGATCAGTAACATTTTGCAACTAACATTCCCTAAACAATGACAAACATCCATGGAATGCCCAGGCACCACCCACTCCACATCTTGGCAATGTGAATGTCATGTTCTCTAGACTGCTTCCTGTTGTCTGGAGTCAATGACATCTTTAGGGGACCCTGAGAAAATTGAGATAATGGTCAAGTTCTGGTAGAGATAGCTGTATTATTTTTTATTTAGTCTCTGTGCGATGGGAAGGTACAGAGCTTATCTGAAGTCCTGGCTAGAGTGGTCTGTAAGACTGGACCATCTCAGCTAGCAGCTTTGAAGTTGTTCTGGATGGAGAATCATGAGGATATTGCAACAGGAATTTTGAAAGGCTGGATTACCCGGGCTATTTGTCTTTTTGGTGTCTGGTCCTTTTGTTCTGAAAACACACAAACTTTTAAAGGTAGCATATATATCTGTATTAACACAAATATGGAATGTGTGTTGTGTTCAAGTTAGCTAAAGATGATTTTTTATTCTATGTTTAAGTAGGTAAAAGATGTCTTCCAACTTTATAAGTCCATTTGGACTACATAACCAAATTGTAATGAGGACCCTGTAGCCAACAATATTTATCATGTCTCATCCAGAGCTGTTTCCATGTAGAGGGATCAGCTTATATATCACCTGCCTTGTAGTTTTTGTTTGTTTATGTCTGTAGCCAAGATTTTCAAGTCTCCCCTAATCAAATGTGATCTTTGTTAATTTTGAAAACAGCCATAACTTTTTGTTTCTTGTGAAAACAAAAGCAAAACTTCTTACCCAATGCAACATATTTTCTGACTTCTATTCTGAAGTTTTTAAAATGTATAGGCTGGTTAACTTAGCAGTTTCCATAATCCAATGTCTCTCAGCAGCTCATGTTTTCTGTTCATTAGCATTTAAAAAACTATACAGGATTCAGACACCCTGTGTTTTTCACATCTTTATGTGGCTTTTTTCTTTTATATTACTTTACTCTCTCTTTAAAGACTTTACATTATTATTTTTAAACAATTTTGTTTTATATGACTGTCTACACCCATTTTTTTTTCTTTCTTAAGCATCTAAGCACATTTTAAAGCATACTATATCTATTTAGAGCTTTTCTCAGTCTGGACCTGACTTTCTGTACATGTGCAGTGTTTTCTGACTGCAAGAGCCAAACCTTAAATAGCCACCATTTGGCTCAGCATGGTGCATGGTGTTGGCACATGGCACTGGCAACTGGTTCTGCACCCTTTGGCCTAATTATCCCAGTTCCTCCTAACCATCCCAGCTCTGGGAAGCTACTGTGTTTGTGATGTGGCAGGCATTTTTACCTAGCATGCTGGCTGCTCAAGTGCTCTGCTGCACAGCAGGGCCTCTAAAGAAGTTGTGTTATGCCATGAGCCCTGATCCTACCTGAGAGACCGAGGTTGCCAGAAAGCTTTCTTAGGCCTTATGTGTTTTTACATGCCACACATTGTGTGCCAAATGTAGCAGTACTTTCTCATCAGGACTACCAGCCCGCAAATAACAACATGGAGATTTATTATTAATTGCAAAAGCTTGCTTTAGCTTACACTTTCCCCCAGATATCTCTTATAATTCAAATTAACCTGCTTCTATTAATCTATATTCTGCCACATGGCTCTTACCTTTTTTCATTCAGCACATCTGACTTCCTCTGAGTCGGCTGGCAAAATCTGTGTGCCTAGATTCCTTCTCTCTGACTTCTTCTCTCTGCCTGGAAGTCCCACCTATTCTCTTCTGCATAGCTATTGGACATTCAGCTCTTTTTTAAAACCAATCACAATGGAACATCACACAGTATAAACAAATATTGTGCAACATTACAAATCCCACAAAACTGACTTAAAGTGAACCCTAAGCTGTAAGGTTACTGACCCTCCAAGGTGGTGATCTTCCTACCAGCAGAGAGACCCCACTCTCTCGCACTTTCTCTGGGCATGGAGGTGATCAAAGAAGCCTCTGTAGCCCCTATTTCCTCTTTGCTTTCAACAAATGCATATAAGATGCATATAAGAAATATCAAATATTAATTTTTCTATCAAATAGTATCAAACTCGTGTTTAAGATATGGGATTCAAATCTCAGTACTTCCTCCACCCAGTAAAATATTGTTTATTCTCAGGCTCAAGTCTGAATTCTGGGAATTTGATGGCCTGGAGCAGTGACTCTTCTTTCTTTAAAGCAGTGCCTCCCTTCCCCTTCCTCTTTAATTTCTTTTGCCCTGGTTCTTTTCATACTCACATAATGAATAAGATTGTGAGGTCTGAACCAAGATATTGGGGGAAAGACACAGACACCACTTCCCTTAGGATGTAATCAAGTGAATTTCCTGTCTAGGTAAGTTCCCTTTTCACTAGCGTACCCTCCTGAGCAAGAGAAAATTTCCCCTGTCTAGACACTTATTTGTAGCAATTCACAGGTTAGTTTGAGGATATAACTCACCTGAGGAACCACCTCAGATGGCCTCACAGGATGAATGATTCCCACCAGCTTCTGTAGGGGCCCTGTGCTACTGGAACTTTCAAAGTCAACAAAAGAACCCAGGGATGGAAGTCTCTGGACATCACTTTAAGTGTGGTACAAGAAAATTACTAGGGCAACAAAGAACAATCTGTGCACAGACCAAAGGAAGAAATGCTATGGAGAACAGAATAGTATTTCTTTGGTGGTCCAGTCATCCCTGTGGATTAAGACATAATTGTTAAGAAATGGGTGCAGGAAATATCCATAAAAGGATGTTGAACAGAATATAAACCAAGATGGGTAAACAACTTAGGTAGAAAGAGCTCTTAAAAAGAGAGACAGAAAGAAATGAAAGAAAATTTTTCCCCAACACAGAGAGGAGCCAACTTCTTCTCTGACTCAGCTCCCTTAATATAATCTGCCCTACACTTATTAAGGAGAGCATTAACAATCAGAGGCCTCAAACTTAAGTCACTCTATTTCCTCTGTGTGTACAGCATTATCCCTTGTCTCCCTCCCATCCTGGTTCCTTCAGAGAACCTGGGAAACCTTGGAACAGGTCTGATGGATGGATCAAAGCCAAACTCTTGCTGTGGTAAGTCTGACTGTGATGTCATGAGGCAATGATTTACTTTGTAAAAGTTCCACAAAAAGCTACCAAGATTTTAATTAGGATGAACTCTTTCAAAACGTTTGTTTCCAACAGTTTTAAATTCTAGCCCACATGGAGTGTCACAGATATATCTGATCTCAGCTCACAGCATTCTCAACTGGGATAAATTGAGGAAAAGAAACATCTTGCACCTGGAAACCGAGAAGGTAAAACTCCAGGATGACAATGCTTGTCTTCCACAGTTACAATTTGTGTTTAAGACATTGACACAACTGCCTCTGACTGAGACCATGGAATTATTTCCTCTGTTCTTTACTATTTAAGGATTCACTGCCTAGGCTGTAGGCATCATATCCTCCTATATCCATATTAAGCTCACTAAAGTGCCTTTTCAAAGAAACGGCTGTAACAGTGCACATTTAACCTTCAAGATGTGTGTATCCCACAGGGACTTTAGCCTGATGGGGTATGGGTTCATCTTTGATGGGGCTGAGCTAACCTTGAGCAGAAAAGAACCATGTGGTTTGCTCCCATCTTGGCTGGTAACCATCACAATGGAAGCAGCCATTTGCCTTGATCATCTTCTTTGCTAATGGTTTCATAAATGTAAATGCCATGTGACTTCTTGGTTACTATGGCATATAACAAAGTGGAGGTATCCATAAACTTCCTGCTGTCACTGAGCCCTCAGTGGATTACCCCATTTTTACTAAAGAGGTGACACTAGACTTCCACTGTGTGTGTCAATTTTGTTTTGTTTTGCTTTTTATATTTACTATACATAATAAAATTCTGGGATTGCAGAGTGGCCTGAAGATTTTCCTTAGGCATATGCCTCCAACATTAATCAGGTATTAAAGAGATCTGGCACTTTTAAGTGGTTAGGCTTGGAAGGCTATAATTTGCACCAGCTTACAGCCAGTTTTGGGAATGCACAGGCCATACCAGAACCAAAAGAATAGAACACCATGTGCTAGAAAAGCCGTTGCCAGCAGGTAGCTATGACAGATGCAGGCTGGTGAGGCAGGCAATGCTGGGTCTTAATGCCTCACCCCAGGGCTCTACCTGAAATCTCCAAAACTTTTTCCCTTGCTCCATATTTGTTGTCCACATTTGATCCATCATGCACTAGAACACCATGAATTGAACAATACTTTTGTTTTCACTTTCTAATCTCCTCACGTCAGTAGAACAACATCTACGATAATGAGCAAACTCAACCCCTGGCCTCCACACATATGGGAACACATGATGTGCCCACACACACGTAAGGATGCATAAAAACATGTATCCGCATTGTAGACAAATGAACAAAAAGGAAGAAGAGGACATAGATGAGAACTAGATTGTCAGGAGCTTTTGGGCTTCTTTTCCCACTCGCCAACTTCTACCTTCCAGAGGGCNTTTTCCTTTCTCAATAAATGACAATACTTCTATTATTAACCATTTGTCTCTATCCAAATTCATTTTGCTACCAGCTGGCCAATAGGTAGTCAATAAATATTCTTGAAATGTTTACTCTTCACAAAACATTTCCAAAAATCTCATTGGTAACAATTCTGTTAAATCATGTAATGCTTACAAAAACAGAGATTGTTTCCTAAAAAAAGCCTTAGGGATCTTTTTAATTGGGTATTTGTTATGACTAAATTGAACCTACATCAGAATGTAAAATTAAAATTTAGCCTATAACAGAAAATACTACAACTTTGTACCATTCTAGTAACTACTAGAAGGTGTTGCCAATGTGAAACTAAATTGTTAATCAGGAGCAGTGGCTTATGAGTGTAACTGCAGCTACTTTGGAAGCTGAGCCTAGTACATCACCTTTGGAGCAGGTATGAGTTCTGTACTGTGTGCTGCAAAGAAGCTTGCATCATTGTAAGGTGATTCTCCTTTGCAATGTCAGAGTCAGTGAAAAATACAGTGTATTGTAGGAAACCAAGGGTAAATTATGAAAGAGATGGACTTCAGGTACAGAGGAAATATAAACCACAAATATATCAAAAGTTCCATAATTACACACCTGGGATGATTTTTTATGAATACCTATTTTATTATCTATTTTGGCTATGTGAAATGAGCTACTGTGAGTTCTAACTGTCAAACATCATAATTTTTCTTTATTTGTCCACTTACCAGTTGGAAGAAGATTTAATTTAGTCAATGACAATATTCCTCTGGCCAGACATCATGGCCCATGTTCATAAAACCCTGGTAGTCCAGATGTTGAAACAGGAGAATCTCAGCAAGTTCCACATCAGTCTGGTTTCTAGCCACAGACTGCAAACCATATAACCTCCACTCCTCCATCCTACCTATACTGCCTGCTGGTTCTATTTTAACCTGACAACTTACTGAATATGAGGAGATGTGAAGTGCACTGAATGGGGGGAACAAGGGGAAATGGAGACAACTGAAGGAGATTGGAAAGAATAGGTAGAAGACCTGTGTAGCCCCAGCATGCGCAGAGCAGGGAGCAGATGTCTGTTCCATAGAGTCCTGTGCCAATGATGCATTCACTCTGCCAGCCCCTCAGTCACACAGAGGGGCCCTGGCACTGAGCCTCAGTCTTAGTCCCAGGCAAACAGGGCCTGCTCATCACCATGTGAGCTAGGGCTCCTCAGTTCACTTGGACCTAACCCACCCTCCTCTGACACTGACTAGACGTATAGGATGTGGGTAGGGAAGAGGCACATGAGCACCTAGCCAATGGGGTGCTCCAGGTATCTCTGTCCTTCCCCAGCCCCGTGCACATATCAAGAGACACTTGGTACAAATGTTGTGGTCTTGGAATACAAGAGAAGTGGCACTCAGACTTTCCAGGGCTGATAAACTGCCTTCTCAGGCTGCAGGGAAGAGGATGCCACTGCTGAGGGGACAGAACCTGTCCTGAGCCCCAGAGCTAACTCTTGCTGGTGCCATAACCCTGAAGTTCTGGAGCTTCAGGGAAGACCATAGACATTCCCTGGGGGCAATCCTAGTCTCGCTTGGCTTTGTGGGTCTTCCACCATATACCATTGACAGCTCTCAACTTGAATGACTTCAAATTCTTAAAACTCATGCCTCCACTCTCTAAGTACCATGATTACAGGCCTGTGCCACCATGCCTGGTTTAGGTGGCTTCCTTTCAACTCCATTTAGTGAGTCATTAGAATCGGGGAGAGGTTGTGTAAAATGAGCAGTTACATTTAGCTATATTCAAAAACCATTTATCTCGGCCGGGTGGTGGTGGTGCACGCCTTTAATCCCAGCACTCAGGAGGCAGAGGCAGGCAGAGCTCTGTGAGTTCGAGGCCAGCCTGGGCTACCAAGTGAGTTCCAGGAAAGGCACA
>LZPO01009516.1:4110-19125 GCA_001675575.1 Neotoma lepida
CACACACACACACACACACACACACACACACACACATATATATATATATATATATATATATCTGTTAAATTTTCTTCTAAAAATATTAAGATAGAATTATGATGGAGTAGTATGGTTTAGGGCAAGGATCAAGTTATATTTCTCCTTGTGTTTGTAATTGTTTTGCAGTGTGGCACTGGTTACTGTCTGTGTATGTGTATGTTATCCAGATCACATTTATGTTCTATTACAAGTATACTATTAATATGGCTTTATATGGTATTTTTGAGGAGAATGGAAGAATTTTATATACAAGGATGCAATTCATATATCTTGTCAACCCTTCAGTCAAAATTCTATAATTTACAGAGCTATAGTGGTTCTACTCTAGTTAATGGACATTAAAATTGACTTTGACTTTTCATTTTGACTCATTATTTCTAATGGAAAATAACTATAAAATCTCTACAAAATCTTTGAGTAGTAAATAAACAACTAATTAAAATTGTATATAGCCAGAAAACTTTCAAGCANGCAAACATAAACTAAAAGTAANTGTAGTATGCCCTTTAATTTTAAATGTAGTGCTATAATTAGGAAATGGCATATATAGNCAAGATTAAGAAATTTCTATTTTATCAGTAAAAATATTTACCAAGAAAGTGACAATATTTTAAGTCTATGCCTAAACAAAGATAAATACACTCTAAGATATAAATGAACCATACTGAGTTTTTATATTTTCTATACAAATATAGCAACATATTCTGGAAGATTTTTAGGAGCCCATTAAATCTCANTCAGTAAACAAATGACATAATTATTTTAACAAGCACACTCATTATAGAACTTTATTACAATGTATATGTCTGTCTTATATCTGATCAGTCAATAGTCTTATTAAGATATTTCATGAACATAAGGACAGTAATAGTTGCTCAGTATGGCTCCATACTTGTGATACTTACCCAACAGGAAAGTTAATTATTCATTAAGGGTTGGCTAATCTTAAATCTTTCATCAATGCTTAAAATTTGATAGTGTGTAATACAACTTAAGTATCAATAAAAAAATCACAGGAGTATAGAATAGGTAAAGATGGCCAAATACACAAGGAATATTTTATGTATATTGTTTTAATGAGCCTTACTATTACATGAAGCTAATACATGCACATATGTACATTTTATAATTTATTTATGCAAAAACTTGGCAAGTTTCNTGTTCTCAGTCATATTTTATTATAGAATACTTACAAATTGTGCAGAAAAGTTAAATGTTATCTACAGGATCTATAGGGCTGGTCTTTATCTTTTNCTCAGTTTCNCCTGTTAAATTAATTTCTCATTTTCTCAGCANATTGTAACAGTTGAGAAGTCAGTTATGTGACGTCATTGCCAACTTTACTCCCAACCTCTTCTGTAGCTATGATGGCTATTTAGGCCTTTCTCACANACAACATTTGCTAGGATATTCTTTATTTTTGGTGATGTGAATAGTTTGGAAATATTAACTATTGAATAGCNGTCTATTTCATTTATTTTTCTTATATGGGAAATGTGGCTGCTGGTTTCATAGAAGAGCATTCCAGAAGCTAAGNCATGTTTATTTGTAAAAACTGAAATACATGTGATCATGTGTCTTAAATCTTGCTCACTTTAATTATGGAGTTATAATTTTGCCAAATTTAGCCCATGTAAAAGCATCACACAAACACACCNTGGTGCCAGTCACATATTCTGTTGGGAAGCCAATGGTTTTATGTTGCCTGCATAAAAGGAGTAGAGAATCTAAATTACTTAGAGTTGAGTACTGTGCTCAGAGACCATCTATTTTCCTCTTTTTTGTATAATCTACCACTAGATTATTTATTTTGTTCCTGCAATAGTCACTGTGGTTCTTGATAATTCANTTAATTTCCTTTTATGTGTCTTTCACACTCATTTCATTCTTCTGCTGTTTCTAATACCCCCATGCACNCTAGAATTGCATTGTTTTCAAGCATATTCATTCTACTTTTCTGGCTCCAAGAAACCCTGATTTCTATCCTTGGAAGTTGGCTTTAGAAGTCATTAANAAGTGCCTGGGTTTGTTCATCACTCTTAACATGTCATTGTTTTTAAGTTCTTTGGGAGACACNCTGGAACTTTGTGTGCTAAAACTTACAGCTACACATATCCTGAAATATTTTTTATACTTACTCATATGCATTCTAATCTGACTAAATAAATACACCAATATTAACNTCAAATTAGTTCCACAGTATTTATTTAAACTTTGCTTCCATGGATATTTGTTGCATCACAAGCTAGCAATGAGAAATTTCCTATTCTTTATCAGCATGACCTTATTTATTCAGTTTCATTATGGAAGCACACAAGCTCAGAGNAGTTCATTATATTCCCATGAGGAACAACTTTAAATATANTTCAGTAAATCATGCAGAAATTATTTTTCCCTTAGCTTTACANTATCCANTCTAGAGAAAACAAGGTAGGCTGCCTCCAGACCTTGTGTCTCTCTGTCAGATCAATCCCACACTAAATATAGCCTTACTTCAGCCCTGCCAACATCTCCTGTGGGTGCTACAAACCAGTCCCTCATAACCTCTTTCCCCCCACTATTCACTGTATCCCAGACCCCAACTCCAGTAGGTATCCCTGACAACCCATGGGCCTCTCATCAAAGGGCAACAAGTAGGATAAAGAGAGACTCACAACTCTTCTATTGTTCATGAATTNCAATCCTCCCCAGGCCCATCCCAAGCTCTGTAGATAGAAACCTCCTGTGGTCTCCTTTTCCTCTCTGACATCATTCCCAGTAAAGAAAAAAGAGCTTTTCCTCCAACCTTCCTTCCCCCAACTAATAACAANTACCAGGCCTCCAACACCAACAGGCATTCCCTGTCAACACACAAGCTGAACAGTACAGGAAAACAGGCAACACACAGCCACTACACTGTCTGAAAATCCAGAGAATAAGCAGAAACAAAGAAACAAAATACCTACTCAACAAAAACAAATCTAGAAACTGGCACCTAGACCTTAAATTATCACAAACTCAGATGCCAAGACATCAGCATAAAAATACAATCAAAAACAGCTAGGGCAGTATGTCTCCACTAAAGCCCAGCTATCCTACCAGANTAAGCCCTGACTACTCCAACATTGTTAAAGCACAAGAAGATGACCTTAAAACATCCTTTATGAATATGATAGAGATTCTTAAGTAGGAACTGAATAAATCTCTTAAAGAAATACAGAAGAAAAAAAAGTNAAACCAATCCAAAACAACAATAGAAAACAGTGTAAAGAAAGAAATAAAACTACTCAAGACATAAAACTGGAAACAGAAACAATAATGAAGACCCAAACTAAGGGAATTCTGGAAATGAAAAAGAAATAAAGAAATAGGTATTCAAACAGGAACTACAGAGGCAAGCTTCACTAACACAATACAAGAGATGAAACAGAGAATCTCAGATATTGAAGTTACAATTAGAAGAGATGGATACACTGGTCTGTAGTGGATAGCTATTTTGGCTTTTAGGTGTAAGACGGCCCCCTTAGCCAGGTAGCTAACACCACCCCTTTTAAGGCGTGGTCAAAACCTGAGCCCCTTGAAAAATCAAGGATGCTAGGTGACTCGCTCTCTCACTTCCCTCCGCCCTTTGAGATCGCTTTGCTCCACCGTTTTGCCCTTTATGATTGCTGCAATCTTAGAAGGCAGAGAATTCTCCACTGGATTGTATCACTCTCTTGTTCATCCCTGCTCCCTCCCCTCTGTTCCGTAAGTTGTTTCTAAAATAAAGCTACCTTGATAAAATATATAATTTTTATATAATGGCCGTATAATTGTCATAATACTGGTCAAAGAAAATGTTAAATCTAAAATAATTCCTGGCACAAAACATCCAGGAAATATGGAACACCAGGAAAAGATCAAGCCTATGGATAATAGAAATGGAGAAAGTAGAAGAAACCCAGCTCAAAGGCCCAGAAAAGTTTTTCAACAAAATCATGGAAGAAAATTTTTCTAACCTTAAGAAGTAGATAACTATAAAAATATAAGAAACATATAGAACTCCAAAGAGATTGTACCATAAAAGAAATTTCCCTTTCCACATGATAATCAAAACTTTAAACACACAGAACAAAGAAAGAATAGTAAAATCTACAAAGGAAAAAGAACAAGTAATATATAAAGGAATACCTAGTAGAATTACACTTGACTTCTCAATGTAGACTCTAAAAGTCAGAAGGGCCTGAACAGATGTACTGTATCCTATAGACCACAATTACTAGCCTAGACTATTCTACCTATCAAAACTTTCAAACACCAGTCTATATGTACTGTTGCATCTAAGAAACACACTTCAACATCAGGATAGATAATACCTCAGGGTGAAGGGTTGAAAAAACATATTCTAAGCAAATGCACTTATGAAAAAAAGCTGTCATAAACATTTTAAAATGTATTGAAATAGACTTTAAAATAAAACTAATCAAAAGAGATAGGGAAGGCTGCTACACATTNATCAAAAAAAATCTACCATNATGACATTTCAATTCATAACATCTATGCCCCAAATACAAAGGTACCCAAGTTTGTAAAAGAAACACTACTACAGGTTATATCACATATTGACTCTCACATTAGTTGTGAGAGACTTCAATATCCCAGTCTCACCAATGGACAGATAATCAGACAAAAACTAAAGAGATAAATTCTAGGTCTAACAGACATTATAAACATAAAGGACTTAAAAGATATTTATGGAACATTTCACCCTAACACAAAAGAGTACACATTCTCTTCACCTCATAGAACTTTCTTCAAAATTGATCACATACTCAATCACAAATCAAGTCTCAACAGATACAAGAAAACTGAAATAACTGCCTGCATCTTTTTAGAACCTTTGGATTAAAGGTGGATATCAACAACAACAAAAAGAACAGAAAAATTCCAAACTAATGGAAACTGAACAACTCTACTGTTGTTGATTGTTTTTACTTCTCTTTTGGGGAGCCCACCACCCAGCTCCAAAATAAATCACACATGGAGGCTTATTCTTAAATTCTTATGAATGCCCAGACTTAGCTTGGCTTATTTCTTTCCAGCTTTCCTTAACTTAAATTATCCCATTTACTTTTGCCTCTGGGCCTTTCCCATTCTCTTACTTCTGTAAATCTTATTCCTACTNCATAGCTTGCTGTGTAGCTGAGTGAAAGGCCCCTGGAGTCCTCCTCCTTCTCTGGCTACTTCTTCCTACCAGATTTCTCCTTTTATTTATCTTCTCTGCCTGCCAGCCCCACCTATTTCTCTCTCTTGCCTCACTATTGGTCATCCAGCTCTTTATAAAAGCATCAGGTGTTTTAGGCAGGCACAGTAGCACAGCTTCACAGAGTTATACAAAAGAAATATACCTTAAAATATTCTATAAAATTCTGCTGAATGAAAAATGCATCAAGACAGAAATAAAAAAACTTTAGAGTTGCAATGAAAATGAATACACAGCATCCCCAAATTTATGGAACAAAATGTAAGTGGTTTTAACAGGCAAGTTCATAGCACTAAGTGTGAACATTCCTAAAAAAAATAACTAAATAACTAACTAANTAAATAAATAAATAAAGGTATCTCATATTAGCAACTTAAAAGCACATCTGAAAGTTCTAGAACAAAAAAAAGATAATTACAGTCAAGAGAAGCAGATAGTAAGAAATAAACTCAGCACTGAATCAATAAAATAGAAACACAGAGAACAATACAAAGAATCAATGAAACAAAGAGATGATTCTTTGAGACAAANATCAAGTTAGACAGCCCCTACCCAAACTAACTAAAAGAAAGAGAGAAAATATCCAAATTAACAAATCACAAATCAAAAGGGAAGCATAACAACAGTCACCAAGGAAATTCAGAAAATCATAAGGACATACTTTGAAAACCTTTACTCCAACAAATTGGAAAATCATACAAAATGGATAATTTTCTGAGATGTGCCACTTACCAGAGTTAAATCAAAATCATATAAATAATTTAAATAGACCTATAACTCCTAGAAAAATACAAGCAATCATTAAAAATCTCCTAACAAAAAAAGGCAGGGTCAATTGTTTTTATATCAGAATTCTACCAAAATTTCAAAGAAGATTTAACTTTACTGTTCATCATATTATTCCATGAAATAAGAAAT
Source organism: Neotoma lepida (assembly GCA_001675575.1). Classification (NCBI taxonomy): domain Eukaryota; kingdom Metazoa; phylum Chordata; class Mammalia; order Rodentia; family Cricetidae; genus Neotoma; species Neotoma lepida. Next base: position 10,292 of record LZPO01009516.1, read on the forward strand.
ACTGTCTTAATTCACTTTGTCAGGTTCAAGTTAACCAGATACCCAGCCTACATAAAGACCTAACAGTAAAGAGAATTACAGAACAATTTCCCTTATGAACACACATGTAAAAATAGTTATTAAAATACTTGCAAACCATTTAAAAGAACACATCAAAAAAGTCATCCACTATGATCAAGTAGGCTTCATCCAAGAGACACAGAGATAGTTTAATATATAAAATTCAGTAAATGTAATCTACCATATAAACAAATTGAAAGAGAAATGCCAAATGATCATCTTATTACATGCTGAAAAAGGCTTTGACAAAATTCAATTCCACTTCATGATAAAAGTCCTGGAGAAATTAGGGATACAAGGGGAATACCTCAATAGAGTAACGGAAATTTAGAACAAGCCTATAGCCAACGTCAAATTAAATGGAAAGAAAAGNAAAGCAATTCCACTTAAATCAAGTACAAGATAAGGTTGTCCACTCTCTCCATGCTGTGGAACAATCCCTTCATACACTGTGAAGATTTGTAGCTGTGATTGGTTTAATGAACAAGCTGAATGGCCAAAGGTGAGCAGAATAAGTTTAGGCAGGAAAGCTAAACTGAGAATCCTGCAAAGGAAAAGGGCGGAGTCAGGTGGCACCAGATAGGTGCAAAGGAAGCAGGAGATGAACATGTCATGCTAATAAATGTACCGCCACATGGCAGAGTATAAATAAGGTATACTGATTAACTTAAAATNTAAGAGCTTGTTAGTAATAAGCCTGAGCTATTGGCCAAGAACTTATAATTTATCTTCAGCCTCTGAGTTGGTTATTTGGGATGGGGGGGGAGTTCAAGACAGGAAACGTCCATTTACATCTCCATATCTATTCAATATAGTCCTTGAAGTTTTAGCTAGAGAAGTAAGACAACTGAAGATGATCAAATTGGAAAGGAAGAAGTCAAAGTATCACTATTTGCAGATGATACCATAGTATAGATAAATGACATGGAAAGTTCCAACAGGTAATTCTTATAGCTGATAAACACTTTCAGNAAANTATCTGTGCTGCAAGCTGCAAAAATATATAAAGTAGGATTTCAGCTGATTATGACAAAGCTAATACCTGGAAGAAGCCAAGGGCCTTCCAGAGGTCAAACTGAGGCTCAAGGAGTCTTGGTGATATTGGTTTTTGATGATTAGCTATTTCCTACTATGAATTTCTTGTGTGCTATTGAAGCTCTCCATCATACCATTTCCCCCCTACTAAAGGAATATTTGATAACGTTCTGAGCAGTAATGCAAGCCTTTCTGCAATTAGCAGCATCCAGCCAGGACTGTCCCTGGAGGGATGAAAGTGTCTTACCAGATATAATACCTCTGTACTCCAAGAACAGACTTAAGCATCCAGACTACCTGTTTGAGAAAGCCTGGCGGATATGCTAATCAAGCTTAACTTTCTCCTTTCCAAAGTCTTATCTTTAGTTTTAGATCTACCCTTAACAATTAACTCAGAACTGAAGGGTTCCAACTTACAGTTACATCCAGCTGTGATGGAAGTTACCTAGCCAAGTTGCTTAGCAACCGAACATACCCNCCAGAAACCAGAGAAGCTTGGAGAGATAAGGGTCAAAGGGATAAAAAGGCAGCTTTATTCTAGAATGGGAGAGACAAAGAAGAGAGACAGAGAAGAGAGAAGANAGCAGGAGAACTAGATGGAGAACTAGAAGAATGAAATGGAATATGAGGAAGAACTAGATGGGGAAGAATGAAATGGGTAAGAATAAGAGAAGAAAGACCAAGATGAGGCAGAACTAAGATGAGAAAATTAATATGGAACTTAGAGGGAACAACAGATAAAGGTAGAGAGAAATCAGGCAAGAAAGGAACTAGGCTTGAGTTAAGAACTGTAGCTGTGGAGATAGGATTTTATCCCAGAGGAATAAAGTAGACAGACAAAAGAGCTCGGTGTACTTAGATTCTTTTCCAGAAAGTAATTCTCACCTTTGTGTAGTTTCTCTCCTGCGCCCCTGGGAAGTACAATATATTTAAGGCTGGTCCTTTTAATTGTATTCAAGATTCAAGATATCTGGATATAAGATTAACTAAAATAAATCAGTAATCTTCCAACATTCAAATGACTAATACACTGAGAAAAAATCAGGGAAATAATACCTTTCACAATAGCCTCAAATAATATGAAAATATTTTGGAGTAATTCTAACCAAGCAAATAAAAGACAAGGATGACAAAAACATCAGGTCTTTAAGAAAGCAATTGAGAAAAATATCAGAAGTTGGAAAGATCTCCCATGCTCATGGATCAGAAGGTTTAACATAGTAAAAATTGCATCCTAAGGAAAGCAATCTACAGATTCAATGCAATCTCCATCAAAATTCCAAGACAAATCCTTACAGACCCTTAAAGTACACCTCTCAAATTCATATGAAAAAAACATAGACCCCAAGATAGCTAAAACAATCTTGAACAATAAAATATATGCATATGGTCTCACTATTCCCAATTTCAAATTGTACTATAGAGCTATAGTAATAAAAATAGGCACATTGACAAGGTAATTTAATTGAAGGCCCAGATCCAAATCCAAACACATAAAGATTTTTGATATAGCAAGAAATACACATTGGAAAACAGACAACATATTCAAAAAATGGTGCTTATTAAACTGGATGGTTGCATGTAGAAGAATATATATATATATATTCAATATATATATATATTCAATATATATATATATTCAATAATCAGTGCTGAAAACTGGAACCCAGCCACCAAGACCGACCAAGTAATCCAGTCCCTCATAGCACTGGTGAATGACCCCCAGCCTGAGCACCCACTCCGGGCTGACCTAGCTGAAGAATACTCTAAGGATGGTAAAAAATTCTGTAAGAATGCTGAAGATTTTACAAAGAAATATGGGGAACAGTGACCTGTGGACTATAATCTGTCCTGAGTGATTCCAGCAAATTTGAGCAGAGCCCCCAAGCAGTGCATTCAGATACCCCACAAAGCAGGATTCTGTGGAAGATTGACATGTGCCACAACCTAATTTTCCTTTTAGAATCAAATCAGAGATCTTTTCTATATAAGTTTTTAACTTCTTATTTGGTTTACATGGTAGAAATATCCATTCCGCCGGGAGTTGGTGGCGCACGCCTTTAATCCCAGCACCCGGGAGGCAGAGGCAGGCAGATCTCTGTGAGTTCGAGGCCAGCCAGGACTACCAAGTGAGTTCCAGGAAAGGCGCCAAAGCTACACGGAGAAACCTGGTCTCAAAAAACAAAAAAAACAAAAAAAAGAAAGAAAGAAAAGAAATATCCATTCCAATATAATATCTTCCCTTTGCATCAAAATACTTGTGGGGGAATGTCTGGAGGGAAGTATGACCAAAATGCATTTAAGTTCTGGATTCACATGATCTACATGTGCTTCTCATATTATCTTTTCTACAAGAGCCAATTCCTTTTCAGCTTCAGCTGATAATTCTCTTGGACTATTTAATTCTTTGTCCCCTTTTAGAGTATTAGTCAAATTTTGTAGTCCATCTTTAGGTATTCCGATGATACCCAGTAAGTTGGAAATGCTTCCTAAAAATTTTTGAAAATCATTAAGTGTCTGCAATCGATCTCTCCTTAGCTGTACCTTTTGGGGTCTAATTTTTTGTAGCACTATGTTATATCCTAAGTAATTAATAGAATCTCCTCTTTGTATTTTTTTCAGGGGCAATTTGTAATCTCCAGAGAGGCAAAATCTTTTTTACTTCTTCAAGCATGCTTTCTAATGTACTTAATTTTGGATCTGCTAATAAGATATCATCCATATAATGATAAATTATGGATTGTGGAGACTTAACACGAATTATCTCCAATGGTTTCTGCACAAAAAATTGGCACAGGGTAGGGCTGTTTAACATTCCCTGTGGGAGGACTTTCCATTGATATCTCTTGACTGGCTGGGGATTGTTATAATTAGGTACTGTGAAGGCAANTTTTTCTCTATCATTTTCTTGTAAAGGTATAGTAAAGAAACAGTCTTTTAAGTCAATAACTATTATAGGCCATTCTTTGGGTAGCAGAGAGGACAAGGGCATCCCAGTCTGTAGGGAGCCCATAGGCTGAATTACTTTATTAATAGCTCTCAGATCTTGTCGGCATTCTCCAATTACCAGACTTTTTTCTAATAACAAACACAGGAGAATTCCAAGGGCTGGTAGATTCTTCAATGTGTTGAGCATTTAACTGCTCTTGAACCAGTTGTTCCAAAGCTTATAGCTTTTCTTTTCTCAAAGGCCATTGTCCAAACCAGACAGGTTTATTAATTAGCCATTTTAAAGGTAGGGCTGTTGGAACTTCTGAGGTTTCAGTAGTAGTTGTGCTCTGTTTATACACAGCCTGAACTGCTGGTGACTTTTTTTATAGCATGTTGTGATATTATTCCTAGAAACATGCATAAGTCTGTATTCCTTTTCTGAGAGTGTGGAATTTTAATCTGGGTATTCCACTGTTGTAACAGATCTTGGCCCCTAAAGATTCACTGCTACATTTGCTACATATGGCTTCAGCCTTCCTCTCTGTCCTTCTGGCCCTATGCATTCAACCCATCTCGAACTCTGTTTTACCTGATAGGGTACTAACCCCTAGAAATTGGACATCTACCTCTTGAAGAGGCCAATTTGGTGCCATGATTTTGATGTAATTATAGTCACATCTGCACCTGTATCTACTAAACCATCTAAACAATGCCATTAATTCGAATTCTAAGCTTTGGTCTTTGTGCATTTATGGAAGTCTGCCAAAATATTCATTTTATTGTGTTCTTTGTAACTTTCGATTCATCTATTCTATTATCCAGTGCAGTGTTGCTCTTTACCTTAGACAATGGTTTATTTAATTGTCCTGGAGAGGAATTTCCTCCACAGGGGCTGTAAATGTATGGATCACGTTGATTTGGGGGCCTTCAAGAGGACCCTTGAGGCGTTTCCCAATGGCAAAGGGTTACCTTGTATATCTATTACTGATCTGCACTCATTGGTCCAATGTCGGCCTTTGCTTCATTTTTTACATAATCCAGAAGGTTGGGGTCTCCCATTTGGGTTATTTGTAGAAGGCGTATTACTTCTAGGAGCACCCCACGTACAGTTTTTACTTATATGATCTTGTGTANCACATTTAAAACATTTGGTATTCTGAGGCCTTCTTCCACCTCTGGGAGTTGTCTCTCCTATCCAAGCCTCATTACTATAGTTAAGAGACTCAACATCATTAGTATACTGAATCCATTCTTCCAAAGGAACTGATCTGACCTTTAATGGCATAATTATTCTTTTGCATTCTGTATTAGCATTGTTAAATGCCAAGGACTCAGTCAATATTTGTCTTAATACTTTATCNGACACAGCTTTTGTAATAGCTGTGGTCAACCTTTGTAAAAAAATCAATGAAACCTTCTTAAAGTCCCTGGAATATCTTTGTGTATATCTCAGTTGGTTTTCCTTGTTCTGGAATTTTTTCCCAAGCATTTAGAGATGCTGTATGGCATAGGGATATTGTATGCTCATCGTAAGTGGCTTGTATATTCCTATAAGTGAAATGTCCCTCACCAACAATTTGATCTTGGGAGATCTCAAAACCTCTGAGTTTACCTTGTTCTAAATTTTTTGCTTCTTCTCTCAGCCAGCTTTTCCATTGCAACTGCTGGCTATATTCTAGAACAGCTGAAATTAACTGATTTCAGTCATCTGGTATAATTCTATTCGATGTAGACCACGAATTTACCATCTGTCTTACAGTGTCGAGTGTATGCCATATGTGACTACCGCTTCTTTCATATGTTTAAAATCCCTTATTGGAATAGGTTGTAATCTGTATTCTAGACATGGCTCAGGGTATCTATCATCTAGTGGCCTCTCATGGATGAGGACAGGATAGGCCATTGTATGAGAGCCATCTGGAGATGTTACTACCTGTATGGTCTTGCCCTTCTGCTTAATAGGTCCCTTGTCACCTTTACTGAGAGTTTCTTCCAGGGCTTGCAAACAAGCACCTAAAGTCTCTCCCAGGAAGTGAACCTCCTCTCACACAAGGGATTTTAGATTTCTAATGGAATCACGCAACCTTTTATGCTCTTCTGAAACACATGATTCCATAGCCATTATTTTATCAGTTAATGATAATCTTTCTTCCTTATAAAGTGTCTGAGTAGCGACAACTTCACCCTGGAGAGTTATTGTTCTAATCATTAAGTATTCATATTTACTATCAATATATACATAATCTCACCCTGCACAAAACTCAAGTCCAAGTGGATCAATCAAAGATCTCACCATAAGACCAGATAAAATGAATCTGATAGTGGAAAAAGTCAGAAATAGCATTGAACACATTGGCACAATAGACTACTTACTGAACAGAACACCAGTAGCAGAAGCACTAAAATTGACAATTAATAAATGATACCTCATGAAACTGAAAATCTTCTGTGAGGCAAAGGACACCATTGATCAAAATTTCAACCTACAAATTGGGAAATGTTTTTACCAACTCCACATCAAATAGAAGACTAATATCTAAATATATAAAGACACCAAGAAACTAGATATCATAAAACCCCATAATCAATTAAAAAATGGAGAACAGGTCTATACAAATTTCTTAATAGAAGATTCCCAAATGGCAAAGAAACATTAAAGAAATGTTCAACATCCTTAGCCATCAATGAAATGCAAGTCAAAATTACTTTGAAATTCTATGTTACACATGTCAGAATGGCTAATATAAAAAACATAAGTGATAGCCCACACTAGCAAGGANGTAGAGCAAGCAGAACACTCATCCTTCTCTGGTGGGAGTGCAAACAAGTATTGTCACTGTGGAAATTATTATGGTGGTTCCTCAGAAAATTGTGAGTCCATCTGCCTCAAGACCCTGCTATACCACTCTTGGGCATATATCCTAAGGATGCTCCATCCTCCAACAAGGACACTTACTCAACCCTGTTTATTGTGGCTTTATTTATAATAGCCTGAAAGTAGAAACAATCTAGTTATTTCTCAACAGAATTATGGATAAGCAAAATATGGCACATTTATACAATGGAATATTACCCAGCTGTTAAAAAATGGCATCATATAATTTGCAGGCAAATGGGTGGAACTAGAAGCAATCATCCCAAGTGAGGCAACCCAGACCCAGAAAGATAAATATGGTATATATTCACTTACAATGGGATATTAGCTGTTAAGTAAATGATACGTTATAATGTAGATCCAGAAAGGTTAGGTAAAGAGGAATGTTTTAGGGGTTTCATGGGGATCTCTCTGAGAGGGGACAATATAATAGATTTTATAGGCAGACTGTGAGCAAGTGAACATGGGAGTGAGGGAAGTAGGTGGGTGGGAGATGAGGTGGAGGGTAAGAAGTCAGGGAGAGAAGGCTGGAAATGAAGAGGCCTAGTGCAATGGATACTTCCTGGAATCAATGAAGGTGATCTTAATGAGGACTCCTAGTAATGGAGGATATGGAGTTTTAACTAGCTATTTCTAGTAGCAAGGCGAGGCTCCCAGTGGCAAGATTAAGTGACATTTGATTGAGTGATTGGCTAAGAGGTTTCCACGGAGATACGCAAAGGCTGTTACTAAGACAAAAAGGTTGTTTTCTGAAAATTGATAGCAGTGTCCCATGGCCAAGAGCAACACCCACACAACTCATTGAACATGGAGAAGTTCAGCTGGTACCTACATGGAGCCCTTACCTCTATGTTATTGTCACTTTNGTGAGGAAAGGCACTTTGTAGGCTACCAAAAGAGAATTTTGGACACCAATCCAGCCATAAAGCCATTGACTTATAATCTGTCCTGCCTTCAAAATATGCTAGAGCAGTGGTGGCACAGAACTTGTGACATAGCCAACCAATATCTGATTTGACCTAAGGCCCACTGCATGAGGAAAAAACCCATACCTGATATGGCTTGTTTAACCAAGAAACCAGAGACTAGATTACCTAGAGTCTTAGGATAAAACCAGACTCTACTTGTCTAAAAAATAAATCACGCGACTCCTAATGATATTTTTCTATACTCATAGATCAGTGCCTTATCTCATCATCATCAGATAGGCTTCCTCTGGCAGAAGATGGGAATAAATATGGAGACCCATAGCCAGACATTATATGGAGAGGAAGTCTAAACTAGAGGTCTCCATTAAATACCTCTGAGCTCAGGGAATCTCACAGAAGAGAAGTCAGAAGAAACAGAAGGGATGGGGGACACCAGGACATCAAGACCCACTGAATCAACTAAGAAAGGGGTGTATGAGCTCACAGAGACCTAAGCAGCAAGCTAAAGGGTTCTACTCCAGGTCCTATGCATATATATTATAGCTATTAGCTTAGTACTTTTTTATGGAACTCCTCACTATGAGAACAAATGGGTTTCTGACTTTTGTGCCTGCTCCTGGAACTCTTTTCCTTCTGTTGGGGTGCCATGTCCAACTTTGATATGATAGTTTTTCCTTCATCTTATTATATTTTGTTTTGTCATGTTTGGTTGCTGTCTCTTACAAGGATGTTCTTTTGAAATGAGAGTCAGAAAAGAATGGATCCAGATAGAATAGGGAGCAACAGGGAGAAATAGAAGGATGGGAAATTATAATGAAGATATATTTTATGAAAAAAGAATCTATTTTAAGTAAAAGAAAAAATAAGAAAGCCAGAAAGTAACCATGCTCTTTGTCAAAGTAGTCTAGATGACAGAGAATAATCAATTACCTCATGTGTTGTCTAAAAATTTATTTTAGTATTATGATGCATCTATTTGTAGGTTTGATAATATATAAGATATT
>LZPO01009517.1:0-19106 GCA_001675575.1 Neotoma lepida
AAACATTGGACTAACAAATGTAGACCAACAAGGGACAATGTAATCCCTTGCCTTTTCCATCCAGAAACTCCCTGAGGCATCTCTCATAGGTGTCCATGGCAAAATCAATTTAGTCCTTTCCTGCCATCATAGAAGAAACTCCTTCCCAGAGCAGTTAAATAAGCCATGCCTATTGTAAAAAGTCATACTGCTCTAGGTAGTAGAACAGCTATAGCAGAGAGAAAAAAATTCAAGAGAAACCATAACGTGAAATTTTTGGCAAACTTCTATAAATGAACAAAGACAAAAATTAAAAATATGAATAAATGATGTTCTCATTGAAGATCTTTTAGACACAGGTGTGGACATAACAATAATGATATCAGAATCTTGACATCCAAATTAGCCCCTTCAGGAGGTAAACGTTCAGCTTTAGTGAATGGAACATTATCTCAAGTGAAACAGTGCACAAGATGGATCTAATGCATAGGGCCAGAAAGACAGGGAAGAAAATTAAAGCAATATATGGCTAATCTACCTCTGAATCTCTGAAGATGTGATTTATTACAACAATGGAATACCCGGATTAATATTCCTTCAACCTCAGAAGCAAACCATAAACTATATGTTTCTTAGAAAAATATCAGAAGGTATTATAAAAAACAGTCACTGACCATCCAAATTGTACAAAACAGGGCACAGCAGCTGCTGATCTTACAAAGACATCAACATCTCTAACATTAAAATGGTTAACAGACAAGCTTATATGGGTTCAACAAGGGCCTTTAACAAAAGAGCAACTACAGTCCCTAGAATAGCTTGTACAAAAGCAGTTAAATGCTCAGCATATTGAAGAATCAACCAGCCCTTGGAATTCTCCTGTATTTGTTATTAAAAAGATATCTGGTAGGTGGAGAATGGTAACAGATCTCAGACCAATTAGCAATNTAATTCAGCCAATGAGCTCTCTACAATCTGGAATTCCTTTGCCTATTTGTTACCTAAAGGATGGCCTCTTATAGTTATCAATTTAAAAGATTGTTTCTTCTCAATACCCTTTCAAGAAAAAGAGAAAAATTTGCTTTCATGGTATGTACTTATACAAATTGCCAGCCAGTCAATATATATAAATGGGAGCTTCTCCCACAGGAAATATTAAATAGCCCAACCCTGTGCCAATATTTTGTAAGACAGCCATTGGAAATAATATGTATACAATTTCCTAAATCTATAGTTTGTGATTATATAGATGATATTTTACAAGCTGATTCAAATGCAGATACCTTAGAAAGAATGTTTGAAGAAGTAAAGAAAAATTTGCATTGTTGGGAATTACAAATTGCTTCTTAAAAGATACAAAGAGAAGATTCTATTAATTATTTAAGATATAAAATAGTTCTACAAAAAATTAGACCCCAAAAGGTGCAAATTAGGAGAGATTGATTACGGACTCTCATTTCCTATCTATGGACTGCTCTTGGGGTAAAATATGATTAACTGAGTAATTTGCTCAAGACTGTAGAGGGTGATAGGGACTTAAATGGTCTAAGAGAATTATCAGCTGAAGCTGAGAGAGAATTGTCTTTGGTGGAAAAGTAAATATAAGATGCACATGTGGAAGGTGTAGATCCAAAGCTTGATTGCATTTTGCTTATTTTACACTNTATGTATTCTCCTACAGGGTTTTTAATGCAGAGGGATGATCTTATATTGGAATGGATATTTCTGCCAAATAGGGTAAAAAATTAAAAACATGTGGAAAAGGTGTGAGTTGATTTTAAAAGGAAAATTGAAACTTTGTAAATTAGCAGGAAAAGACCCAGAAAAAATTGTAGTATGTTTAACTAATGATGAAATTTACAAGTTATCAGCAGAAAGTGAACCTTGGCAAAGAGCTTGCAGTAAACTTTTGGGAGATATTAACAACAAATATCTTTGAAGTGATAGAATTAAACTTATAAAGAGAGCAAACTGGATTCTGCCTCACATTGTACAGGAAACACAAATATCTGGAGGCCCTACATTTTATACAGATGCAAACAAACAAGAAAAGGCAGACTACAAATCAGAAAATTTAAGTAAAGTGGTACAAAGTCCTTATAATTTGGTTCAAAAATATGAATTATATGCTATCCTGATGATATTAATGGATTTTTCAGAAGCTCTCAACATAATTACTGACTCTCAGCATGCTGAAAGAGTGGTCTTACATATGGAAACTGAAGAATTTATCCCTGATAAGTCAGAATTAACTTTGTTATTTATTCAGTTATGAGAAATAATCAGGAATAAGAATCATCCCTTATATATAACTCACATCCAATCCTGTATGGGTCTGCCAGGCACTCTAGCATATGGTAATGATGAGGTTCATGAAATATTGATAGGAAATGTGCTGGAGGCTTCAGAATTTATAAAAAACATCATGGCCAGAGTAGGAGTTTAGAAAAGGATTTTTCCGTAATGTGGCAACAAGCCAAGAAAATTATAAGAAAGTTTCCAACTTGTTCTTTTTACAATCAAGCTCCACTATCAGCAGGATGTAACCCAAAGGGTACTCAGATGAATGAAATCTGGCAGATGAATGTTTTTCATTTTGTAGAATTTGCAAAATTGAAATATGTACATTTCACCATTGATACCTTTTCAGGATTTCAATGAGCAACTTCTCTGAGTTCTGAAAAGCTCTTCTGTAATCAAACATCTGCTAGAAGTTATGTCAATCAGGGGTATGCCTGTACAAATTAAAACTGACAATGCTCCAGCATATGTCTCTAATAAAATAAAACAGTGTTTTGCTTATTACAATATAAAGAATATTACAGGTATACCACACAATCCTACAGGCCAAACAGTCATAGAAAGATCAGACTGAACTCTAAAGGATATGCTAAATTAACAGAAAAGAGAAACAAAAATCCCCAGAAATAGATTACATAAAGCTCTATTAACTTTGAATTTTCTCAATGCTAATTAATTACAAGAGGTGATAATTCATCAACTAGCATGACCATTCAATTTAAACTAACTTATACCACTCAGAAATGCTTTTGATTAAATCAGATATTACTTGCCAAAAGGGAACCTCACCAAAGTTAGGGTTGAATAAGGGTTTTTGTTTTTGTCTTTCAGGAGAATGAAGGCTAAGGAATCTGAAGAACACTGGATAAATGAGACATCTGAAGTAAAGGACAAATCATCCAAAAAAAAGTCCAAAGAAAAAGAGTAAATTGGTCTATTAGTATATCACATATCTAACAGGATAAAATTCCATAAGTCTTTCTAAATGTTTCTTTCTGATGTTCTCTACAGACACATAACACAAGTAGTCTTCATGTGGTCCCAGTTTAATTAAAAATTAAAGCTGGCTTTGGATTTGGAGAATGGCTCTCTCCTATCTCTAAACCCAAGTATGCTTGTTAAAACAAAAATCCAAAATCTGTGTATGATGTCAGAAAAGCCACCTTATATAGGGCAGAAGAAAACCAAAATTAAGGTACTGCTCTATTGCCACTAATCTCATAATTCTTTGGTTCTATTTTGACTCTTTAAAACTTTTCTTAAGGTATGAATTTTATATCAAAATTTATAAGATTTGTATATGCATATATATATTAAACTTTTGTCATGATATTAATGCTTATATAAAGTACTAACTAATCCTAGAAAAAAGACTTCATCTGGCTTCCTGTACATCATTTCGGGTTTGAGTTTCTATCCGATGACGGCACCTAACAGTAACTTTGAAATGTCCAAAAAGATAATGGGGCCCCACAATGATGACTCCATCAGAATGATGATAATCCCACTAAGCTGATAAATGCCACCCAAAGATCGGTTTTGGACTACTCAGGACAATTTCAAGTTGGCATACATGTGCTGTGCCATTGCCACAAAATAAGTAAAGAAATTGTAATAAAAATTCAAAATATAAATAAAGAAAATAAATCTGAGTGAAATCTACTTATATTTGGCAAAGGATAATATATTTTTCTCTGATCCATATACACACCTAGTATGGATTAATAAAATGCCCCAATTTCCCACAATTAATTAATGCAGAATATGTACAATAAATTTCCAAGAACACAAAGAGGGTTTCAGAGCCCTTGGATATTTTGGCAGTGATGGCTTTAGAAGTATTTTCCCGCCAGGCGGTGGTGGCACATGCCTTTAATCCCAGCACTTGGGAGGCAGAAGCAGGAGGATCTCTGAGATCGAGGCCAGCCTGGGCTACCAAGTGAGTTCCAGGAAGGCGCCAAAGCTACACAGAGAAACCCTATCTCAAAAAAACAAACAAACAAACAAAAAGAAGTATTTCCCCCTGATGGGTATAATCAGTTGCCCTAACGTGAGTGTCATAGAAAATTTTCATATAAATCCTAATTCTTCAGGTCATTTCCTAAGTTTTATGTTCAATAAATCAACTATTTAAGTAAAGAAGGGATCACTGTCCCTGGGAAATTATCAAATTAACACAACTAAACATCCCAATCCATTTTTATCATTTGCTAAGTATAAATAATACATAAACAAAGCAAAAATAATTAAAGTGTTTGATCTGATGTATTGTTGCACTCTGATAGAAGGTAACGGGAGCCAGGGACATCAACACAGATCAAGGCTGTGGCAGGGCCACGAACCCAGACATTCCCCTTAGTGGCAGCTCAGTCCTCGAGAACACCATGGTTCTGGGTGGTAATACAGGCAGCTCAGATTTGTATGGCCCAGGAAGCCAACAGTACTCAGGATGCTCCAGCCAGAGAGCATACCACAAACATTGCTTTCCAAGGATCTGAATGGACAAGTGTTTTGAGGGGTGCTGACATTTTGTGGATTGGTACTTTTGTGTGAGGATATCTCAGCTGATGGAGTTGTACAATAGAATAAAATCTTCCAATTAGATGACATTTAGCTTAAAAGGATAGTCTTTTAAGATACATATGTCTCATGTGACATTACACATATGGCAGCAAAGATCTTCAGGGTCATTTTCAAGTGTCTGACTGAACTTTCCAGACTATTGCACTTTTAACTGTATTAAATAGATGATATGAGTATAAGNTATGACAATTTTGATGGTACCAACCATTTCCCAGGTAACTGAGAATGCCTAGATACTCTATTATTCATTTTAGATTCCTTATCTAACTAAATTTTGTATTATTATTCAGAGGTAAATTTGACAGAATAATTGTATAATAGCATGTGGGGATTACTATCAATGATGCTATAAAAAGAACAGGTTTTTGAAGTTAATACTCCTGAAGTTTTACTTTATAAAGTAGAAAGAAGACATAATGATATTGTGTAAAAATTAATTACATATGTAATTGGAAAGTACAAACACCCTTGTAACAACATAGCCAGGAAACAAATATTACATAGAAAGTCATATTTCTGATAGAGTAAATACATGTAAAACCAATAAATGAGACTTCAGAAGAAAGATTAGGGGAAATAGAATAAGATATAGAATTTAAGATACAGTAAAGCATGANGTCTCCACCAAGGGAGTCCTACAAAGCGTAAGGGAACAAANGTCTTTGGTATATTCAGAACAGATAATTAATCTTCTAGAGAAACAGTCTGTAGATGTTCAAAGTATAATAATAGTACATAATACAAGAAAAAGTGACTTTGTTGTTGTTATGAGGTGATGAAACACCATTGATAGGCTGTCAGCAGGATAGCATTAGAATGTGATCCTTGGAATCTGGGGAAATAATGTGGAGGAAAAAGGAAAAAAGTGACAAAAGACTGCTGATTACAGTGAGGAATTATTAGACCAAACGAAGACAATAATGGGAATAACTTTGAGAAATAAGATTTTTATAGAATAGTATTTTATAGATTTTCATAGTAATTANTTTAGGGGAAGTAGGAAAGATTTAAACTCTCAAATTATAAACAAGTGAAGCTGCTCATGCCTGGATTCAAGCACTTGGGAGATGGAATGAAGCAAGAGTACTGTAGTGAGTTGTATGTCAGCCAATGCTACATAGTGATTTCCACATCATCTAGTCTGCAAAGTAATATCTTACCTCAGAACTGCTCCAGAAAAATGTACTTATATAATAACTAGATTCATCAACTTAATGTAGGTAAAATTAAAATATCTTCACAAGTATATAGTATCCAGACATATAGTATAGTATTAATAAATACTGAAAATAATAATAGCAGTTTGTATTAATATCTCAAGATTGGAATTATATTTCTGTTTATGCTTTACAAAATAATTATTATCTGAGATTTTATCTACAAATATATAAAGTAATATGGTGGTATAGTTAATTTTACTACAATATAATGGTATCCAGGAACATGTGGAAACAGACAAAGGTCAAGCATAACTGTTGTTAATATCTTATTCAATAAATGTGTAATACACCTTAAGAAACTGACTACATATGAAAAAGAGTAATACTNCAGCAACATTAAAGGCACACGATTTGATTTTTGGCCAGAAAAATCCAAATCAATTAGCAGTACCTATGATCCAACATGAACCTTCAAAATATCTAGTTTATCATCAACATCACCTTTCTTATGAAATAGTACATATGTATATATGTACATTATTTACAAACTCATTTGTGTCTGTACGATGAAGACATGTATAATAACATCACATGTTCCACGCTGTTACACTTCTGATAAAAAGTAATAGTAAGAAAGAGACATATATTTTTACTTTGATAAATAGAATTCATAGAAGTCAGAATTAGAGATGATACATTAATTTATCCCTTACTATGCTGCAAGCAGCAAAAATATATAAAGCAGGATTTCAGCTGATTATGACAAAGCTAATACCTGGAAGAAGCGAAGGACCTTCCAGAAGTCAAACTAAAGCTCAAGGAGTCTTGGTGATATTGGCTTTTGCTTATTAACTGTTTCCTACTATGAGTTTCTCATGTACTGTTGTAGCCTTTCCCTCATTCCTTGGGCATGGTTTCCCCTCTACTGAGGGAATATCTGATAACCTTCTGAGCAGTAACTCAGGCCGTTCTGCAGCTAGCAGCATCTGGCCAGGACCATCCTTGAAGGAATGAAAGTATCTTGTCAGAGATTCCTCTGTACTCCAAGAACAGACTTAAGCATTCAGACTATCTGTTTGAGAAGGCCTGGTGGATGTCCTAATTAAGCTTAACTTTCTCCTTTCCAAAGTCTTATCTCTAGTTTTAGGTCCACCCTTAACAACTCAGAACTAAAGGGTTCCAACTTACAGGTACATCTAGCTGTGATGGAAGTTGCCTAGCCAAGTTGCTTAGCAACCAAACACGCCTGCCAGAAATAGCGGGAGCATAGATAGCTTGGAGAGATAAGGGTCAAAGGGATAAAGAGGCAGATTTATTCTCAAAGAGGACAAGAGGGAGAACAGAGAGGAGACATAGAAGGGAGACAGAGAGAGGAGAGCAGGAAAATGAGAGAGAACTTGAGGATGGGATGGAAGATGAGGAAGAGCCAGAGGAGAAAGTACTGGATTTAGAGGATTTAGAAATTTTAAGTGAAATTTCACAATGGGACATGGAAATCACATATTCAACAGAATGCATTTCAAGATATTCTGAAGAAAGTTGGATGGTCATATCAAAAGGACCCAAAGAGATGGAAATGGTGGCCAACCCTTATGATCTCATGATTCAGAAACTTAATGCAGAATGGTGAGTTCAAAGTCAGTCTGGGCTATAGAACAAGACTTGTCTAACAAAAAGTATTTTAAAAACTTAATTAATTAATTAATTAATTAATTAAACAAAATAAGCCAGACCCAAATAATTGAATCTCCCTTCTTTTCTCCATGAACTCCATCACATCTCTTTACAAAATCTTTGTAAATGTACATTTGCCACATAGTGGTGAAGTTAATAGAAGTANTTTTTTTTAATTTTATTTGAGAATTTTTACATTTCAAGATTATTTTGTTTTACACAGTATTAAAATCAAGAGGGATTCTTCTACCTCAGAAACCTAGTGTATTAGATCTCAGTGACTTAGGAAACGCGCATGATCTTTTCAACTTTTATATCTACAGATTTATAATTGTAAAACAGCATCTACAATAAAAACTTGCATTGACACCTCTATATGAAAGACATGTATATTCGGGAGAATCACAGCTATGTAGTAAATTAACAGTGTTTATTTTAAACCTCCTAGACTGAACCAATTAGGCTAGCAGGTTGGGTAAAATGAAACTGAATTAGCTATATGATTTGTACGACAAAAACAAACAAATGAATAAAAATTCCAATGGTATTATCAAAAATATCTAAAGAAGAGATCATTTAAGACAGGTTGACTGAATTAGGGTTTTTATTGCTGCGAAGAGACAGCATGNCCAAAGAAACTCTTATAAAGGAAAACAGTTACTTGGCATGGCTTGCTCACATTTCAGAAATTTAGTCTATTATCAACATAGTGGGACATGACAGCATGCAAGCAGACATGGTGCTGGAGCAGTAGCTTAGAGTTCTACATCTTGCAGGCAACAGAAAATGGTCTTTCTCAATGGGAGTAGCTTAAGTACAGGATAACTCAAGCCCACCACACAGGAACTTCCACCAACAAGGCCTCACCTCCTAAAGTGACACTTCCTTGGGGGGGGGGCATTTTCGTTCAAACCACCACAAAGATAAAAACTGTACTGTCTGTGTGAAAATAGACCAGGAACTTTGGAGACAGTCTGTTGAGTCTTGTGGTATCTCATAACGATCTGCAGAGATTTCACGTCTTCTCTAGAGAATAATCGGGTTTTTTTTTATTTTATTTTTGTTTAATTTCTATTGTGTGATTCACTGTACATGGCACTATGTTACATACAGGTATTTTATACAAATGATATTGTACTTTGCATATATTCCTCCCATACATTCTGTCATTCCCTTTCTTATTCCTCTCTGTTCCCCTGTTTCACATCTATATTCATGCTATACATACATAAATTATGTACACCTAACTAAAATCTAGGTACTACAAATGGGAGAATAATTGCCCTTTTAAGATCAACTTAATTTTCTTAATATAATTATATGCGTCCATTTTCTTAAGTATGGAATAACTCTGTTCTTATTCATAGGTGAAAACAATTCATGTATATATGCCAAATTTTCTTCAAACATCCTCTGTTGTTGGGCATCTAGCTAGATTGCCTTACTAAAGTGTTGTGAATATTGCTGCTATAAACATTGACACACCCACACGTTGAAGTTAAGAGAATACAAATTTGAACAATCTGCTATGGTTGCAGATATCCCAAATAAATAACACTTTTATCAATTTACAATAATATTAATAATTTAGTATTTGCATATTTGTGAGCGTTAGATAGCAATGTAATGATAAAACATGGATTAATATAGATTTGGTTAATTCTGTGCAAATGATGCATGTGACTATGTGAGCAGATATTTAGAGAAATTCTACCAAGGAACACTTAAATTCCTGAGATGTTCAAGAGGCTTCCTGAACTTCTCTATTGAAGAAAAATGATTAGATCAAATAATACAGAACAAATGGAGCTGTCTTCTTTCAAGCAACAAAATATTGGACAATAGGTCCACCTAGCAAATCTAGGACCCCATCTAGTGCACACTTATGCATGCTCAATGCATCTTGCCTCAGTCTCTATGAATTCACACGTGTGTCAATCCTGTTGATTTAGAGGGACTTGTTTCCTTGGTGTCCTCTATCACCTCTGACTCATACACTACCTCTATCTCTTCTTCCTCAGAATTTCCTGATCCCTGAAAGAAGAGAATTGATGGAGGCATCCAGTTTAGGGTTGAGTGTTCAAAGGTTTCTCATTTTATGATTATTTTCCAGCTGCGGNTCTTTTATTTGTTCCTATCAGCTGTATGAGGAAGCTTCTCTGATGATGGCTGAGCAAGGCTGATCCATGAATATACCACAATGTCATTAGACATTAGTTAAGTTATTATGAGAAAATGCTTTCATGAATTACAAAACTTTAAGTTCTTAATTTATGTTCTTCCTGCATCAAGTCTTCAAAAATAACAATAAGAACAATTTTTTTTTTATCTTTAGATCCTGAATGAAGGCAATTCCCATCATAATCTTCAAAATCATCCTCTATATCCATTTCACCACCCCCATTCTATTTAGTGGATGATTTTTCTTCAGCTTCAAAATTCTTGTATATATTAAAGAAGAAACTATAATTGGGGTCTGGGAAGATTACTCATTATATATAAAAATTGCTGTACAAATATGAGGACCTAAATACAATTCTCCAAATCACACAAAATCTGTGCACATCTGTAATCCCATTGCTCTAAGGAGAAACAGAGAGAAGAAAATGTGTAGAAACTAGGGACCTTTGTGTACCTTGAAATGNTGTTTAAATATATTAGAAAACAAGTATCAAACATTTTTAGACCAAAGAATAAATGATAATGAAATTCAACCTTTTACAATAATTAAAATATTTGTTATGAAAAAAAAGATTGGTAGCCACTACATAGGTGCTAGAAATCAAATTGTAGTCCTCTAGAAAAGCAACCAGCTCTCTTAGCCATTGAATCTTCCCTGCAGGTCCCTGCAAACTTTCTCCATGGGGCTTCTCTCTGATAATAAGAATGATTGAGAAGTGAATGTCTAAGTGAGGGTCCCTCAGGGACATTGGAAATCAGAGGTAATGGATTAGTTCTTAGAGGAGAGAAGAAACATCAGATACCTCCATGAAAAGCAAAAAGATACCTCAACCCTATGAATATCATGCCAGACAAGGTTGTGTTACTAGGGTAGAAGATAAAACATTTTCCCTTTGGAGCATATAGAAAATATTCAATCTAAATAAAAAAAATCAAAGTTTAAATAAAAAATAATCTTCCTTGTCTCAGTATATTGCAGATAATGTAGGGGTTTATAATCTAAAATTTGTCATATAAAGAAGTTATAGTCCTCTCTGAAGTGCATGGATTCATGCATGTTGCAGGAGCTCTAAGCTTCTCTTATCACCAAGAGCTAGATCAACAGGCCCTACCTACAACTGAGTGTAGTAAAAAAGAAGTAAAAAAAAATCCACCCACCTGTTAACATGTGAATCAACTGTGTTCATTTCTCCAAGAAGGACTCAAGGGTCTAGTGGAGGAATTCCTCTCTAGCAAAGTTATGCAGAAGCTGAAAGGATCAAAGATGATACTAGATAAAAATCATAACAAATGCTTTTGTTATGATTTAAATGTATTGTGTTTCTTCATACTCTGCTTTGAAGGATTATTTGCTAGTTAGGAGGCTTTTAGGTGGTTGGATCATGAGGGATCTAACCTCATCCATGCAAGGACACATTAATGCACAAGCTTATGGTGGGGATGAAAGNTGAAACAAAGAAGAAGAGCCTATTTGGAGGGTGTATGTAATGTATCTTTGAAACCTTGAAAAGACACTGTGTCCCTGTCTTCTATGCTTTGTTTTTCTCCATGACTACCATGAGTAGAGCAGCCTTCTCACCACAAACTCTTCTCCAAAAAATGTTGTTCCCTTCAGTTCCAAAGCAATGGAGTCACCAGGACATGGGCTGAATCCTCTGAACAATAAGCAAAATACTATGTCTCACTTTATGTTAATTATCTAGATATTTTGTTATCTGGACAAATCACATTTGACTGGTACAATTTGTTTAAATTGATGATATTTTGTTCATTATGGACTACTGGATATATTTTGATTTTCAATATTATGTTAAAATATCATTTGCCTGTATTACCAATCTCTCTATTGACTACTTCATTTTTGTACCTGAACTCAACTTCTGTTTGGTATNCCACCTTAACATACACACATTAAATAAAATTGTATATAGCTTAAAAATTTAAAACACACTGTTGGTAAAATATATGAAAAGGTGGGGCTATTTAGAATACTTTTAAGTTGCATTTCATAAAAGACTAATTGGAAAAGTTTAAAATCAAACTTGGTATTAAAGAATTAATGTTTGTCTAATTGACTTATTAGCAGATTTCATATAAATAAAAACAATTGTCAATGAATTTGAAAACAGTGGCTGAGTTGATGCCTTGATAGATAAAACTTACTGTGCAAGCATAATGACCAGAGTTTGGGGGCCTAGAATCCATGCCAAAATTTGAGTTAGCAGCATGCATCTGTACCCTTCCTACTCTCAAGTATAGATAGTTGGATCATAGGGCACACTGTTCAGCCAAATAAAATAATATGCTCTAAGTTTGATAAGAAGAATTAATTATGGAAGTTCTAGTATTATTTGGATTCTGGAGGCCATGACTTATTTTGAAAATAGACAAAAACAAAGAACTCTTTCTTACACTTTTATTCTGTTTAGGCCTTTGTGGGATTAATGAAGTCACCTCACAAGAATAAAGGTTTTTATACAGTCTAGCAACTCAAATGTTAATTTCATTCCCCAGTTCTAATAAAACTGCAGTAACTTAATATGTAAGACTAGTGTTTAACCAAATATCTGGGCACCTAATGGGACAGTCATTCTGTCACATGCAATTAATCCTAGCACACAAAGGTGATCAGATTTTGAGTTTATGCATTCTCACTGACAGCTATAGAGAGTCAAATCATAAGTTGCTGCATACTTCACAAAGTATATTAAAGAAAACAACTGTTGTGATAAATTTGTACAATGTATGAAGATGTATTATTGTGATTGGTGTAATAGAAATCTGAACAGCAAATAGCAAGGCAGGAGTTTCAGGCAGAATTTCTGGGAAGAGAAAGGAAGAGGAAGAGGAATCTAGGTGCACAGGAGATGCCAGAAGACACAGAGAAAAAAAACAGAATGTGCAAGATGGAAGAAAGTTAACACTACAATAGAATTTAGATTATATAAATGAGTTAATTTAAGTTATAAGAGAGAGGGGCAAGCCTAAGCTACAGGCTGAGATATCATAATTAATAAGTCTCAGTATTTGGGAGCTGGCTGATGGGACAGAAAAAGACTCATTACAAATAACAATCANATAGATTCAGGAAAAATTAAGAACTAATTATCATCCATTCCGATTTTATAACTTTGTGTTGCATGAGAGATTTTTCTGTGGGAGAAACAACACAAGTCTATTCATGACAAATTGGGAACTCAAAACAGACAAAAGTGATGATTATGCCAAAGTCCAACTTGGTGAAGAAATGCATTTATTGGAATTATGAAAGGGATTATAAGTGAAGAATTACTTACAGGAGTAGGGACAAATCCAAATCAGCTGCACCACTAAGTAGGAGTTAAGTCCTACCATAGGTAATGGGGAAATGTGTTGAATATTTTAATTGGGTAAGAGAAGGAAGGACAATACACAGGGTGTGGAGAGAAGAAGAAAGAAGAAATACATCACATGAAGATGCTTGAAAAAGCCAGAGGGAAGCACTGTATAAATATACTTAAAATATATTTTATATGCAATTTGTGTACATTCAGATAAGAAGCTATANACCATAATGTGAGGATGTACCTCAAAAGCCATTATTGAAAAATATTTTCATGGAGATAGTATGCTCTCTTGTGGGTAATGAACAGCTGAATAGTTTGCCTTATGGCACAAGCAATGAAAGGAAAAATTTTATGAAGAAAATAATATTATAAACACAAGGAAAAAGGAAGCAAAGAGCTACAAAATTCTTTCATCCTGAAAGAACTGCAATGTTGGGTCCTGCTGAAAAAGCAGGTATCCATAGAAGGCATATGTGTATTAACTGAAATCATTTGTTTTATTTTGTCCAAAATTTTCCAATTTTTGTCGTTGTTGATGGTTTTAGAGACATGGTCTCAGTCTGTAGCCCAGACTAACCTCATTATATCTTAGCCTGGTCCTAGATGACTAGTGACCCCCCCTGTTTCAATCTTCTCAATGCCATGACTAAAGGTGAGTGTCTCCATGATAGTTATACTAATTTAACATTTGGGAAGAAGAAAATATATCTGTAAGTGTAAGCTGCAAATATAAAAAAACATAAGTTTATTAAGTTTGTGTGAGAGTTCAGTGTTCATATATGTAGTGTTGAAGTTTGTTCAAAGTAATGATAAATGGCAAGATTAAATTCTTAGTGTATGGGTGTGCTTGTGTTGTATCTGTGTGTGGTGCATGCATTTGCACACTGTGGATGAGCAGGTGTGTGTGCCTATGCATATGTTTTATGGATGTTTCTTTGGAATTAAAACATTCTCTCCTAATTGAAATATTGCTTCCAAGAGGGAGGGGAGAATCCTGAGACTCATGCAGTAAACAAAAGTTCATATTTCTGAGAGAACAGAAACTTCAGAAATATTTAAAGGCCACTCCCAGTAGTATAAAAAGGAATTACAATTGCAGAGGGAAGAGATTCTGGCCAGCCCAACTTCAGGGAGAGATGTTTCTAGACTTTATGTGGAGCTGTCAAGAAGCTGAAAAGAGAGATCAAGGGGTGCGGCTCTCTGGAATAATCACCCATGTTGGAGTATGCTTTGTGAGGCATGTACTTTTGAGTCAACTGTGTTCTGTATAAGTAACCCATCATCCATACTCCTGTGAATACTTCTATTAAAAACTCATTATCTCACCAAGTTAGACATTAGGGTATACATTACCATGGTATCATTGCCTGCTACCTATCCTTCCAGGAATCTGTTTTTCCCTCAAATATTTGAGAATTTTCTGGTAAACAGCACACAAGATTTATGGCAGCAAAGGTAGCACACAAAGCCTACAAAACCAGAGTCTGCTGTCTAACAAGTAAGTGTAGAATCATTTGTCCCCTGGAAGTTGGATATATATATATATATATATATATATATAATTTATACACAAACAAAAATATACATGTGTGCATACATGCATAGATACATACATATATGCACATACATATTTATATACACACACACAAACACACAGAGATATGGTGTGAAACAGGGGCAGGTTTCTTTTCTTTTTGTTTAGTTGAACATGACTTGATGCTTTCAGTAGGTTAGCTCATTGTAAAGGCCAACAGATACTTGACTGGGCAACACTTGGGAAAGGACCTATGAAATTCCTTCTGAGAAGAAACCCCAGCATCTTGGGGCTAACCACAGATGAGAAAGAGGAAAACAAACTAGCAAGTCCTTAGCAAAAGTCCAAAAGTAAACCATATTCTCAGATGTAAAATTGGAAATATCAAACCAAGACCTCCCTCCATAACTATATGCAGACAAACAAGCATGATTATATAGAATGAACTGACTGTATGTATTTAGGAATATTTAGGAAATCATAAATTTTAAAGAGAGCAATGGAGGTATGTAAGAGGGAAGGTGAAAATAATGCAATTGTATAATAATATCAATTAATCAAAGAAATAATTTTAAGACTTAAAAATATCTTCTTTCCTTAACATGTTATGGGTTCTCTTTCTGAGATAAATAGGCTTGTGTGTGCTGTATGTCCTCTGGGAGATCTGTCATTCAACAGCATATGAGTTTAGAGATAGGAGGGTGGCATCAGATGGTTACATTCTTCACTGTCTAACATATTTCACTGAAACAGTGTTTCTCACTAAATATGAAGCTCCATGTTTTGTTTATAGTAGCTGGCCAGAAAGCCCCTGAACTATTCCCTATCAGCCCCTGGTGGCCATACCTGGCTTTTTACTTACATGCTGGGTATAAGAACTCATTTTCTCATATTTTCAAAGGAAGTGCTCTTATCAACTAAGACATCTTCCTCCTGTCAAAATAAAATTTAGTCACAAAATTCATTTTTGTTTTTAAAGCATTATGTAACAGAATGTCATAATACCTAGAAAGTCTATAGAAATAGGCAAAAAGGCTCTCCTTATACTGATTGTAAATAATCCTCATTTGTCCCAGGTTTTGAAAGTTGGTCTTAGCATCTTAACTCTGCATAGTGCACTATGAATAAAAGGTACTGAAAAAGAATTCTCCTCTTTATGTAAAACATACAGTGTGGAATATAGCAATAAAAATAAATTTCCTGAAGCTATAAACCAAACAGAATGGTTAGTTACTATGTGTTTGTTTTGTTGTTGTTTAGTTCATTTTTCTGTTTAGACTCTGTAATATTGGCCTCTTCTTCCAAATCCAAGCAAAAGTTGTTATTTATTCAAAGCTAATGATGTGTTAAGTTCATTTTAAATAACTTTATAAAATTTAATTATTAACATTGCATTATGTTATAGTTAAGTAATTCAAAAACATGAACTAAGTCATTCATGATTTTATTACTAATACCAATTAAAGATGAAATTGAAATGAGTGTCTAGACTCCTCCTTGTTCTATAAGTGATGTGTGTGGGTAATCTACAGTATTTATTATATTCTTTTGTGCATTCATATTTGAATATCAATATTAAAAGTTTTATATCATATATTTAGAATTAGATTCTAAGTTTTAAATTATCCTTTTGGTCTGTACAACAAAATGTCAGCACAAGGACTTTAGCCCTTTTTGTAGCTACATATTTTACAGAGGAAAGATGAAAAAAGAAATCATTATTTTCAGATTTTATGAATTAGGAAATTAGATACTAGAGTACTGATTGAGTTAAGACTTCAAAGTTGCAAGAATTCTGTCTAGAAAGTGATTATCAGTGATGGAAACAGAATACTTTATATTCTTCTATCATTAATAAGCTTATAGAAGAAAATAAATTCAATACATATTTTGAATGTCTACACTTTTGGTGTTTTATTATGTGATAAGACATTGGCTAAGAGTAGAAATCAATAGTGCTTAGAGCTTAGAAAACAGGAAATAAAGAATGGGAAACAAGTAAACATTGACTTTGCTATGAATATATTTCCTCATGTATCATATATCTTCAGACATGTTTAAAAGATATGAGCAAAAGATAAAGACCCATAGCAGTGATAAGCATATAAGGCTTGATGGTGCTGTGCTAGCTCTCATGGATTTAAGATTATGATCAAGTTTTACACACTGTGCTTTCATGAAAGCAGCTCCTTCAGTCAATTGCACAGCATGTAATCAAGGCTCTCAGTGTTTAACTTACCTGAAAATGCTGCTTATAAAAATCAGTAAAAGGATCAAATTGTCTTTAAAACAAATTTTATTAATTCTTCTAAATTTGTTTACAATGTAATTTGACCATATACACACTGAACTCCACCCATTAATCCCTCCTATATCAACCCCCATATCCATACTTCCCACAGATTCAGGTGCTATTTTTATGTGATAACCTATTTACTCCAATTTGTGCTGTTCATGTATATCTGCTTGTGCATTGGTGAATGGTCATTCTAACTAGATCCAAAAACTTAAAAAAAAAAAACCTGACTCTCCCATGCCCCAAATTATAAATTTGTAAAATTCATCAGTTAGAGGGGGGAACCCTTTCCTCTCTATAATGAAAGGTTGATTGACTTGATAATGTGGTTTTCTTGTGCTGGCGGGCACAGCTTCTGAGTATAGCTGTCTTGTCATGCTCCCTGTTTGTGGAGCTTATGGGTCTCTGGAGTTATTTTATTAAATGGACACAATATCAAACTGCTCTCTATACCTGTAGATTAGTATCACTCTTAGATTTCATCATCAAAGTTTCTTTTTTCAGTAGATGATTAGTACATAAACAAAAAGTTCCATTTTAAACTAGGAAGGGTCTAGAAAGAAGGAAAAATTTAAATCTTTGAATTTTAAATTTAAGTGTATAAATTTAACAGAGTAAACAGAACATGGTTTTGGAAACTCTTGCTTTATATGTGGATACTCATGAAGGTAAACATTGCTTTATTAGATAATCATTAACTAGCTAATATCTGTATACTAAGCATGAAATTCTGTACTATATGGTGTAACATATAAAACTTCAAAATGTAGAAATTTTAATATGGACATAATTGTGCATTTGTGAAGCAAGCTATAAGGTAGTACTTAGGAAAAGAAAAGAGCAATGAGGAAGTTCAAAAGAGGCTGCCTCTATGATGCTAGATTTAGTATCTAAAGAAGAATGGATGTTTTCTGTGCAAAAAGAAAGAAAAGGCTTTGAGATAGCAACAGGAATTATGTAGAGAGGAATTGCACTTTATGAAACTGAAAGATTTCAATTTTACAGAGAATAAGAAAATATTTGGCACATGACAAATCTGGAGGTAACCAAAAGTACTGATGATACTTACTTTTTAACCTTACAATTAGTGAAAAGACATTGAGTGATTTTAAAAAGAATATTTGTACCCAGAAAGACCTACTGTGGCTATTGTGAGAAAAGTTAAGGGAAAGTAAGAAAGCAGATACATAACTGAGCTATAGGGAGATAAGTAGTTTGACTTAGAGCACTTAAGTTGAGTAAGAGAAAACATAATATTGAAAAGTTGAAATTATCTCTAATGATGTATTTGAAAATAGGAGAAATGAAAGTAAAGTAAGGATTCACGAGTAAATAATTATAAAATTGGGATTTTCATAAAATATTCAGATTATAGTTAGACTGATGGAGCAAGGAAAAAAGAATTATGTATGAAGATCATGAATTCAATATTTGATATATGTGTCAGTTTGGAGATATATTTCAAGCATGGAACAGGCTGTGTTAATTATGTACTTTGATATGTACTTTCTTGATACAGTAGAGAAGCTATTTGACAGACTAGATAAATAGGTAAAATAAGCAATGTACATTCACTCTTGTTTGCTTTATAATATAAAAACATAAAGAACATTTTTCCTAAAGACCTCACCCTTTGAATCTTCTCCCTCCTGCTTCTGGCTGTTGCCTTCAGACTCTTTTAATTTGTCTTTGTACCCTATCTTCAATCTCTATCACCAGAAAAATGAACCAAAATTACATAAGCTTAAAATACTTTTTATAAATTATATGCTAATTCCTGTTTTATTAAAAGTCAACTGTCCCAACCTGTGGGACTGAACGCAGACACGACCACCTAGAGAGGAGGAAAAGGACAGGAGACGAGAGGAATAGACCACAAGACAGTAATTCTGATCAAGTGGCAAATTTTATTTTTTTCATGCTGATATTTATACTTGATGAAGGCAGAATGTTTGGCTAGCTACTCAGGGGGTGTGAGGGAGAATGGGGCTAGGTTGCTAGGTGACCTAAATGCAGAATATTCTGCAGGTGCAGGGATATTGGCAGGGTGGAAAGGGCAATAGATCTGGATG
>LZPO01009518.1:8039-19090 GCA_001675575.1 Neotoma lepida
TGTATTCACAACACTAGGGAGGTTGAGGCAGGAGGATCATGAGTCTGAGGCCAGCCTCTGCTCCATAGGGAGACTATGTTGAGGGGGGACAGTGATGGGGCACGGACATCCTAAGGAGAGCTG
Organism: Neotoma lepida; assembly: GCA_001675575.1. Classification (NCBI taxonomy): domain Eukaryota; kingdom Metazoa; phylum Chordata; class Mammalia; order Rodentia; family Cricetidae; genus Neotoma; species Neotoma lepida. The sequence continues at coordinate 8,163 of LZPO01009518.1, forward strand.
ATGTTCTCCTTCAGGAGACATTGGAATTTAGCCAAGTTTGTAGAATGACAACGATAACCTACTAATCTCTCAGCCAACTAAAGAGTGAACAAAGTGGAAGTGATCTCACATCTAAAACCAAGAGTGACGTTACTGTCCTTCTTGATAGAGACACAGAACAGTCCTGGCTGGCATAGTAAATCCCCAGTCACCTGCTATGAAACAGTGCACATGTGGACAAAAGGCAAACGGAGTTGACATGCTGAGGTCATTCACATACCTTGCAACAATGCCATCCTTCAGTTCTTGCTGTTAAGGGTGCCAGGCTCATGAAAGATTGTGTGGTTCCATTCCAGACCATATTAGAAGGTGTTTTGTCTCGAAAAATAAATAAATAAATAAATAAATAAATAAATAAATAAATAAATAAATAAGAACTGTCCTGTGTGGAACCAGTTCTACTGCTCTGGAGTAGGGCCACACATTGACCTTGAGGCTGAAGAAGGTCCCCCATTTCCACAGAATCACACTGAAGACTGCAGTTCAGATTCTCTGGGCATCCCATGTCAGCTGGCAGTTCTGATTACTAGTTGATATTGACATGAAACTAAGGTGCTGTTCACCTTTCTGGGTTACACTGTTACACAGCAGGAGCAGCCAGCAGGCTGTACAGCTCTAAGCATAAGGTAAAGGTTGGTGAGATGGTTTCTTCAGGGTGCTGGTTCCCAGCAGAAGTTTACCCACACAGCTTTCTTGCCTTCCTCCATCAAAGCAACAAATCTGTCTCACACCAAAACTGGTATTTCCCTTTCACTTATCCATAGACGTGAGAAATGTGCTTCGCAAGAAGAGCACTGAAAATTCAGAGTGGTGGGAACAAGAGGGTTTATTTCACCATTTTACAAAAACTGTGTGCGAACCCAGAATGGCCACTGATGGAGCATGGAAACAGTTTTTGTAACCCTAACACAAGTTTCCTCTTTGGCTGAGTGATCAGCAGAAGGCGATCCTACACGCCATCTGGGTCTTCCCTTGCCCTCTGTCATTTACTGTTGTCATTTTCCAAACAAAACCTAAAAAAAAAAAAAACATACTGTTTATTTAAAATGTACTAGGTGGATGGCCTTGCAGGCAAGCTTGTCTCTTTTTTTAATTTGCTACTCTATGCTTTTAGTGTGGCTGGTGGCGGGGAGGGGTGTCTTTAGCAGGCTGTCAACAAAGTTCCAGTATTTTCTGTTCACTGTCGCTGCGCCTAAGCTTGCTGGAGACACTTTTGAAAATGAACCGTACAAATACACTGCAAATGAACCTTTAGGGTAGACATTCCAAACTTTGGCTCCTAATGCTTAGCAAGCTGTGTCTTTGAAGCTACAAACATGATTTGAAGAATGGAGATAGTGAGGAACACCTGCACTCAATTATATATAGCAATTTGAGGTTCTTACCTGTGAGATAGTCAACTTCCCATTGTTGGGACAAACTACCTGAGGGAAACAACTTTTAAGAAGATAAAGTGTGTTCTAGTTCATAGTTGTAGAGACTGAGAGCATGGTTGGCTAGCTCGGTGCTTTGGGGTTGTGAGGAGGATGAAAGTCACGATGGGTGGCTTCTAGTAGAACAAAAGCTGCTTACCTAAGGTTCTCGGGAAGCAAAGGGAGGACAGAACCGGAGTGCCAATATCTTCTTTAATAGTATGCTCAGTAAGCTAACTTCCACCTTCCACTGTCAACATCTGAAAGGTCTCTCTGTTTCCAGAGAGTCCCACAATCTGGGGACCAAAGTTTTAGGTACGGAAGCCTTTAAGAGACATTTTAAACCCAAACTATAAATAAGCATTGCAAGTGTTGGTTCATTTTCTTCCTTGGAAATTGTAAAAGAAGTACAATGACCTGAATCAGAAGTATTATTCCATTTGTTTCTGTCCAGAAGAGGTCCACGAAAAAAGAATTAACGGGACAAACGATGGATTCCATATTTCTTGGAATCCCTTATCTGGAGACGCTTTAGGCTACGTTGTGGACTGGTGTGCACATTCCCGGGACCAACACTGTGATTTGCAATGGGAGAACCTAGGTCCCAATACCACAAGCACCATCATCACCTCAGGTGAGAACCCCCACACTCCTCCTCCTTACACATCCCCCTTGCAGCAGGTTCAACTTAGACTTCTGTTCTAACCCACAGATACTCTGTGCTAGGCTAATAATTTTGAAATGACAAATCCAGCGTGGTTGCTTGGAGATCAGATTTTATGAGAATAGATTCTGACCTTCGGGCTTAAAATCTACAACAGTGAAGTATGTAACTATAGACCCATAGTACAGATATTAATAATTTTTCCCTCCAAATTAGAGGGACATTGGAACTGTTTGCATATAGATTTTACAGATGCAGAGAACAGTGCATATTTGGGACATGTTTAGGGCATAAAGTTGATGGAAACAAAATATCGGCTTTCAGTTTCAATGAACTTTATAGGCATGAACTCTCACCTCCTTTACCGAATTTACAACTTGAAGATTCCTGCTGCTTTAGGGAAGTCAAAGAGGCTCCAGTGAGTGCCTTAAGCAGGAGCACAGGTGTATCAGCTACTAGGCTGAAGGACTGATGTGGGAATCCTCTCGATCCAGAAAGTGATGGAGGCTCCTGCAAGATTCAGGGGCCCAAGAGCTTTGTAGGGAGACTACAAGGCTGCTTGGAAAAGAGGAGGAAAGGAAGGGGAAGCCAGGCTTTCAAGATTCTGAGTTTTAATGGAAGAACTGAAGGCAAATAGTGTAAGGACATTCAATGTCAAAAGCAGCGTTGGAGTAGTTTGTGAGGCTGGTCTGGTTCTGCACCAGCTCCATGCACAGAAATGAGGGCAGGCTAAGGGTCCTGGCTCTAGAGTGGGCGGCAGTCTCTATAGAACTTTCTGGACAGCACCATGTTCACAACATGGAAGATTCTGAGGCCTAGCGGAAGGAGGGAAGCAATAGAGGGGAAAAAAAAGGAAAGATCTTGAGAAAGAAACTCCTTGGGGAGTGCTCACTCATTGGTCATCCTTTCTTTTCAGCTCAGATGATGTCATTCTGTCTTGTTAAAAATCCTTGACTTCTCTTCTACAGATGCTTTTAAACCGGGAGTCCGTTACAACTTCAGAATTTTTGAAAGATCTATGCAACAGACTGCTCAGTTACTAGAGAAACAAACAGGGTACACCCAGGAACTGGGTAAGTAGACGGTGTTTGGTGTGCCTCATGGAGACTCGTTCTGAGTCATACTAGCTTTGTGTTGAGGAAGAGTCCCTCCCCAAGCTTAATTTTATGGTCCCATTTAAATTTTAAAACCATATAAATGAAACATCTTTATTTATATGGTGATTTATTAAATGTTACATGAAAGATGATGAAATCATTGTAATTTTAGCACCCAAAAGGCCAATATCCAGTTAATATTTTAATATACACCCATTTCTCAAAACGGATACACACTTTTAAATGAAAATAGGATCTTACTCTACAAAGTTTATCAACTGCTTTCTTAATTAATGCCACAAAATATTAATTGACCACAATGCTGCTTCTGTGATTGGAAAGTACTCCCTCTCTGGGCCTGCTACGTCACCTATCATTGGACAATTTAGAATGGTGACAATGACTTTCACTGAGAAACTATAAATTTTATCTTCAAGTATCTTGTAGCTCCAAGTTGTAAACCTCTCTTTTTGTGTCCACCCTCTTGTGCCCAGCCTGAATTACTTTAATTTTAGCTAAGACATTGTCTGTATCTCCCCTGTCTCTTATACACATCTAGATGTGTATAAGAGACAGGTGTGTGTGTGTGTGTGTGTGTGTGTGTGTGTGTGTGTGCAGGTACAGATGCAAGTGGAGGCCAGAGATGCCTCTATTGTTCCTTAGGTACCCTATACCACGCTTTTGGGCCCAGAGCTCACCAAGTAGGCTACACTGACTGGCCAGCAAGCTCCAGGAATCGATCTGTTGCCCCCTCCCATACACACTGGGCTTTCAAGCAAACACCACCACTCTCAGCTTTTTGCATGTGTTCTGGAGACCAAACTCAGACTCTCACTAAAAGGCAAGCATTTACCAAGTGAGCTATCACCCCATGCCTGAGACGATGGGTCTTGGGTCAAAGGGCTTCTTCGGCTTCTGAAATACGCTACTCATTTCTTTTAGAATTGCTGGGAAATCACCTTCTCTGGATATTTACCCATCCCACCACCAGAATGGGGCTGTTCATGCCTCCCACTGGAATGCTTGGCATTTAGGTCTCTGGACTCTGAAAGCTCCTAGTTGTCTCACAAATCAGACTAACTCTAAAATTCTTCATTTGGGGAAGCTGATCCAGTATTCATGGCTGTTGGAGAGGAAAGGAGGAAGCATGTCATTTGTGAATGTATTTCTGTGTGCAGACAGTATGCAAAAATGTGTGTGTGTGTGCATGTGTATGGGTGCGTGCTTGCGTGTGTGTGTGTGTGTGTGTGTGTGTGTGTGTGTGTGTGTGTGTGAGTGACGGGGTCAGGATTCACCCTGTACATTCCCAGAGTGTCTAATAACATGCATTGCCGTGTCCTGGGAACTGGATTCTTCAAATCCCCTCTCGCATCTGTGAATATATCTTGCCTCTCCTGTCCTTCCTCTTCATGTCTGTANACTCTCTGGTTCAGAAAATACTGTTGAGATTTCAAGGCCAGAATCAAGACTAAGATAGACCTTTTGTTTTTACTTTCCCTCCTGTGACTTTTCTATCAACTATTTAATCTCTTTGGGTATTTAGGTTTTCATCTATGAAAGCCTTGAAGGAGACAATTGCACAGCCCCTTTCCAACTCTCCTAACTGTGTCTGGGTATACATTATCAGGGGAAAAGATAAGACTCCTTAACTTGACACAAGCTCTTCGTGTCCAGAGCTGCCTGTGGTCTGTTTAGTTTGCATGCGTGCTCTGAGACCATTCCCAAATCATAACTTGTTCTCGTCTCATCTTCCTTTCCTAGCTCCTCTGGAGAACCCGAAAGTAAAAGTTAATAACTCTACCTCCAACTCCTTCATCCTGAACTGGCAGGATTATGCCAGCGACTTCCAGTCTGCTTTTGTAGAAGGGTACCGTGTGTACTTGAAATCCAAGGAGATGCAGTGCCACCCAAAAGGGAAAAAAACGCTGCTTCCAGGTGATGCTTGCTGTCCTTCACCTAGACTCATCACACCATTCAGAAAGCAATGAAATTGATGNCCAGTCCACCCAGAGCTGGGAAAGAGCACAGAAAAGGCCCCTTATGTGATCGGGCCAGGCTAGGGACCAGGCTGATGCTCTCCCTATGTCATTTTAGAATCAATAGGCAAATGAAAAGGGGTGTGAGTTTAGGGATTGGTATTTTTAATTCACTTCAAAAATAATGCAGGCCTGGCCATCACCCCCTTAAGAAATCCTTCCACTTAGAAAACTTGCTTGCTTTTCCCAGCCCTCCTTAAAAAACAAACAAAACAAGGCAAAACAACAATAAAAAAACCTTTGGCAAATGTTATTATTTTTATTTTTATTTACTTATATGTTTGTGGTGCTGAGGATCAACCCAGGGCCTTCCATGTATTAGGAGCAAGAAGTCTGTCTGTAAGCCACATCTCTGGTATCAGTTTATTATCTTGCCTTGTGTGTGCTTATGGTATTTGACAGAGTTCTGTGTCTGTAGGATTACCATTCCCCATTCAGTAGATGTTTTGTTTTCTGTGGCCCATCTTGAAAATCAATGGAATTACAATTTGATTTGAGGTTGGTTTAAAAATGCTGATGTCTCAGTACTGAGACATCTGGGGTATCCATTTCTGGCTCTCCCACAAGGTCTCTGCCACACACTTTTCTTTCTTTTTCTTAATAAGTCAGTGTTCCACGTATCCCAGGCTGGCTTGAACTCATTATGTAACTGAAGATGACCTTGAACTTCTGCTCTTTCCTCTGGGGTTACAGGCATGTGCCATCATGTCCAGTGCGTATAGTGTTGAGAATTAAAGCCAGGGCCTGTGCATGCTAAGCAAGCACTCCACTAACTGGCCACATGCAGGCCCTCTCCCACACTCTTGATATGATTTTCATGATAACAACATTGTTTTCCAATCACAGATAATTCAGTGCTCTGTGAATATGACATCAAAGACCCAAAGCAAAAGACATTCGCTGTGAAAAACCTTCAGCCAGAAACCCTCTATGAGTTTTTCGTCACTCCGTACACCAGTGCTGGCCAAGGCCCCAATGAGACATTCACAAAGGTCAAGACTCCAGATGAGCACTGTGAGTTTCTCCAAATCAAATATTTCCCTCACGATCAAGTTCCTACACTTTGTCTAGATCAGCAAGTTTCAATAATTTCTTCTCCCCATCCCTTCCTCTCTCCTCCACACATAAATGTTATCTGGAATCCTGTTCCAAACTCCAGGTAAAAGCCGCAGTAACCTGACCAATTAAGATTTAGAAACTTCTTCTCATCTTTCTCGCTGACCTAGGATGCCTGTCTCTGGAAGTCAGTCTTGGGATGACTTGAAAACCATAGCATATTTTAGAGTTGACATCAGAAGANCTGGCAGCTTCTTCTCTCCAGCATGGGTGGTCATGGGCTGCCTTCTGCCTCAGCCTTCCTTCTGCCTGGTTTTCTGGGTTGGCTGGTGGCTTTCCGCTCTGCTAGGGTCTAAGGATAGTGAGAGCCTGGCAATGTTCAGTAGATTGAGCTGGTATGTCACCAACTCTGTGGTTGTGGATTCTGTTGGGGAAGGGGTCAGGTGAAGAGATATGTCTTTCTTAAATGCATTGGCTTGGGAGATAGAGGAGGAAAAGAGGAAGGGACATAGTAGGAACTGTATTTCCATCATATACTCTGGCAGCCACTGACAGAAAGGTGGGGAGAAAATGTGATCGCATAGAGGGAGAAGAGGAGAGTGTCTTAGGATAGCTCTCTTTAGAGACGCCCACACCAACGTTCTTGAGTGTTTCTTTTGGTTTTTCGAGACAGGGTTTCTCTGTGTAGCTTTGCATGTCTCTTACTTTCTTCCTGAACACTTTTCTTTCTTTTAATTCCAACGCTTAAAATCTATAATAAAATAACCTAAAAACCTTCAATTCTTCCTCAACTGGCTCCATCTGACATTCTATTCTCATGTGAAATCAAGATCCAGTTTTGAGCAGTCTCTAAAAGATGCAGGGAAGTCTTGCTGGAGGCACTTCCAGGCACCCTCTTGCTGCACTAGGATTTTGAGCATTTGACGAGTGTGTGCGCTGGGGGTGGGGTTTTCCATTAAAGAATTCACAGAAGGGCCTTGCTGAAGAGACCTTGAAGACACTTGTTTTTGAGAAAGAAATAGACTCAAGCTGGAAATTCCCAGATTCCTCTGTGCAGCATCCATTCACTGAGATCTGAGCTGTTGGGATGGGACAGTCACACTAGTTAGGATGGCAGTCCTGGAGTGCCCTAATTGGTGTCACAGACACATACAGCTGCAGTTGCAGATGGCAGTGATAACTGCCTGAGAGACTAACACATGATCTGATGTCTCCAAGCCTACGTCCAGAATTCAAATCAGATTAAGATTTGAGTCAATGGTTTACAGTATTTGAGCACTGTTGCCACTTTGAAGTAATTTTGTTGGATGGGCAGGTGATATTTTTTGAGATGAGTGTCACGTAGCCCAAGCCTACATAGCTAAGGATGAACTTGAACTCATGATTCTACCTCCACTTCCCCAGTGCTGTAATTGTGGGCATGCATTGCCATGACCAACTCTTAGAGTGAGTTTTAAATTTATTTCTATATTATTTTTCTTCCACCTTTTGAATTTATTTGGTTTGTGCATATACGTGTACCCAAAACAATAACTTCATATTTTCAAGATTTTATTAATCTTGTGGTAATCCTTATGACCTTAGCTTAATTAATTACATTTATTGTTATTAATAAGAAAGTATTCCAATTATTTACAACTTCTCTGACAGACACTTTATACATTTTAAAATAGAATGTTATGTGACTCTGTTAACTACACTATCAGTCCTTGTTAAATAGGAATGAGAAATGCTTACATTTGCTAGAAGGAGACTGGTGTGATAAAACAGTAAAAATGAACAAAAATACCCCAAGAAAAGCAATGCTGAAATTCCAAATTGTGTAGAAATTTTGCCCATTTTGTGGTGCCTTTTAGTAACAGGTCCCTTTCATTGTGAGCTGGTACTTTTTCTTTGAACAACGACTAGCTTGCTAAATAAAGATAATGAGGCAGAGAGGTTGGGAAGTCTGTTTCAAGACCTCGCGGGTGCCCATCTCCGCTATCACTTCTGCCTCTGCTCCTGGACATCGGAACCATGTTTCCACTGTGTTTAACAAGCACACGGGGTTCAGGTGTTTCCCTACCAAATGATGGTTCAATTTAAGATTCCTTTGGATTGATGAGGTCTAAAATCAGGACAAGCTCAGAAGATGTTCCTTGCATTTTGATCTTTTTCCAGGCTAGTGTAATGCTGGATGGTGGCATAAGCCACAGCTCCAACAGCCAAGGCCCATGCAGACGGTGCCCAGTGGCACTCTGCAGTAGCTTCTGTGAAGCCTGGCTGTTAGTAGGCCAGGTGTGTAGGATGCATCTTCTGTAGTACTTAGAACACAGTCTGTTTGTCAGGATGTGGAACTGTGAGTAACTTTTCAGCCCTCAATATAGAAGTAGGTTATATTTTGAAGGTGTGTTTTCAAAATCGACCTGAAAGTAGTACTCAAATGGAAAAAATAATCAAATTCTCTCTCTCTCTCTCTCTCTCTCTCTCTCTGTTTTGTTTTTCAAAACAAAATTTCTCTGTGTAGCCCTGGCTGTCCATAGGTAGGGAAAAAGTTGACACAAGCAATTTAGGAAAACTGGTAGCATTAGTGTCTTCTAAATAAAGTGTATGCTCAATGTGGAGCACATACTTTCATTAGGATATGTGTGTGTGTGTGTGTATAATAGTAAATATATAATATATATTTCTTGATATACAGGTTAAAGAAATCTCTGTACATACCACCCTCCCCCCAAAAAAACCTAAGACAAGTATTAGAATGCCCACATTCATGAGTCTCACAAACTGGAAGTATCCACTATCCATTCCCCTGGGAAGGATAAATAACTCATTTAAAAACTCATAGTGAGTCTTGCATAAGTACATATATTTGAAGAGCTATAAGCATGGAAAATTCTTCACCCTCATAACCTTCTATCCTTTCAAGGAGGCCAATGCATATACAAAAACTCTTCCTTTCCTTTTTCTTCTTTAGCCCACATGCTGCTGCAGATCATATTACCCATGACTCTCTGCGTCTTGCCCATCATCATTGCGTGCTACTGGAAAAGCCAGTGGTAAGTGCAGAGGAAGTCTTTATCCAAGAGTTAGAGACAAACTGTGGTAAGTGCAGAGGAAGTCTTTATCCAAGAGTTAGAGACAAACCATGGTAAGTGCAGAGGAAGTGTTTATCCAAGAGTTAGAGACAAACCATGAGGCGGAGATGATATGGAATAATATGCGGAAAGAATGATGAAAAGGAAAAGGTTAAAGAAATGTAGGTGAGCATATGTAATTCAGTTGACAATTTTGCCTTCTGGGTCAGTCGACGGGGAAAAGAACCATCTCAAAAGTTGCTCCATGGCCATAGCTACTAATGCGACCTTATGCTTGGCAGCATTCTACATGCTTCATAAGAATGAGCCATGGAGTGCCTGCAATAACACTGTAGTACTGTAGTTAGCTTCATGAATCCCATGATACAGTAATTAAAGCAAGGAAGAGTAAGTCATTTGCTTCACAGGATACTTCAGAGCTCTCACTCCCAACCATTCCACTGACTTGTGCATTCAGTCTGAATTTCACTGTCTTTCCAGGGTGAAGGAGAAGTGCTACCCTGACATTCCAAATCCATACAAGAGCAGCATCCTGTCCCTGATCAAATCCAAGGTAAATGTGGGGATGTGGTGTGTGTGACATGTGAGCCGGGCATGGTGGCCCATGCCTGCAATCCCTACCTTTGAGAGGTAAAGGGTAAGGGGATCTTTACGAGTTTGAGGCCAGTCTGGTCTATATAGTTAGTTCTAAGCCTTCCATGCTATATGGTGAGATTCTCTTGCAAAAAACCCAAAGTGTGTGTGTGTGTGTGTGTGTGTGTGTGTGTGTGTGTGTGTGTGTGTGTGTGAGAGAGAGAGAGAGAGAGAGAGAGAGAGAGAGAGAGAGAAAAGGACTGATTTTGGTTCAAGTTCATCAATCAAGTTTTCTTAGACTTCGTCAGGAAAAGACAATAAATTAGAGGCACAAACATGGCCACGAGACAGGCAATTGGATGAACTAGGGTACAGCTCAGTAGCAGAGTGTTTGGTCACCTAGCACGAGTAAGGCCTGGTTTGGATTCCAAACTAGACCAAACAAACGTGATTGCATCTTGCTCATCGTGGGCTACCAGAAAAGTCAGTGGTGATACAGGAAGGCTTTCTCCAGGGGGAGTCAGACATGAACTCCTAAAATAAAAATGATCTGTTCTGTCCTGGTAAATCATCTGGCTTTTGTCACAACCTTCAAGTTAACATGTGGCCAGGAAGGAATGGGAAGCTCTCGGTGCACACCACATACACGATGCACTTGGATACTCCCACATATGCATTTATATTATATATGTTTGATTCTTTTGCAGAAGAACCCCCACTTAATAATGAATGTCAAAGACTGCATTCCAGATGCCCTTGAAGTTATAAACAAGGTAGAAGGCCCCAAGACACAGTGTGTAGGCTCTGGGAAACCACACACTGAAGATGTATCCATTAAGCCTCCCTCTGTGCCAACAGAAAGCGGTTCCTATGGCCCTGTGCCCTGCGTCTTCTTTGAGAATTTTACTTATGATCAGTCAGCTTTTGACTCTGGTTCCAACGGGCTTGTTCCAGGACCCCTAAAAGATACACCA
>LZPO01009519.1:8741-19071 GCA_001675575.1 Neotoma lepida
ATGCAATATCACTGTGTATATCTGGTTGGCCTGAAATTCACTCTGCAGAACAGGCTAGCCTGTAACTTAGAGATCTACCTGCCTCTGCTTCCTGAGTCCTGAGATTAAAGACAGGAGCCACTGTGCCTGGCCAGTATTGCTGTTTTTATGAATCTTCAAATTCACTTTTGTTTGTAACGTTTGGTTCACAAAGGTATATAATAGAATTAAAGTAAAAAAGATAATTTGTCTTCTTGGAGAATAGTATTAATGCCAACTGAAGTCTGAAGGGAACCTGGAGAGTGTCTTAGGACAGTTGCATCAGTACCATCAAGCTTGAGTGTCATGGAACTCAGAGAAAAGTCAGAGTGATGATGGCAGCCACAGAGAGGACAGCTGCAGTCCACTGACTGCACTTGCTGACACTGAGCACTTGCAGAAGGAATTGTTCTTTCCTGCTGCCAGCTGTAGCCCAAGAATCNGACTCCTGAANCTCGTATAGAGGTTAGCTCTTTTGAAAGGCTAAAAATGAACCATTTCAATAACCCATGTGGTACAGGCTAGTAATTCTTGAATTTGGGTACTTGAGGCAGCAGGATCAAAGTTACCCAGGGCCACATAGGTAATAAACTTTCAGAAAAGGTTAAAAGGAGGGGGTGTGAGTAAAGGAGAGATATTAGTCATTTTAATATTATTTCTGAGACTGAGACAAATGAAAGCTATGATGGAAAAAGAAGTCAGACAATCTAACTACAGTGGGCCTTGCTCTCCAGTCTGCCCTCTGGTTTTTTCTTCTCCCTCTTGTCCTGGGCCAGCTTGTCACCAGCCCTCTATTTGCTACATATTCAGTTACATTTTGGGTATCAAAGGATACATAAAATCCTAAACATTTCTCTTTCTGTATTTAATTAATAGCTGCAGTTTGTCAGCCTCAGACATACTCCTCAAGACTCTTTTTATATCTGTTTATATAGCTGATACTCCTCCCTTATTATTATTGGATTCCTTTGTACTTGAAAGCAAAATTAAAAATTAGAACACATCCTGTCCTTGTGACAGTTTGTTGTTTTTATAGCAGCTTTAGGTTCAGCTTTTCTCTGTCTCCAAATGTGGTTTAATATTTTCTGCTAACATTTCAATTGAACCAGTATCCGAAGGCATTTAGAAGAGAGGTTATCATTTTAGAATTAGAAAGAAATAAAATAACGCTTTAGACTATTTCTATGCTCATGGAATTCATTATTGTTTTCCATATCTCTACTGCTTTCTGTATATTTTGTACCCTGCTTAGTAATCATTTCTTTTATATCATCTAAGATAGGGATTTAGGATTCCTAGAATTTTAATTTCTTTTTGTAGCCTTTGGTGTTTATAGCCTTTTCCCAGAGCATTGTCTGACATACATTGGTGTTTCCCAGTAGAGCATTGCTCTCTCTCTCTCATGGTGCAGTTTAGATGAATAAGTCAAGGAAGACAGGGACCGTGCCGCTCTCCTGCTGACCTGGTTCCCACAAGGGAGCATGCCTCTCTCTGGTGGTGGTGGTCTTTGGAACACATCTCCAACGATCCCCTTGCTGATATACAAGGAGCCTCCAACCAGCAGCATCTCAGGAGACAACTGTAGATTCCAGGAGATCCATTGCCTGAGGACATCCCTTCCCATGTCCAGAGCTTGTGTCTGGCAGGAGTGTCTTCTATGATGTTGTTGTGATGGCCATTGCTACCTCTGTAAATGCAAGGCTTTGTGAGGCTGACAGCAGGTTGTGTTTTTCTTCTTGTGTTTATCTTCCTCCTTACTGTGTTGCCCTTCCACAGGTGCTCAGTCCCCACAGATAATCTACTTGCCAGTTAGACCTGCATAGGGACCAATATATAGACCCATTCAACTAAAACCTTCTAGGGCTCCCTGTGCTGTGAACAGTGACCTGGTCCAGAGTGGGGTTATGAGGTAATGGTAATAAAAACAATATGCCTTGAACATTTTGTTTTGTTTTCTCTATCCATAACTCCCTCTTAGTGTAAATGAAGTGAAAGTGATTGAGACTATTAGATTTGTAAGGGTTCTACTTTGTTTCTAAAATTGAATTTAGTGTAAAATACTTTAATCATTTCATATTAATAGTCTTTAAACTGCTGTTGTCTGCTGACTGTTATGGTCTGAGAGAGAGTTATATATTATTACTTTTTTATTGCTGTGTAAAGAAGTCTGATCAAAAGCAACTCAAGAAAGGTTTTTTGTTGTTGTTGTTGTTTTGGGTTTTTTGTTTGTTTGTTTGTTTGGTCTTTTTTGCTTACAGTTTGAGAGCACTAGATGTCCATAATGTCAGGCAGGCATGGTGGCAGGAGCAGGAAGCTGAGAGATCACATCTCAGCCACACACAGGAACCAGGGAACAAGAACAGGAAGCTGGGTGAGGCTATAAACATTCAAAGTCTGCACTCAGTGATGAACGTTCTCCAGCAAGGCTGAACTTTCTAAAGATTCCATAACCTCCCTAAACAGTACTCTCAGCTAGACACCGAGTGTTTGAATACATGCATCTGTGGTGGTGGTTTTCAGCCTTCCTAGTACTGTGACCCTTTTATATAGTTATGCATGTTGTGGTGACCCCAACCATAAAATTATTTTTGTTGCTAGTTCATAACTCTAATTTTTCTGTTGTTATGAATCGTAATATAAATATCTGATATGCAGGATATGCNATCCCTGTGAAAGGGTCATTTGATCCCCAAATAGTCACAAGGCACAGGTTGAGAACTGCTTGTCTATGGTGATGCATTTCTCCTCCATACCTTTACAGTTTTTTTCAGAATACTCAAGACAGTGAAGTAGCAAATCATTCTTTGCATCAAGCAGTGTTCACTTGACTGCTCATTGTAGCTTGGTTGTCATCCACAACAAGATATATTTAAAAATTAAAACTGTCCAGTGTGGTTAGCCTTGCCAAGGCTTTGGATCCTCCTTATGCAGTGGAGATGTGAACTGCCTTGCATTTTGCCAGCAGAGTGCTCAATGGAAATAGGACATCACCATGGGAATCAGAACAACATTCAGATATTTTCTGTCATTTCCTCCCTTTTGAGACTCTAGCTATATGTATTTATCATTTGGAATTTCTCCTTTCTGTTCAGTTGTCTTTGCCTGTTTTAGTTCTTCTGTTTCATGTTGGATACTTCTTGTTGCCATATTTTCCAGTTTACCTCTTTTCTTCGGCGGGGTCAACTTTGCTACTAATTGCGTCCTGTACATTTTTTATCACATTTATAATGTGATGAGTGTCTTCTTAAATATCTTCCCAGTGTCTACTTGACATATCCAGTTTTTGCTTTAGCTTTTTGAACATACTGAGTATCGCTATAATATTTGTTTTAATGTCTTTGTTTTCTAGTTTTGTCACTTGTCATTTCTTGGTAAGTTGCTATTGATTTTTCTCTACTTACGTTTTTCTTCTTTGAATGCCTGGTAATTACCACCTTGTGATGCACTGGGTAATTCTGTATCTAACCATTGCCCATAAGCTTTCTTTGGGAATACTCAGAAACACTTTGATCCTTTTATGATCTTTTTTTTACTCTTTCTTCGGCAGGACTGGAATAGTATTTAGAATGTCACTATTTTTCCCCATTACTGATTCAGGGACTTTCTGAGTACTGTGAATGATAACCAGTGCATTATGATTCTTTTTATTTGGCTGCTGGGAACTGGTACTATTCTTGGTCCTGTGGGAGAATCAGTCCCCCCTTTTGTGTAGTTCAATTCCAATCTGCAGATGGATTCCTCTTGTAGATCCCCAGAGCTTGTTCTGTATGTGTCTCTCTTTCCCTCTACACTCTGCCCCATGCACTCCAGCCTCTCTAAGTTGTCCAGACTCCCAGCTCTGTCTCTAACTCTGAGATATTGTGTGCTATTCCTACTTTCTGCCTTCTTCCTGGAGAGGAATTAAGTCTCTTCTCAGAGATAAGTTCCTGGTTCTCTGGTGCCCAGTGTTGTGAATGGCATTGTTTTGTGCACGTTTGCCCTGCATGTTCATGGATCATGTATCTGTGGATTCAACATTCTGTGGGCCAAACTATATTTTGTAAAAAGTTGCTTCTGTACTCTTTATGTACCGATGTTTTCTTCTTGGAATTATTCCCTAAACAAAATGATTTTCTTCTTGTTATTATTCTCTAAAGAATCCCTTAACAATGGGATTACACAGTACTTACACATTTTCATTGCAGTAATCTAGAGCATGATTTAAGAACCTGTTGATCCATTGATGTAGACATGAAGGGGATCCAGTGTCTAACCTTGTCTAAACCTACAGGTCTTCTGAGCCACAGCTCCAGGCTGCATTTGGGTGATAGTCTTTTCATCCTTCTGTACCAGCATAGAATTCATCCTGCTGTAGCCTCTGAGGAAGATTTTACCACCCCCTAGTTCAAAGCTAGCAGTGTGTCATCCTCAGAGGCCAAGCTAATTGNTCTTCCTTGTTTGGACCTGGCCCCCGGTAGAGCTTGGTCTGACCTCTCACTGAGTGTCATTTCTCTTGTTTCTGGCTGTTGTAGATGTTTCTCTTGTCTGTGAACTTAGTCTGTGTCGTTTTTCATTTTTGTTTTATCTGTTACTCTTTTGTGATAGTTAGAACAAGAACCCACCCTTTAGTCTTGGCCTTGTAAGTATCCTTGGATGGGAGCAGGGCTAGTCATTTTTTGCTATCTGTTCTAGTGGAGGGCAGTGTGGGAGGCTGCTGTCTAACATATTTGCTTCTAATCTTGAGCTGGAAACTTAACTTCATAGCGGTGTGAGCCTTTCCTTCACCTGTAAAATGGGAATAATAATTGCTTATTTTGGAGGTTGCTAGCCTTCTATAGTGTAGCAGTGAGAGAAGGCATGTGAAATGATATGTACATGGTGCCTAATATGTATGAATTGAGCAACAAATGCCATTCACCTTTTGGACATAACAATTTAGAAATGTTCATTTCATGGTTTATAAGGAGGTGCGGGACACTGGGGCCTTACTTCCATGGCCTTCAATTAAAACCACCCATGGAGTCTACTAGAGGCCAGGTCCTATGCTATGCTCTTTGCATGTTTTCCTTACTAAACTGTCATAAAGCTATAATTTACTTGAGCTGAGGCACCAAGATGTTAAGGTACAAAACACAATGGATCCAGAAACTCAGGTCTGTGGTAGCTCCTGGCAGCTATGGTGCCCTGCTGTAGTCTTTGCAATCGGCTTTGCATTCTGGAATGAAGTTAATTTCCTTTTAGTGTGCGTTGTAGAGGAGCATCTGGACTCCAAGGACCTGTGCTTACCTCAATGTAGGGTGCTGTTAGGTTCTTTCTTCTGCTACTTAATACATAGCCTTGGAGAGTGAGGCACCTGTTCTAGCACCTCTGACTACATACTCAGTATTTGAACTGCTGATGGCAATTTCTGTCTTCCTGGGGAGGTGGAGAATGAATTCATCTTAAAGATCCTAGCCTCAATCTAAAGAAATCCTATGAAGAGGGCAATCAGGGAAAGTCACTTAAACGCTAGTTCCTAATGCAGAGGAGACGAATAGCTGTGGGATCAGCCGCCATCTGCAGTGGTGGGGAGTTTGCCAGACTCCTTGTAGATATCCTTGTTATTTTGTACATGTATTAGCAGAAAGATCACTGGCTGACACAGCACTGATTTCTGGTGTGTGCTTGGAGAGATCTATACCAAAGGACTTTATGACACATGGTGGTTGCACTCTTCAACTTTGGACTCTCTGGCAAGTAGCTGTGTGGATGTGAAGGGTGTATGTGGTATACTAAATAGCCACAGTGAGGGCATTAGCAGGTTTGTGAGGCCCTAGTTGGGAATGTAGAGTATGTCACAATGAGTTTTTTTGCTTTGAAAATGGAATTCACACTCATATTCCCACAAGGATACTTCAGAGATTAAATGTGCCTCCTCTTCCTCATAACCACTAGCAATATAGTTACTAATTCTGGAAGACACTCTTTGTTTGCTAGGGGAGAGACAAGGGATGCATGCAGATAGCAAGTGGCTGAAAGGCAGCAGGAATCTGGGGATCCTGTCCACATTGGCTACATACATCTCTTGCCTCAGATGGGTCAGCCTGGTGGTCTTTTATCAGCAGCTCCCTGGGTTTTCACCAGGGCCTGAACACCAGTTTGACACTACCACTAGTAAGTTTTTCTTTGTTGGTTTCTGTGAACAGCATTGAGATAATGTTAATGTAAAATATTATGTAACATCTGTAGAGAACAAGGAGGCAATATTTATTCTAGTTATAGAAGCACTTATTCTTGGGCCCAGGAGGGTGTTTTGTTGTAGCATTGCTCTGAATAGCAACATAGTATCTATACCCCAAGCACATATCAGTCAGGAACTTCTTTGAACACGAGATAGCCATGTGCAGTACTTTGAAGGAATGAGAAGAAAATGAGTGAGTCCTCTGCCTTCATGCAGAGAGGCCTTCAGACATACCCAGTGTGAAAACCGCCTGGTGTGGGATGTTGTAGCTAGGATTATATTTTTTTAATCTAGGAAAAGGAAAATTGAGATGGATATTTGTATTTGCTTATACCTGGCAATTAAAGGAAATTATAAGTTTACTGTAAAGGTTCAGGAGCGCAAAGGAGACAGAGACAGGGATGTGAGGGAGGCTACTCACTGAAGGCCTGCTATGTAGTTGGATTTATCCTACTAGAGTGTTTTGAATTTGAACCCTTTATTACCTAACCCAAAAGAGATTTTTTTAAAAGGAAAATTGTTAAAATAGAACACTGCTTAGAAGTCTAAAAAGCATGGCCTGCATGTTTATTATTGCACACTCTGGTCAAGGACTATGGAGTTTCTGGAAAGTAAGGGAGATGAGTTGCCAGGTGCCTTTGCCAGTGGGGCTGAGTTATATCCCTAGCTACACTGTGGTTTTCTATCATACTGCCAATTTTAAAATATTTTATTACATTTATTTATTTGGAGGTATATGTGTATGTCGCAGTGCGTATATGCAGGTCAGAGGACAACTTGAAGATGCATTATCTACTTCCATCATGGGGTTCCTGAGGATCAAACTCAGGTCACTGGGCTTGATGGCCATGTCCTTACCTGCTGAGCCATTTCACGAGCCCAGTGCCACCTTTTTAGGAGCTTATTTGCAGCCAGAGTACATCCTCTGTCTTTGTTCTCTCCACCTTCCTTCACTCTGGTGGATGCCTGCTTCATGCTATTCAGAAAGCAACCAGTGCCACTGCTTTAAATTGCTACATTTTAGTATTTATGCCTGGTACCACCTGAGCAAAGACCTATTGAAAAATTAATGCCACACACAGTGATTAATGGCATGTGTGTAGTCAGTTTTAAAAATTATTTGCTTCAGTGGAGGGTGGCCTTGGAAGGATTTAGAAAACCCTTTGTATATGCTCTCATTTGGATTGTCCTTTACATTTAGATTCTACTGTCTGTGGAAGGGGTTCTTATGGCAGAGTCCTATTTTAAAAACAAAGAGTTTTAGGAGCCAGTAGGAGAATCTGTTTAGCTTTATTCAGAGTTGAATGGTACGATTATTTTTTAAGTATGAGATCTGTTGTGAAGGTGAAAGGGAGATGGAACAGGAAGACCGCTGTACTGATACTCACAGTGTGCCTGTCAAAGTGCTAGAAACTTGAGCTTTGCATGGGAGGCGAAGGAAGATGGAAAGTGCCCCACCCACCCCTGCTCTCCATCTCTAGTTGGTCTTGCTAAGAATAAAGCAGTTGGGAGGCTGGTTCCTAGGTGGGTTGCAGTGTATCCTTTCCTGGTTCCCTGTTTCCTGGGGCAGTAGGGTAGATAATGTTTGTGGCCTCTCAGAGGTGAGAAAGAACTGGAGTTCTTATGGTCTTTTCCCATTGGCTCATGTTACTGGCCAAAAGGAATTTCTGTTCACAGTTCCATAGGTACCATGTCAAGGGTTCTTATACTCCTTGTAGTTGCTGTCTACATCTAACCAGAGGAGCTTGTATTCTGAGAGAAGTAGGTACCCCCCCTAGACAAGGGGGGTGTTGTCTCTTCAACCTCTGCCATCTTCATACAGCATGGAGATATGATAGCTGGACCCACAAGGTTGAGTTAACCTATTTTAGAAATTGGAGGCTTGAACTCAAGTCTGCATTTATTATGGAATGGCCCTTCTCTAGTTGGCCCTAAGCTGGAAGTTCAGGGTGTATTTTTGGACAACTGCCTTTATGTACAGAGGTCTGAAGCTGATTTGAAAACCCCTGTGCTTTATTTGTAAATTATGATGCCTCTCTGCCAAGAAAAGAGACAGAAGAGAGAAAAAAAACCTGGACATGATTTTGCAGTGGGTATATTATAATACAGGTAAATTTCCCTCAAGCACACTTGTAAGAGATTGGGGAGTAAGATCTGTGTAATTGGACATACTTAGCCCCAAATATGTCATTTTTTTTTTTAGTAAACATTTTTACCTCTGATACTTGACATGTGAAATAAGCCATAACTTCAGCTAGTTGTTAATATTATATTGTTAATATAGGAAGCATGGTAAGATGTTTTTAAAACTGTGTTTTAATACAGAAATTTTGAGGTAATGAAGAAAAGCAAAGGAAAGTATATTTTGGTGCTAATACTGAAGTACTCAATAAATCATTTATCAAACAGTCTTGAAAGTGTGTGACAAACACCAAGGAGAAAATATGTTTCAGTGTTAATATCTAAGTTTTCTATAAATGGTTCTGTTAGCAGTGGTTTAAAAATAACCACTGTTCATGTGTCGAAGTAACAAGTTTAAATTGTTTAACTATATAAGAGAATATGGCATATTTTTACCAATATTATATATTAACTAAAACCATATAATTTTATAATTACTGCTTTGGTTTGAAATAGAGCCTCAGCTTGCTCAAAAGTGGGTTTGGAAGATTTGGGCCTTTGTTTATGCATAGAAGGTGAAAGTAACAACCAAGAAAGTGCTTAGAGCTGGTGGAGCAGAAGAGATGGATGGCATGTGGGCTCAGCATTCTCGGCAGCATAAGAGACTTTCCGAGGATCTGAGGTGTTGAATGCATTCAAAGTCTTCCTGGTCTGTAGCCATACCTGTGACCCATCAGTGTCTTCTAAAGTTTCTGTTGTGCCCCACAGGCTCTGCAATACAGATCACTAGCATTCATGCTTGTGGGCTTTGGAAAGCTTTGTCTGGCTTTCCTGCCTGGGTGTGCTTTGCTCTAGGCAGGCTTCAGTGAGCACTAGTTTCCTTTATTTCTGCTGAAAAGTGACACCTGTCAGGTGCTTGAGGAAAAGAGACTGAAAGTCCTGGTGGCTAGGGTCTAAATCCTAAAAGGGCAAGAGCAGATAAAAAGTGCTGAAAAGCCACCTGAATTTGTTCACTATTACAGAAATTTTTAATCCAAACTGAAACTTTCCCCTTATAGTTGTAGGAGAAATGATAAAACTGGAAGCTTGCAATGCGAGGAGTCCTGGAGGCAAGAGATCTCAGGCCGCCCTCCTTGCTGTGCTGATACTACCAGTGCTACACAGCCAAGCCCCTGTCTCCACACCTAAGCCCCTGACCCCTGAGGCTCTTTGGCCCTGGGACTCTACAGAGGATGAATTGGCTATTATTTTGAGTGCTTACTGATGCTTTAAAGCTTCTTCCTCAGGTTAGTAGCAGCCCATGACATTTGAAGTGTGAAATATGAAGCTTATGAACTGAGGTTCCCAGAGTACAGCCACACCCATGTTAAAGATTCTGCAAGGCTGCCTAAAGTCCTTGAACATGGAGAGCTGGAATGTTGCAATCTAGAACCAAAGTACATTGGGTTATCTTCAGCCCCTTTTAATAGCCACATTATCCACCGGTGTGTCTCACCTGGCTTCCTTCGACTATCATGTAAAACCTTTGAGAAGTATTAATTTTTACAGATCACTGGATTCCACCAAACCCAAAGCTAAGAGTGTCATCAGATAGAGTCTGCAACCTATAGTGGAGATTTCCACACTGCTGTAACTGCCTATCCAATGTTTTCACTAGTGTATTGAAAAGTGCCTTGATGCAGGCATTCTTTTGTTCTGTAATTATAAAAATGTCATGAAATTGTGTTCACATTAGAACATGGTATTTGAGGTCATTTGAACCCATGTTTCTGGGTCGTGGTTACTCATACTTGGCCTAAGACTAAACTCTTCTCTTTTTCCTTTTGAGGTGTACTTCGTATTGCCAAGTCTGTAAATGGGACTTTAGTTAGCCTGCTCAAAACAGATTTTTTAAGGCCATAGAATAGAATCGATTTGTGTAGAATTCTCTTAACATGTTATAGGACCTTAGATAATAAATATACGGTAATGATCATAATGTAAACCTGCAAT
>LZPO01009520.1:0-19052 GCA_001675575.1 Neotoma lepida
ATATCTTACAAGGCAAAGAGAGGGAAATGAAAGTTTGATCTGCCACTGATTTACTATTTGACCTTGAATAAATCACCTGGATTCCCCAAGCTTTTTCTCATAGACAGAATNTAGCATTAAGATAGATGACTTCTGGGGAGTCTTTCCATTTTATCATCCTGTTGAAGTTCAATGTAATGAATCATGTGGATCTGGAAATGAGTGTGAGGTACCCAGTCTCAGAAAGACAAGTAAAGCATGTGTTTTCACATATGTGGATGTTTAACTTAAGTAAATGTTTATTACTGTGGCTGTGAGTCTGGATGCAGGCTATGAAACTAGAAAGGCCATCAGAAGGGGAAACAAGGTAGNTGGAGAGATAACAGCACTACAGGAAATGGAAGCNTATGGAAGGGATACCGGGATGGGGAGTAGAGAGAGGAGAATCAAACAAAANCAATTAGATATGCAAATATCAAAATGAAACTACAACTTTGTATGCTAATTTAAAATACAAGTTTAGAACATTAGATGAGCCTCTCTTATGCTATGAAGTCATGAAAAATTTCTACCCAAGATGTCCACAAATTTAATTCCTATTTGCCCTTCAAATTAAAATATATTATGCCTTTAAGTTTATAGGAATTNGAAAGATGACATCTGTGCATATATATTAAGAATGATAACACTGCCACTTACCAGTGCAGTGTTCCCACTTCTCTGCCTCCTTAAATAAATTNGAAATAGGTTTCAAAGTCTGGTTCCCTTCCACAGAACTTTTGAGCAGTCATGATAAAATGGTGAAGACTTTTGTTTAAGGAACACGGATTGCCATAGGCTCTTTCCAGAAGCANTGATTTGAAAACACTCAATTAAATTTTCTCTTTGAACTTTTGGAAGAAAACAGTTTAGTTAAGGTACCCATTTAAGAAATAATGCCTTCTATGAGCAGGATACTTTGAAATGAAATTATCTGACTACTCTTTAAAAATCCTACAGCCCATCATTTCTCTCTAGCACAATGACAGTAAAATTTCACCTGAATCACAGAGGGGAAAAGTGATACTCTGTCAAGTTGCCACAGGAAATTGNTCAGAAATATGAAGCAAATTATGTGGTCTAGATGCTAAGTGTTCAGGATTCATCTCCACCATCATGCAGCTCACACTCAGATGTTCTGTGTCTACTGCAAACAATTCTTTCCCTGGGTAACATCTGTAATGACTCGAAGTTCTACTNTGTTTTCAGAAGTTTGCTGAAGTTTATGCACACATNTGGNGNCAAAGGTCCACTGAAAACTTCTAAGGAGTTCCCACTGTGAGCTAGTCTGATTTTCNAGGAGGAGGCTTTGAAATCTGGAGATCAACAGTGTTTCTTATTATTTTCTGTTTTTCTTTAAGAGGTAAAATTAAATTCTTAGTCCTAGCCTAGTGAGAACATCTGAATTTTAACATTTAGTTCAAGTACATAATTTCCCAGTCTAATAACTGAAAACACTCCTCTCACAGCTCCAAGCCTTAAATTTCTACATTTGTATTCTTTCTTTTTAGAAAACAAATTTATTTATTTACTTTACTTTTACATATATGTGTATGTGTGTATTACANGAGTGCATCATACCATAGATATCATAAGAGGACATCAGACCCCCTGGACCTGGAGTTATATGCATTATATGCAGCTGTGAGCCTCTGTGTGCATGCTGAGAATCAAACCCAGGTCCTCTGCAAGAGAGGTAAGTACTCATAACCACTAAGTCATTTCCCCAGTCTCTATTTTTTANTGGATTTAATCTTAGACTAGTATGCTAGAAACTAATGAAAAACAAATAAGCTGACACAATTTGAATTGTTATGCAAACTGTTGCCCTNGAAATCAAGAACTCCATCATTTGTACCCTGATTTTCTCTGCACTATCTAAACTGTGCTTTATATTTGGTAATAATTATTTATTGAACAATATGTATCATATTTAAAGGGAAATATGCAAGACTAATGGACAAGTGTGCGTTTAACATGGATTTTATACACATAACATTGTTTTCTGATCAAAGAAGATTCTGAGTTATAAACAGAGGATCACGACATTCTACAAATTATATGAATAATTCTTGACATTTACATTCTAATCAAATATNAAACGTTGGTGTGAATACAGAAAATCAAGGAAGAGACAAATCATAAGTGAAACATTTTATACTCTGAGTATCCTTAAGGTGAAAGGCTTTGAATGTAAAACTTTGTATTAAGGGAAAAAAATCCAACAATTATTTGGGGCCATTTTTGCTCTGTAAACAAATAAGATATCTTACAAATGATTGGAACCTTGGATGACTCAGAATTAAAAGTTGCTACCATGCAAAGTTAATGGAACAGATATTCTTCTGAAATCACAGGGGAAAATGCAGTGTTCATTCAAAAGCATACCTCTAGTCTTAGAAAGGTGGGTGGAAATGTGAGCATAATATTATGCACCAAAAAGATTGCTTAGGAATATATTTAAAGGCATAGATTCATTTTGTTCCACTATAATGTGTTTTTCTTTTATTATATAAAAACTTTATTTTATGGGTACCATCACTGTTCATACAAAGTCACCTATTGAATATCGGGATATTTCCATGAGATTGTAACTAGAGGCAAATGATTGTTTTCAATGTTCTAAAACCAACTTCTTTGTCATTCTCAAAGAAAACCTAAATAANCAGATTTTTCCAGTTAATTTAAAATGTTTCTTTCATCATTATGCTTTTCCTAACAGATAAGTGCAAAAACATTGTTATAATTCATATATGTGTTATATATATAATTCATTATGTGTTATAACACATAATATTTACATTATCAGATTAGTGAAAGGTAACACTCTTTGCCACACAAAACTTCAAACTTTTAGTTGTTCTTACATAAAATACATTAGCAAAACAATGATTAACCTTCATGTCTATGTCCTAGGATATGTGATTTGCTAGCTGTANGTCTAGGAATAATTNCTTTATTACTTTAAATATTTAAATATTATCTGGGAAATACAATTGATCTTCAAATCTTAAAGCAGTCATTCAACACACAAAAATGTTATTCCATAAAAGTTATATTTTTATCTTTATTNTATGATTCTATTACTTAAGTTCAAAGTTAGATTTTTTTAAGTAATTTAGTTTTCAGAAAATTATATTTCTACCATTAATTTAGTTATAGCTCCGTCTATCAATTTAAATGTCAGTTACTAATATGTCATTTAAAATTAACAGCTTAGTCAGTGTTTCTCAATTATAATGAGATTAATGTTTCCCAAGGTGATAGTAGTAGGAGCAAAATATATCTGAAGACATTTTTGCATAGTTAAAAGCAAATTATGTCAAAATTTTGATAGACATTTAGTATCTNATTCCAAGTTAGGAATGCCACATTACAAATTATTTGGCAATGAGATAAATTCATAAAAGTCTTTTATATTTTTAAGAAAGACAAACAGTCCAAAATAGATCAAACACTGGAATTGAAGTTGGTAGATGAAACAAGAGACACCACAACTGAAAATTTTATAGTTCTAAAATTGTAATTTATAATGTTTTTATTTTGTTGCTCATACAANAAGAACTGATTAGTAAAAATAAGGAATGTCTAGGACATTAAGTGCTGGAGTTATTGTTTTCATATTAAACTAGNATATATTATAGACAGCCATGTTAGTCACCACAGTTCTTTAAAAGAACATACATAGGGCATATTAAACACTGAGCATATTTCATATTTTATCTCAATAATATCACTTTGGAAAACCTATAAAGAAGTTAAAAAAGTCTTCAATAAATATCTTTGTGGGCATTATAATTANGATGATGAATGTGCAAGCAAACAAAAACTTGGATGGCTTGTTGGTAGGAAATTTTTTNTTTGAAATCTCAACACCAGGAGGGTTNAGTATGTTCATTGTACAACTCTAGTTGTACAAGGATGTGGGCAACTNTATACAAATAAAGAAGTTTATTTTATNCAGCTNGATTAAGGAGGTAGGGTGAGCTAATTTCAGTATGAGAAGTCTCTGTAGCAGACCAGGATGTAAATATCTGGGGAAGAAAGCTATGTTGGGCATTTTCTGTTAACATTATTAACATCTATACACAGACCAGAAGGGAAGTCTTTGTCACTACCCTCTGAGCCTTACTCCAGGAGAATACTTTGGCATTTTCCCATAGGTCTGAGGCTAGCATTCTTGACATGGCTGTGCTCACGTCAAAAATCCACTTTTACTGAGGACTTCACTCACCCNGAGCTTCCTATAGGTCCCTCTTTTGATTCTGCCAAGCAGTGCTTGTTCCTGAGACATTTGGCTTAAGGCCTACTGATGTCTGAACTCTCCCTTTGCACACTGAGAACACCCTACCCAGAGCTTCTCTATGGGCAATTGGCTTGCTTAGGAAATACAGTTTGTAGTTAAAGNTAAACATAAAACTATAACAGTGAAATTCCACTGTCTGGGAATTTCGAGAATGTGGNGTACTTTAGGGAATCTAAAAATTGTCAGTAACTAATGAGTTAAATTTTTAAGTATGGATGATTTAATTTTTAAAGATAAAAGCTTTGACTGACCCAAGCTTGTACCCTCAATTTGAAAGAAATGACTACTCTACTTATCATAAAAGTTATTCATGATACACGTCTGATTAGGATCCAATAGTAGCTTTAAATTACTTAGAGGAACTCCATATTCTGTTCAGCTACTGTGACTTCATGTTTCATAGTACAAGCATTGACTTTTAAGCGGGGTCAAGTGCATCTAGTTGGAAACACTGATTATCTCTACACCGTTAAGGAACTTCTCTGTGTTTCCTGCATAGCCCATCAGTTGCTCACTCACTTCACAGACTCATTGTAACATCTCTCTCTCTCTCTCTTATCTTAAAATGTCTATCTATTATTTTAGACTCTTCATAGAAGTTACTCTCTCCAACAGGAACCTCTCCTTATCCTACCCTCAGTAAGGTATATTAGCTGACATTACTACAATGGCCATATACATATACCAGATGCTTAAGGTTCTCTTGTTTCATGTAGCAGTATGGTAGGAAATAATGCTTGAGGTAGTTTTCCACCCTACATGATTAATAAATGGCACCAAGGTTGCTATAGAAATAGATCCAGTGCTATTCAGCTTTAAAGAAAAATATAATCACAAAATTTANAGAAAAGTGGATGGATTTAGAATGTATAGTATTAAACCAGGTCATACAATGCACAAAATGCATATTCTTTCTCATATAAGGAAACTACTCATATATGCATGCACATATATGGTTAGGGTTAGATTAGGTAGGATACACATGCACATATATTGTATATACTAATGGTTTTCAACTTGTGGGGCTCGGCCTTATGGGGGCCGAATGACCCTTTCACTGGGGTCCCCTAAAATCATCTGCATATCAGATTTTTAAATTATGATTCAAAACAGTAGCAAGATTACAGTTTTGAAGTAGCACCAAAAATAATTTTATGGTTGGGGGTCATCACAACATGAGGGTCTGTGTTATAAGGTCGCAGCATTAGGAAGTTGAAGAACCACTGATATAAAAACTGTACATGTGGGAATAATATAGCATATAGAAAAGAAAACAATAAGACTNAATGTTGNAAGATGAGAAAGAAGTGAATGGCTATTATAACTGTATAGACATTCAGTAAATTTTTATAGCTTTTGAGTCTTTAATTTTGTTACCTGATATCTTTTATTTGCAATATTTCTTATAACAGTTAAAGAAAAATAGAAATAGATCCAGTGGGGGGAAAAGAATATATTTTCCAGGGACAGTTTGAAAGATGACAGTTCAGGACATGAGGTCATCAGGGTCTAAACAATTAGCAAGACAGGCTGCACTGTTTCGGTCCCTTCATTTAAGAGGTCAAAGAGTGAGTGAGGAAGAAGCAAGGAGGCATGGCTACAGAAGGTAAGATGATGTGGTACTTGACTGGTTCCTGGAAAGTAAGAAAAGAGAATTTATGAACAAACTGGAGGCAGATGCTCTCCTGAAAGGGGCTCTGCTCAGACACTGATCATATCAAGCTCTTCAATGGCACTGGAGGTTGGTGGGAGGGTAAGGGCTGGCAGGCTGGAGACCTAAAGGAAGAACTGCTTAACAATGCTGTCATGCAGATGAGGGAAAAGATGTCCAGTTCTTCAGCAATCTAGAAGGTGGATCTTGTTTACTTCCACAGGAATATCCTTTGAAGCCCTAGGAAGAAAATGGGATTAAAGCTTCGTGGTAGATCTGGCCACAATAAATTTGCATCAGAGGAAGGCAGTGTGAGTTGCCCACAGAGGAAAGGCCAAGAGAGCCTAGTATTCGTCAAAGAATGATAGATGACTCTGAGTTTGCAATTCCTCATCAGGAGCATCGTCATGGCTTTATCCACGCATAATGAAATATGGCCAGTGAGATTGATGAAGTCATGCAAGAGTGGCTGTCTCCTTGCCTTCCAAAGGAATCCTACAAAGGAGAGTTAATTGCAAGGATCCAAAATACGACCATCCCCTTCTCTGTCTCCTGAGAGCAAAGCAAAAATGAAGGAATTTCTTGGAAATTCAATATAATTATTGTTGAGTTGCTCGTTTGAGACAGAGTCTCCATGTTATACCCTAGCTAACCCAAAACTCTCCATGTAGACCAGACTGGTCATGAACTTACAATGATCCTCCTTCCTCTGCCTCCCAAGTGCTAAGATTATAGATGTGTGCTCCCATGTCTGACTGATGTGATAACTTTTAGAAAAGAATATTTGGGTTTTTTTTGAGACTATAATATAATTACATCATTTCTCCCTTTCCTTTTGTACCTCTAAATGTTCTCATTTTTTCTCCTCTCTATCTTTCAAATTCATGGCCTCTTTTCATTAATTGTATATGTATATGTATAAAATATATAATACATATAGTCTATAAAAATATATTACACATATTTATATATTTATGCATAACACTTATAAACATATGTATATTATATATCCTATATATAATTATATGTAGTAATATACTATTATATATAGTATATTACTATAATATTTATAATATTAATAATTATTAATAATAATAATTATATATTATATTGCAAATAGATGTGTTATACATGAGTACATAAATGCAACCTGTTCAGTCTGTATAATGTTACTTGTATGTATATGCTTTCAGGGTTGATCATTTGGTATTAGATAACCAACTTATGTCTTATTCCCTCTGGGAAAGACCATTTCTTCAGCTCACAACACTGTATCGTTGCCTATTGTTCTTTGTGTAGGGTTAAGGCTTTCCCTCACTCACATTAGCATGCCTACTGTTGGTCTTGTTAATCTCATGTTTAGGTATTACAGGGCAAGACAATGCAAAGGTTCCTCTGTCTTGTATTCTTGCTGAAGCCCTTTCATGTTTAACTAGAATTTAACCTCTTGACGGATAATCCTGTAGAAAATTACCCAACTCTCTTAGGAATCTAAAGTCAGGATGTCCTAGCTAACTTAACTTCCCTTAAACTGCCTGTTAGAGAGGAAACCCCTCCAGCTAATTGCATATCTTAGCTTTTATCAAACCACTTACTTCTGGGCAGTTCCCTGCAGCTGCTGAGCAAGATGCCAAGATGTGGTTTTTGTCTTAAAAAACCTGGACATTTGGGGCTTCACCTAGGTTCCTGAATACTTGGGAGTAGTCCAGCTAGCTGAAATAGAGACTTTCAGATTGCTATAAACTACGTCTGAGTGGTCATCTCTGGTGGGCTACCCACAATATAAGCACGATTGGCATAATTTTTTTTTAATCTTTTTTTTTTTGGAGCTGAGGAACAAACCCAAGGGACTTACCACTGAGCTAAATCCCCAACCCCTACTGATATAATCTTTAATAGCATTTTAATAATGTATTTTTTCTGTAAGTAATCAGTGTAAATCATATATATAGTTAATATTAAAGCATTGCGAAAAGAAAATTTAAAATAGTAAAGTAAGGAGGAGTAAAGTGGATTGCTTATTCAAGGATATTGTCACATAGGAGAAGATAATTTGGTCACCTCTGTATGTGACAAAGAAAATAACTGTAGGTATAACTTTTCAAAGAGCAGCTAGCCCCAGGCATTCTTTCACTTTGCTGTAGCAGAGAAATTTGCGTCACCATATCCACAGGAGTCAATGTAGTAAGAAAATGCGACATGGACAGATAGCTTTAAGAGTAAATATCATACACTGAGGTATAGAACCCGTGATTACAAAAGTTTCTGCATGTTTTTTCACTATCGTATGGGCAGAAATGAAAGGTAAATTTAAAATGATAACTTAAAATATAACTCTGAGATGACTTTAAATTCTTCCAGTAATTACNATAATACAGCTAAATGCATTTCTTGGCGGTTGATCTGTCTACTCAGATCCCAGGAGCAAAAGAGTAGGTGTGAATTGGCAAAGCGCCCAGGAGAGCAGAGAAGGTTGATATTTAATAAGGACAACAGAAAGAGCTGAAAACTTTGCTGAGAAAGTTCTTTTCAAGATTCCTAAAGTGCGTTCTCTTGCCAGTAAGGATTGCCGGTCCACAGAATTGTATGGAAATTAGGGTTTGTACTGTAATGTGTATAGTTTATGGATGTTTAAAGTGATGTTTTGGAAAGTGCCATAGCCTATTTTCAGACTATATATCGAGGAAGTGCTCTGGTTTTGTTTATTGCTAAATGAAATAGTTGTTGGAATAATTGCAAAAATGAGGAATTTGTTCCAAATGAGTAGTTATAAAGTACAGTAGGTCTGAGCAGGCACCAGGAAAGAACTTGCTACATGGGAAGAAATATACATTGGAAGGATGTTAAAACAAACTTCTTCCTCCAAAACAGATCCAACATTTTAGAGAGTGAGTGTTGGTGAGCCTGCACAGAGTTAGGCATCATAAAGGTCCCTTTCTACAACATTGCTTTTGAAATCTGCAGAGAGTTAGGAAGCATGTATTTGGCTCTTCCTTCTAAACCATTGCTTTCATCATTACTCAGAGGATTTTTTAATTTTAATTTTTTTCTTTTATTGAAAATAATTTTTTTCATACAATATATATTGATTATGTTTCCCCTTCTGCCATTCCTAATTCCTCCCTGCTTCCCCTCCTATCCAGATCCACACCCTTTCTGTTTCTCCTTAGAAAACAAACAGGCACCTATGGAATAATAATAAAGTAAAATTACAGACAAGTAAAAGACAAACAAATCCTAATATAACAAAATAACAAAAGAGGAAAAAGACCCAAAAGAAAAAGCATAAGAAACAAATATAGACTCAGGAACACACACGTTCACACACATAGGAATCTTATACAAATACAAAGTCGGAAGCCATAATATATATATTCAAAGGAGACATAAGGTAAAAAAATAAAATAAAATAAGAGCCCTGAGTTAACATTAAAAGACAAAGAATCTCCAATGATACTATTGAATCTGCTTTCTGCCATCTTCTGCTGGGGATGCAATCTATCCTCAGGTGTAGTTTGTTCCTCCACTGAGATTCTTTTGGAGAAAAAAAACCAATTTTTTTTTGAAATTGGACAACGATTGGAGATAGCTTCTACTCAGAGAATTTTAAGTGTTTGTATCTTTCTAGGTTTCAAATTATTTGGGGACGTAAATTGATGAATTCATATTTGATTAATCTAAGATGTCCAGGTTGGGAAAAGATGTCACAGAACAGATAATGTCCCTACAATTACTGACAAGAACAAGATTGCTCTGTAGACGGGGGNTGGGGGTACACTATACTGGTTAACAATGGAAAAGAACGAAGATGTGTTGTTTAATGAACTCTTCCTCAAGAGAGAAACAAAAATGAAAAGCACACAATGATTTCCAGTAAATATTTGTTGAAATGTGATATTGTTATCTTACAAAATTATTTATTTAGTGAAAAAAGACGTAAAAGATATGGGGAAACTTAGTTGAAATACTGACATTTTTAGTAGAAGTGTCCCGTCATTTCTTCTATACATTTGATGAATAGTATTATCTAGATTGCAAAAGCTTTATGGTAGTTAAANGAAACAATGTTTTCCTGATGTATAGAAAAGCATATAGAGAAAATATTCCATATGATAAAATTCAAGAGAGCTAACAAGCTTAGTAGCACAGCATCTATAGGATGAATAATAACAGTAGCAGTAGAAATAAAATACTATAGTTTTTTATCAAAATCTTATTTAAATGTTAACACATCCATTCTTCACTCAGAAAAACAAAGAGACTACAATGAATGCCAATTATATGCCAGACACTGAATTACATTAGATACTTAAAGTCAAGTAAAATGCAAACAAATGATGTTGTCTGATGACCTGACAGCCATTTGTATTTTCCTGTCCTCTCTGTTCATTTTTCCACTCTGGAAATTAAGAAGACTTTCTCAGGATATGGCTTAGTAAGAGAGTGCTTGTCTTGCATGTGTGAGGCCTAAGTTTAATATTCATGGATGGGAAGATGATGAAATTTAAAAGGCTCACTTGGCCAATGTCATAGCCATTGTAGGTATCTGTGAAGCCTAGTTTTCACAGTAGGACAAATCATGAAATATCTACAGATGTCTTTGATGGTATTTTGGTTTTTTTTTAGCATATTTATTTCTGTTTAGCAATAAGGAGAATAATGTCTCTCTGTCAGCTATGTTGTAAGGAGAACAGCTTAAGAATTAAGACTTGAAATATCAAGAAAGATTCAACTTGGAGCTTTGACTGTATTCATTAGCTAATGACCTGATATCAATAAATTCCAACTTTGGTCTGTGGTGTCTTCATAGCCACAGTAAGTTCCCTTACTGAAGGCAGTCTTTACTGAGTGATCATACATTGCAACTTAAGACACTCTTACTGCAAAATGCACAATTGTAATTTTCCTGTTGCTTTTAGAATATCAGGAGACATTACAATATAGTANCTTTTTGTGCTTTACTCTCTATGTGGAAGCTAGTAATTCAGAAAGTAAGTTTCTGAGTCAGTAATATTAAGAAATTATTATCAACCGTATGAAGGATTCCAAACAATATCTTGAAATTTGGCACAATTCCACCAACAATGGTTCCTTTGTATTTCTCATCTAGTACCTTGCCTAGGAGCATAAGTTACATGATCATTATATATCCTCAAGTTTCTTTAATTTGAATTCAATTTAATTTAATTTAATTTAATTTAACTTAATTTTTAGGTAATAAATCAGAGAGAAATTTATTTTAAAACAATTTTGGCATACATCATTTTATCATTTATTAAAGATGAAAGCAAATTTACATAATAGGGAAATGGATGCACTTATTTACTTTTACACAAAACAAAGTATCAGGTGAATATTTAATGCAGAGAACCTTCAGAATTTTTTAAGTTGATTGATGTTTGATTTCATAAACATCAGTATTGAGAAAGCTACATTGTATAAATATTATATAAAATGGTAGAATTCTGTTTACAACAATTTCTGAAATCTTGGAAATTTTGTATTAATCCCATCTAGAATTCATTTGACTTATTTTTGGAAAATTCAAGTTAGAAACTCAAGAGAAATTCTTAAAATCGAACATTTTAACTCAATCCAATTCAATTATATGCTCATTTGATATCTACATACTAAGGTATGATAGTAGAAAAACATTAAGTGGTGGTTTTATGTCATTAAATTACTATATGTTTTCACATGAGCAAGAAAACCTTTCTATGAACAGCAAAATCAATGCAAATCACAGCATGCAATAGTCTCTAATCTAAACTGGAAGGTCTCTGCCAGCCTCTGTTCATGTAGCATTGTGTGACAGCATAGGCAGTGCAGCACACAAAAGCATGTTCAAAACCAAGGCTGCATGCTGCATATACCTCAGATCTTTTTGAATTTAGTTTGGTTGTTGTGTGTTTAGAAACTTTTGATCATTGCAGAACTATTTGCAACTTGACATTTGATGACCTAGTCTATATGAGACCATAGCTCTCAGCTTAAGAAGCCNTAGGCTGTATAACTTAAGCTTGCAACCAGGTGTGATTNCCTCCATCCAGACTCATTTCATGAACTCACAACAATAAAATCACTGAATGATGATGTGAACTTCTCCATGCAGCATGTGATGCACTTTATCCTCTCATATCTAATGTCCTTTATCTTTTTTGTCCTGTTACACTGATGTCATACATGGTGGTAGGTCTATGATTATTAATCAGGCTTCCCTCTACCAGTTCTGACATCAATTGCTGAATCTCATCTGAATCTTATTTGATTTCTGTCTTTGCTAGGGTTTCTATTTCTGTAAAGAGAAACCATGATCATGACAACTCTTATAAAGGAAAACATTTCATTGGGGCTAGCTCACAGTTTCAGAGGTTTAGTCCATTATCATCATGGGAGGACATGGTAGTGTTCAGGCAGATATGGTGCTGGAGAAGGAGCTGAGAATTCTACATCTTGATCTGAAGGCACTGGGAGAGACATTGTGCCACACTGGGCATAGCTTGAGCATATAAGACCTCAAAGCCCACCTCCACAGTGACACATCCTTCAACAAGGCCACATTTCCTAATAGTGCCATCCTCTATGGACTAAGCATTCACACACATGAGTCTATGCGGGCCATACTTATTCAAACCACCACAATTCCTGAATGTTACAGGGAGAAAAAGGAAGAGAAGATAAAGAGGAAAAACATGGTTTTGAAATATGTCTGTTTCATGTTAAAAGTCACATCAACTTGACTATAAAATCTTTTTCCTATGTTGATTATATCTTTCTGGTAAAGTTAATGCCAGAGACTTGACTTTCAAACAGAGATCTGCACACTGGAATGGAGGTGAGTGCTTTAAGCAATGATACTCAGAAACAATTATATCAGGCAAAGCAAATCAGGATGCTTATTTTATCTTACAGACCAGCTTAGATGCTGATTATATACAATGTTGTCTAGCAACTGGAAGGACTATTTAGCAGTTAAGAATAGCATCTGTTCTGCCAGATGACCAGGTTGAATTCTAAGCACCCACATGGCAACTCATAACACCTGTAACTCTAGTTCCAGGGTATTTGATTCCCCCTTCTGGCCTCTGTAGGTACTAGACCTGCAAATGGTATACTTGCATACAGGCAAAACACCCAAAGGTAGAAAATAAAAATAAATAAATATTTAAAAAATATTATCTAACCAGTTTGTATGTAGATTGAGACATAAAATGCAAGATGATTGTCTGTTAATTGTGATCCAAACTTAGTTATCTTCTTGGGGGATTCTGGAATGTGGAGAAGTTAGGGACATTCAAGGAGCAGTTTAGCATGCTATGTGTGCTAATAATTCTATGTGAATTTCCAGCTAATGTGGGAAAACTAAAGTTTAAGGATTTGGGGCTTAGGTCATAAATATTAGGCACTATAGGCAAAGTCAATTAGCTGTATGGTCCATTTGAGTGCATGCTAGGAGAGAGAGTAACAATGAAGATGTTCCATTTTGTCCTTCCACAGAGATTTGCTTTTAATCTAACTTTTGAGGCTCACTATTGGACTTCTGAACTGTGTTGAAATCTTGCCTTAGTTTTTGTGAGTATAGCCCTTGTCTGTCTGACTTGTTTTTAATGACCCTGTACTCAGCACACTGTGTAGATCAAAATAAGAATTTAATACATAGTTATAGAAAAGATAAAAGAATGACCTAAAATCAGTGATTATTTGCATGCTGATTATATAATGGTATCTGGAACTGAAGTCAAACAGCAATTACACCNAGTCCTTGGATCATTGCCTATGGCTGGCAGCAGAGGGTCCTGGACATAATTAACAGCTGCCAAAGTAATATTGCTACTTTAACAATGTGATTCATATGCTTGCTCAACAGATATGTATAAAACATTTAGGATATATATTTTTAATATTTAGATGCTTTAATATATGCCTACTCAACTTTATAAACTGTCCCCAGATCTCCCTCTATAAATATTTTTCAATCTATATGTGAAACAGTCAGACTGCTGTCCCACCTTCAGAATCTGAGAATACTGTTTACATGTTTGCTACCCAGAGTCAGGAAATGCAGTGAGTTTCCATAACCCAGAAGAATGTATGTGATGTCCTTCACTACAAAACAGCAAAGTTGATAATAACTTGACTCCAGATGGTCTCAGCAAAATATCTTCTATTTAAGTCTAGTTTTTTATTTGTTGGCCACTTAGCAATACGTAGTCATTTTGTACAATTACACAATTTTCTTTGTTCTTCTTGGTGAAGAGATGCTGGAGGGAAAATGTTTGGGAGAGAATAGAATCACTCTACCTTTTCTTAGAGGAGCCACAAATGTCACTGGATAAGAAATGATCTCAATGTAGTAGGATGCACCAGTAATGAACATGTTTCCCATTTTTGATGACTACATCAGGACCTCACAACCATCAGCATTCAGTGAAACACCAAGGCCTACAGGAAACCATCCCATTTGTTAAAGGTCAAACATCTGTAACCTGAAACTTTTGAAATGAAACAGAGAAAACAATTTCAAAGCTATTTACGACCATGTTCTCTGACAGCTTTTGTCCTGGCTTCCAGTAAGAGAAATGTGCTTTTATAGTCACAATTCTTTAAGTAAATATGATGCTTGTGGCAACAAATGCATTTGATTGCTTTCTCTGAGTCGTAAGGCTTTTATCTTGTTTCCAGAGTCATAAAGCCCACGAGGCGTTGCATTTTTCCAGGAGTATTGACTTATGTCCGTCCTTTACATTTAGGCAATTGGATAAGGTATGCTCAATGATAAAGTAGCCCTGTTAACACAGGGAGGAATGGCTTTTATACAGTGGAAGCAATATGCCTTTTGGAGAATAGAAGAATTTTGTTATTATTGTTTGGGATATATTTCATCNCAACACACCTCCTAGCTATTTTGTGAATTACTTGGAATGTATTTGGAGATGCTTCAGCAGTATTAACTAAATGGAGTACATATATGAATTATTAAACACATCATCATGTCTCTAGAACTCTGCAGCAAATAGGAACAGTAATATGCAACACACAGAATTTTGTCAAAAATTAAATGAAATCCCATTAGAAATTGATGGTTAAAATGTCTTATATTAAAAGAAAGGCACAGAGAAAGTAAACATTTAGGAAAATAACATATCTTCAATTTTAAAATTATTCATGTGTACAATTAATGCATTTTCTTTATGATGCTTTTATAAGTTTAAACAATCCATAAAACAAAATTATTTTCACTCTCATTTTAATTTTATCAGTTACATAAATGAGTATGTGATTTTACTAAGCTCACCTACTACAAAGAAAAAGATTTGACTTCAGATATCATGAAGGGAAGGGACAGGGGGATGTGTCATGGGAATGTAGTTCAATGATTGGTAACATACATAGAGTCTTAGGTTCCACCTTCAGCATCACATAAATAAATGTATTGGTACACACTACTACTGAGTCAGGCAAGCATATGGAACCTGATACTATTTTATTTGGGCTGTGCATACAGCCTTCTTTTAATACACACTTGACTGCCTGCTAGCTTCATCTTCATGTTCTATATACACACACTTCAAACCCAGAACAATGGAATAAATGTACCCCTAATTATCATCAAACTTGAAGAGTTTCTGACACATCCATATCTGAATAGAATGGCAGAAGTCATAAAGCCAGCACAGCTGCTTGACAAAGATCCATCTGAGCTGAGCTGCATGATGGCATGATGCATCACCTTTGGTTTTCATCTCCACCTGTTGCATACTTGAGAGACTTTTAATACTTGTACAATTTGGGGATATTGGATTGATGGAAAATTTCTTATGAATCATTTATGGCTTCTCCCAGGAATGCTGCTTCTAAGCTTCCCTAGGACAGTCCTGAACATACTATCTCCTCCCCCGCTGCTTTTAGGAAGATATCCTTATCTACTTGAAGGTCTTCCTTATGCCTTGGTGGTTGTGACACATAAAGAAGCCAGAGGTCTCTTCATGAGGCTATGAGACATTCTTGAAATATCTGTCCTTGTGTTTACTCAGGAACAAGATAATCAAAACAAAATAAACTTAAAAAGGTCAACAAGATTTGGTGGGCTAGAGGAGTTGGCCACAGTTCAGATTACAAGCCCCTTCCCACTGTATACTCAGACAATTATGTGGCATATACCTCTGCCCTACACAAAGACATATTGATGAGCAAATTTCCATATTGATGGAAAGATGATAAAAGAATGAGATGTCAGGACCTCACTCTCTTGGAAAAGTTAGCTCATGCAGAACCACTATAGTGTCATATGACCAAGGAACAACAGAATGTCAGGATTAGACATATAGACAAGTTCTATAAAGGTATAAAATATGAACATTGTATTATGCCATAATTTGAATAATAACTGCAGCAGCTTTAGCCTGAGGATTTTTCCTGGGCACTCTGACCACTAAGAGTTAATAATATACTGTTTGGGACATGGCAAAAGCCCAGGGTGGCTTGAAGATTTTGTTTTGGTCTAGTGTCCTTGAAGCAACCAAAGCTACCAGCCTGAGAATAGGCTGTCATATGCCTCTAGATTCTCAAAAATTAGGTTATGGGGTTAATGAGTAAAAGTGATAACTGTTTATTAATGATGTCAAAACAAGGAAAAATGATTAGAAATGGTAACTCTGTTCTGTCATAGTTTATTAATGATGACTAAAAGATGAGCAAAAGGAAGTGAAACACATGTCCAAAAACAAAAATAATATTATCTATATTTTGGAACATCATGGATGTATCCCTGCTTACTAAATTCTGTATAAATAAAGAAANGCTCTGNCTGCTAGTCAATTAGGCTGCAAGATTTTCCCAACCACCATG
This sequence comes from Neotoma lepida, assembly GCA_001675575.1. Classification (NCBI taxonomy): domain Eukaryota; kingdom Metazoa; phylum Chordata; class Mammalia; order Rodentia; family Cricetidae; genus Neotoma; species Neotoma lepida. The sequence continues at coordinate 16,824 of LZPO01009520.1, forward strand.
GCCTGGCTCACTTTCTTCCCCTGCTGACTCCTTACATCCTCTGCTGGGACCTGTCCCACTGAGGATGACTCCTGTATGCTTCCTCTTTGTCCATCTCTCCTAAAATGAAACTAAAAAGTATCCTGTGTCTGATTCCTCCATCGCCACTCTTGCATCCACCCATCTTCAGACCCTGTCCTCAGCCGGAGCTGGACTCTGGCAAATTTCTATTCAAAGATATTTCCAATATGTCCTGGTCCCAGAAGAGTAGGATGAATCTAATCTGAACTGGNTTGGGGTGCCTGGGCAATAAGGCACACTGTGTCCTCAAGTAAATACTTAGGGAGAATTCTTTATTTACTATCTTAGGCTTATGCATAATTNGGTATACATATGATTAATATCAGATATGTTGTAAGAATGGATTCCATTAGAAAAGTGATTACATGATCTATTCTATCAATCAAAAATGAAAACTGCCCTTATTACATCCCTAGGAACCAAACTTCTCTTGTTGAATCTCATAAAAGAAAACTCCATATAATGACTTTGGCCCCTGAGTACTTTCTCACTGCTTTTTTAATAGTGTATTTTATGACTTACACTACATCTTTGCTTTGAATAAAGTCTTTTTGCTTCATTGCAATCTATATGGATTTTATTTCAATTCTTTGAAAAGTAAGCATAAGAACTGGAAACTCAAGTCCAGATTCCAAGCACTAGTAATAATAAGAGGACATGAGTGGGAAAGCAGGAGATTTAGAAGTTCAATATCATCCTTGATTGCCAAGAAGTTTGAGCCCTGTGAAGGCTAGAAGACACTCTCTGTCTCCGTCTCTGTCTCTGTCTCTGTCTCTCTCTCTCTCTCTCTCCATCTTCAGGAGAAAAGAAAAAGTTGCATTTTCAAATTTCTGTTCTAGGGCTACTTATACCACTCTAAATACAATGTAGAGTCTGCTGAGATCCATTTAGCTGTTATGAGTCTTTGTTTTCAAGCAACAATTATGATATGTTTTCACATTATAATTTCTCTTCAGCATATATTTCTGAACCTGTTGTTTAACCAGTTCTGTTAAGCTATGGGATAGGATGGGAACTAAGCTAGACAGGATTCTCTCTGTCCTGGCTTCAGGTCTTACAAATAATTCAATAACTAGTCAGTACTACTTTGGGAATAGCAAAGGGTGTTGCTATAACTTAGAAAAATGTGTCNGATAGTCCTTACAAAAGAAATGATGCTATATTAGAAATTAGAGGAAACTAGAGGATAACAAAGTCAGAGACTANCTGGTTACCAAAGAGAGCATAAGAGCTGAAGGGATGGGCGAGAAAAGTGTTGGAGGAGAGGGAATGGCTTGTTCCAAACATCAGGCAGAAATAGACTGAAACTACCGTGTACTCAAAGGCAAAGACGGTCAGCTAGGCTGAAGGACATGGTTTATGGTGGAAGACAAAACAAAACAAACAAATAAATCAAAAAACAAGGTCAAGAGTTTAAAATAGATCAACTTACATTAATACTTATTAGGCATGCTGGCTAGTTTTTGTTAATTTGACACAAACTAAAGTCACCTGGGAAGGGAGGACCTCAAATGATGAATTGCCTTCATCAAATTGACCTTTGGGAATGTCTGTGGGGGCATTTTCTTGATTAAGAATTGATGTGGGAGGGCCTAGCCCATTGTGGGTTGTGTTATTCATGGATGGGTGGTCCTGAGTTGGATATGAAACAAGCTTTAGAAGAAATCAAATTGCCCACAAGGAAAGCTACATTCCTCCACAGTGTATGCTTTAGTTTCTACCTCCTNATTTCTGCTTGAATCCCTGCCCTGAGTTCCCTCAATGAGATACTGTCATTTGGAAATACAAGATGAAATATACCCTAACCTCTCCTAAATAGGTTCTGTTCAATGTTTTTTCACAGCAAGTAAAACACTTTCTAAGCACAGTGTCATATTGCCTAATCCAACTGAAAAATCAACAGACTGACTCACTAACAAGCTAACAGTAATATTAAGTATATACATAATCTCAAGGCTTATGCAAGACAAACAGAAGTTTGTGAATATNGGTACAACTCCACTGGTTCTTTTTGCTACCTTAGCATGTATTCTTTAGTCCACATTTAAAGCAGAACTAAGTAGATGATATATGGATTTATCACATTGGTGGCGACACACTTATCCATTACACAATCATCACATAGATTATATAACATTTTAGCTAGAATCTTACCTTATAATTTAGAGT
>LZPO01009521.1:6688-19033 GCA_001675575.1 Neotoma lepida
CAGTTAACACCAAATGCTGTGCTTTCCAGGAAAAAAATACAAGATTGTCTGCATCTGGGGAACTGCTCTTTGTTTCCTGGCAGTTGCTTCCCTGTTTCTCTTCTCTTCTGTCTTTGTTTTTCAATTAATCAATTTATACCACCAAGGAAAAAAAATCTCTAAGCAAGAAGAAAATCACCAGATAACCACAGCTTACATATTTTCCAAAAACAAATTAAAATCTTTACACAGGAAGAAATCACATTATGATTACAAGTTGCATGTTTTTCCTAGAAGCCCATATGTAGTTAAATATTTTCCTTTGTATTGATTTCCTCACCATGACATCTTCACCACAAGTCAATGATTGATTTATTATTGATAATTTGTAAGCAAGATAAGTTTGTAAGCAAGCTAAGTATATTTCAGCCAGTTATTTTGTATGAGCAGGCAGCTGTTTGAGGTTTCAGTGTAGCAAATTCTTATCCTTATTCTATTCCACAAAACTTTACTAAAGTGGTCTAGCTACCCATCTATTTTCCTTTTTCTTTACACCTAATAGGGTCATTTAATTTCCTTTCCCAACTTTGTATTTTCAAGGTGCATAGCGAAACCTGTAACCAGTTCTGAGAGCTAAATGACCAAGGAACTAAGACCTAACCTTGGGTTTAGGGACATGATAACTTTTTTTTTTCCTTTGATCATCAAAAAAATTTTTCCACAGGCAGAATTTATGGGTCTATGATGCATGAAACTTCCTTGTTTTCATTTTCCATCCTCAGCAAGTCTCACATCTCATTGTGCTATAAAAATCACCTTCCTTATGATCTGCAAGTAAATTGTCCAGCAAGGAGTGGGATTTTACCATGAAAAAAAAAATCACATTTATACTAGATACAGTGGGATTCTTTCACATCGTAATTAGACCATGCCAAATATAGTAAGCGGATGATAGCAGCAAGCAGGAGATGGCACAGCAGAAGACGGGTATTCTTGAAACAATTCTCCCTGGGCTTTGCCTTCCCAGGGTACACTCATCATAGCTCTACTATCCAGTGAGTTGTACTCTATAAGCTCCATTGCTGACTGCAGCTCCTCTGGCATGGTCACCACCAGTCAGGGTAGTCCATGTGACTCCAAAAATAATGTATTATTAATTAATCGTTTATATAGATTATTGATGTAGCTATTGGTTACTTCTTGTGGGGTGAGAGTGGACCTCTATTGAAGATGACACCACACACTTATAACACAGGACCAGAATGTCTCAAGTTGGAACTGATCTGAGGTACAGCTTCCTTATTTCCTGAAAATACTATGCAGGCTGTCTTGGGAGAGAAATAATCAAACAGTCCTACCCAATTGCAACACATATGAACCGCCACAAAACCAGCATGGAAAGAAATGCAGAAAGGTGCAATAAGTGGAATTCACATGCCATTGGTAACCAACAGATGTCTAGTTGGATTTAAGGCCCAATTAGAGGAGGAAGGCTATGCCTAGTACTACAAATTTAGCCAGCTTTCTGTGGCCAGTGACATCATGGACCTTACTCACAAAAAAATCTACTGTATTCTCTTTGCTAGAACATTATAATTTCTCATTGCATTTCTAGATCATATCCTTATATCCACAGATAAGTATAGTTAAGACCCCTCATCAATAAGACTTTCATTACAGCAAGTGGAGACCCTCACAGAAAGCAAGAACTGGACACAAGCAGAGATTAACAGATCATAGAGAACCAATCTCTCCAATGGATATATCTACACCACAGCTCCCGCATCTTAGAAATGGCTGTATAAAACAACAACAACAACAACAGCAGCAAAAAAACTACAAGAACAATAGCAAGAAATGGAACAATGGCAATATCAATGGAATGTAAATGTGGAAGGGAAGAAATTTCATGGGCTCCAACCACTAAATAGAGAACTAGAAACAGCTTATGCCTGCTGGGAGAAGGAGAATTAGCCTCTTCCAGGAGTGAGCTCCCTTAAAGCTTATCCATTGCAGAGTGTTCAGCCTTGACATCATCCACATCACCAACAAAAGTGTCTCAGGAGGTTTTTAAATATATATCAGTGCATGCACATACATACCAACAGGTAACTATAATAATCAAATAAAGAGTTATCATCTAGAAAGGTTAGGGGACGCAGGAATGATTTGAGGGAAGATTCTTGTGAAGGGGCTGGAAGGAGGACGAAAGTGACATAAAGCTTTTTCAATTAGAAGTATATTTAAAACAAAATAAAAAGAATAAAAATATTTGCTAAAATTTTTAAAGTCTGCTTTCATTGTTTTTATGCTCCATTACCCAGTGAGTACCAAATAAATAAATAAGTAATGGAAATTTTCAGTTGGAGAGATGGAGAGATAGAAGAAATAAGTTTTGTGTGTTTTACTANGTTTAGATTAATAATCTTAAAAGGACTACTGAGAAGCTAATATTCTAATCAGCTCATGAGAATTTTCAAAATAGGAAACAAATCACTTTCATATTTAATGATGACAATAAAACCTACTATAATTAATTAATATATTGCACTATTAAGGGCTTCTTTATTTTTCTTCATTCTCTAAAAGCATTTTTCATGGAGTTAATATCATCAGCCCTCTTTTAAAAATGGTTAGGCCTGTGGCAGAAGATGAAGATAACAGAAGGAGAAATGGGCAGGTATAGGTTAGACCTTAGCTTTTGGGGCTTGAACTAAAAGGCAAAAGTTGAGTCAAATCCCAAAGGCCCACAATGAGCCCCATTTTTGGTACCAATGAAGTGTAAGACTAGTATGTGAATAATTTTATCAAAAGATGACTTTCTTAAAGATTTTATTGATTGATTTTCATCAGTGAATGTTTTTGTGTATACATGAGTATATGCATGCTTGTGTGCACATTTGAACAGTTGTGCACACAAAGAAGCCAGAAAGAGGTTATATCCCTTGGAGCAGGAGGTCCACACATCAGAAGAATACTTGTGTGTTTGTTTGTGTGTTGTGTGTGTGTGTGTGTGTGTGTGTGTGTGTGTTTAAGACAGAAAGAGATAGAGAGATTCAAATTCTAGTCCTCATGAATGAGTAGCAAAGATTCTTTATAGCTAAGCCATTTGTCTAGCTTTAACTTTTGGTTTTTAAGATAAGGAAAATCCAAGTTCACATAAATCCTAAGACTAAAGGCCCTAATGCAAAGCATTGTAAATTAAAGCAATCTTAGCCTCTTAAGGGCTGTGGAATGAGACTGGAAGGAAGAATTCACCTCAACTGACAGGCTACTTTTGTGGACTTTATCTGGAGACTCTTTGGGTCACTGTGGAATATAATTAGAAATTGTATTAATAGAAATAAGATATTGTCTAGAAAGCAGAACAACTATGTTTTGCATCTAGGTGTGTCTGTCCAAAACTCACCTCATTGGTAAAATCAGGCAATTAGTTGTCAACTGAAACCAGAAAGGTCAATTGCTGTTTGAATCACTTCAGTGCATTTTCTTTCTTTTTATGTAATTATGTGTTCATTCTCAAACATATGAATACATCATGTTTGGTTGTATTTCCAATATTAAAATATTTTTTAAAATTTTATTTTATTAAATGAACATTTTCTCATTTATTTTACATACCTATCACAGTTTCTCCCTCCCTCTTCTCCTCCTGTTCCCTCCCTCTGACTCATCTACCCCCCTCCTCTCCACTCCTCCCCAATCTTCATTCAGAAAGGGGCAGGCCTCCCATGGGCTTGAAAAAAGCATGGCACATCAAGTGGAGGTAAGAACAAGTTCTCCTCTCTGCATCAAAGCTGGGCAAAATAATCCAGCATGGAGAACAGGTTCCCAAAAGCCAGCTCAAGTGTCTTTAGGAGCCTTACAAACAGACCAAGCTTCACAAGTGTCACATATGTGCAGAGGGCCTAGGTCAATCCCATGCAGATTCCCTAACTGTTGGGTCAAGGTCATAATGGGGAATCCACAGAGAGGGCTGACCTGAGCTCATGGGAGCACATGGACTCAAGGCATTTTCTTATATTTGCTATGGTAGTTCTAAGAAAGCTACCGACAGCCTGCTTACTTTGTCTTATAAAGATTTAAAAGTTCAGTTGAACACATATGGTCACACAAATTTTTCTTGGGCAGAAGAAGATACAAGGTAATTGAGACATTCTTTACCACCAATGCATCTCTTAGCTTCCTCCTCAAAGAGCACACAATAGACTTCTGAAGGTCCATTCAGTTACTTTATCAATTAAGACTGTCTGACTGACATTTCCTTGACATCTTTGCTTTGGATGACCATTGCAGTATCTGAAGGTTAAGCTTACCTTCATCTATCAATGGCTTGTTGTCTGGTGGAAGCTATCTTAATCAGTGGTCTTTGCCAAATCCTGGGGCTGTTCATACTCATTCTCTCCCAGTCTCCTATTTGGAAGTGTTCTAAACAGATCCTACTGGTGTCCTAACATAATCAGCATTTATTATTAATAGTTTCACTATGTGGAAGGTACATGATCCTATATTCCACAGATTCTTATGGATGAGTATACCATAGGATTGCCCAAAAAATAAGTGTGACATGTTAATCAACATAGTAAATTAAGATTGGAGAAAACATGTTCTCTTTTATACATATCATTTTCATATAAAAACTGAAAATAAAGATTTTCTTTAAAGAATTATACCAAACAATAGTATATTAAATAAGAAAGTGTGATGAGAGTCTGTAGAGATGGGGAAGGAAGAGGTGTAACTTTATGAAGAGTGTCAGAACCAACACATTTCATGCTCTTATTTTTCCCAAACTAAGGTAAGGTATACGAAGCAGGGTTACATAGAAGTATGCCTCCAGAATGCCTAGTTTTCAAATTGAAGATTAGCAAGTTAAATTTTCCACCACTGGTTATACATATTCCAATAAGCAGGAATCTTATAAATGTTACTGAGCTATTGTTAAGTTTTCAGCTGCCTCTGAGGGCTATGTAAAACATTCCACTGATGTTCTATGTTACATTTATCAGCATAATTAGATAACATCCTTTTACCTTTTGTTTATTAAAAACTAAATAGCTCAATAAAATCTGAGAAAGAAATAGAGTAAAAGAATCGGATGTGTGGTTGGGTAGCAAGTTGACTTTAAGTATTTTCAAAACAGGTTTTGGGATTTAAACAAAGGTATGATGGGGTACAAAATATTTTGAAATTAAGCAAACAATGAGCAAGATTCAAGTTATAATTCTGCCTAATATATTAAATTTAATTTAATATTGCTTAAATGGTCTATTTTTAACTTTTAAGGAATTTGTCAATGATTTCCATACTGATCATACCAATTTTCACTTAATCATTCTAATATGAGATAAAATTTCAATATGGTCCTGACTTTAATTTCTCTCATTTGTAGGATATTTGTAGGGTTTTTTGTGAAATATTTAATCATGTTTATTTCCATTAATGTTTGTTATGGGGGTTCAAGAGTTCCTTATGTGTTTTGGATATTATTTAAAACTTTTCATATTCCTGTTTGCAAATATTTTCTAATATTTCATAAGCTTGGTTTTTTATTAGTTATTTCTCCTGTTGGTGAGGAAATTTCTAGCTTGGAGTAGACTATGTGTTTATTTTTGCTTTTGCTCCTATAACTATTTTTGATGTAAATTAAGAAAATATTTTACCAAGACAAAAATTAGTGTGATTTGCTACATTTTTGCAGGAGTTTTAAATTTTGTTTTTACACTTAAGTATGTACTTACCTTCTTTTGATTGCTTTGTATATGGCATAGGAAATTAATTATATTCTGTTGCAAATGGATGATTGTCATTTTGTAGTGCATATTTGTCAGAGTTTTATCAAATATTAGTGAGCCATATGTACTTGGACATATATCTAGCTTCTCCATTCCATCACATTTGCCTATATGTCTAGGTTTAAAATAGTACTGCATTGTTGACTTTCTGAAGCTTTTAAATATAGCTTTAAGTTAGGAAATATGCCAGATCTAGATTTGTTTCTTGTAGTTCCATAGACAAATTAAGATTATTTTCCTATTTCTATGAAAAACACTTATGGAAATTTTAAGATATTGCACTGAATCTATATATTGTTTTCAGTAGTAATGAATGTTTTAGAAATATCGATTTTTTTTAAAAAAAATAAGTACATTAAATTATTTAATGTGTGCGTGTGTGTGTGTGTGTGTGTGTGTGTGTGTGTGGTGTGTGTATGTGCGTCTGTTGATGGAGTTCAGAGGACAGCCTGTGGGAGTTGGCTCTCTCCTTCTTCCATGTCTATCCTGGGATTGGAATGAATAGTGGCTGGCTGACAGGTGGCTCTACCTGCCAAGCCATCATTTTGACTCTGTGTCTCTTTTAATACTTTTCTTCAGCATCTATTTTCCAAATATAGACCTCCCAACTGTAGTTCTAGTTATTTCTCTGTTATTCTTTTTTACTACTGTCATAAGTGAGTTTACTGACTTTATTGTTTGGATAGTCTGTTGTTGATGTATTATAACAATTATTTTTATATGTTGGTTTCAAATTCTGAAACTTTTCCAAATTTTATTACTTCTAACAATTATTGGCTTGATTCCTTAAAATTTTCTATAGAGAAGGTTATATAATCTGTAGAGATAATTTCAAAACTATCCCAAAACAAAGATTAAGACCAGTTTGCTTCATTGCTAATTTCTACCAAGTATGTAAATAATTTATACTAATGCTTCTCAAGGTCTTTCAAGAAATTAAAGACTAAAAAATATTTTTAAATATGTGTTATGAGACTACTTTGCTACTACCCCAAAGACAGCAAAGGAAGAACAAGGAAATAAAAGTAAAACATAAAATCCTTCTGAATGTATCTCAACATCCTAACAAAATAGTACAAACTACGTTCAGAAGCATGGTGAATGCATCATATACTGTGATCAAACATCTTGTGTACGTGTGTATGAAATTAGACTATCTCCTACATGGAAATTAATGCTTGTGACATACTACAGGGACAGAATGTATAATATAAAACATATTTCAATAAGAGCAGAAATCTCATATAATAACATATAATACCCTTTATTTTAAATTCAAAATGATTTTAAATTCAATTATAATAGCATAGCATTGCTATTATATTTTAGTAAAACAGTTACATTTCTGGAGCCACTTACTTGATTTATTTAGTACATATGACACAGCAAACAAAAGGAAGACAATAGATATTTTCCCTACAAAACATTTAAAAATACTTCATTTACTCATGACATACAGATGTTGTAGTCTCTGGAATTTATTACCAACTTTTTAAAAAAATTAAGTCTCCTATGAAAATAGATAATTTTATACTAATGGACTTTCAAATTAAATACCTAGATGTTATGAGTATTACATACAAGTGGTCACATTAAGTACTTTAATATTTAGAAAAACATTAAGAAACCAGCTTTTTGCAAGGCTATCACACTTTAAACTTGCTAATACAAATTTCTTTTATACTTCTAAAATTACACATGCTGTAAGTATAAAATGTTTTTTTAATATATTCCAATTTAATTTTAAAAAGCCTTCTAAATTTATATTTTCAGACACCACTGTGATTCTTCTACAACTATCCCATAGATGTACTTAGCTAAAATTAGTTAATTTTAAAAAATTTCATAACATGTAGCATCTTGGCAAGATGACTTCTTTAGAGACAAGGACAATGTGGAAGTCAACATTTTATGTATACCACTACAAATAAATACTTAAAGCTTCCCAGAAATAAAAAATACATAGAACAGGTGAATTTTTGTTTGTTTGTTTTGTTTTGTTTTTGTTTTTTAAGTCATTAGTACATGGATCTGGTCACATGATCCCTTATGTAGCTGAAAGACTTCAGTTTAAAATATGACTTTTCACAGTGATATTGTGTCGATGAAGCAAAAACAAAAAGGCTATTTTTCTACTCAAATACTTCCAGTGTATTTTTGTTGAAGTGTTTTTATGTAACTTATCTTTTAACTTAAACATTCTTTCCCAGAAAAAAAATTTTTAATCTAATATTTTGGTCTCATGACATATTATAGATTTAAAATACATAGAATTCCATAACCAACCTCTTCATTCATTCTAAAACCTATACACATATGTACTCTTAAATATGTATATATTCTCAGAAGCATAAAATATTTAATTTTTATAATCTTAAATAATTACTGAATGTAATACAAAATACATTAATACCTGCATAATTTTACATTTATTAAAAGTTTTCTTAGAGTAGTAGTCATACTGCAAATGAAATGTGATCAAATGACATTGCGCAAGGACTCTGACTGCAAATCAGCCTGGCCAGCCACTCTTCAGGGAATATCTGTCCCCACATACAGGAGAGTAGTTCTCACAATACTCCAAAACCTTAAGGGAGGAATTACATACCTGACTCTTTGACGATTAAAAAATGTCAAATTAAAATGTTCAAAAAATCTAATTGGATATAAGAAGCACACAGCTAACATTATGGTGAATACTAAAACTCTCTCCCCTTAGGTTAAAGTATGTCNCTCTGGTACCAGCTCATTTCTCCTATTTAACATAGTACTAAATGCCAGAGGAGGTGCACATGAAAAAGCAACAAAATGCACGCATACAACAAAAAAGTTTGGGATAAAAAAAAATCACATGAATATGATTTTAGAATAGAAGTGACTTAGGTTTTAAAAGTAGATGGACTGGTGCTGCTGTGGTGACACATACCTTTAATCCTAGCACCGGGATGCAGAGGCAGGATAATTTCTGTGACTTTGAGGCCAGCCTGGTCTACATAGTGAGTTCCAGAACAGCCGAGGCTACACAGAGATAATAAGTAAGTAAGTAAGTAAGTAAGTAAGTAAATAAATAAATAAATAAATAAATAAATAAATAAACAGGCTTATAATTATGTTTTTTGAGTTGAAGCTCTATTTTTTTGACACAGATCTCATTTAATCAATCTCATAAAAATAAAATAAAATAAAAAGTTCTTGACATATAGTGAAATCCAGGTGAGTTTTCATCAAAGGCTTTTTATTGTTGTTGCTATTGTTGTTGTTGTTATTTTTATTGATGATGATGATAACGTTTTGGGGAGTGAACTCAGGGCCCAGTTCATCACTAGCAACCACTCTACCACTTAGTTATATCCTCAGCTATTTTGCAGTTGTTTAAATTAATAGACAAAGTGGAAGATTTATTGTGGCAGCTTTATATCTTTCCATTTTAAAGCAGTCTCACTAAGCTACCTTGACTAGCCTTGAACTCACTTTGTAGCATAGGCAAGCATTGATCCTGTTGATCCTCCCAAGTAGCTGAGATTACATGTTTGTGCCACCAGGCCCAGCTTCTGATTGATTTCTTGCTATGCTACTGTGCCAACATTCTAGCTTGTTATAGTCACATTTAACATCTTTATCACTGATTGTGATGGTGTTCCTATTTTTGAGGAGGCCCAAACAACATATAATAGGAGCTATTCTCAAATAGCAACAAATGAAACCAAAATGTTTCTGAATATATTTACCATATAATAAAGTAACCTAGATTTAAAAATACATTTTTTTCAAAGCACAAAGACATTTACCTCATGAAAATAGCTCATTAGGTAAAATGCTTGCTGTACAATCATGATATCCTGAGTTCAGATATCCAGCACCTAATAAAAATTGGGCATATCTGTATGTGCTTACTTCCCAGCACTGGAGTTAGAAACAGGCTGATAGCAGCAATTTTCTTGGTGGCCAGTCTAGCTGAAATAGTCAACTGCACATTCACTAAGAGACTCTTGTCTCTCATAATAAGATGGACACCATAGGAGATACCAGAATTAAAATGTGGCATCTACATGTTAGTGTATGGGGAAATACACCTGTGTATGCATGTGTGCACATGTACTCACACGCAACTTATTAATTTAAAATTGTCAGTTTTGTTCATTGCACTGCCAAAGAAATGAACATATGATTTCATAGGATGGTGAACAAATTCCTACAATTTTGGGGACATTGTTTATGAAAATAAATTTCATGTATGCATTATCTTTAACTGTATAGATAAAGTAATGTTTCAATGTAAGGCTCAACTTCCTTATAGGTAGACAATGAGCATGGAGAATGCCTTCAGGTCATACATCTGCATGTATTCCCTCTTCTAGAGAAATGTCAATGAAGAGAACGTCTTACCTAATATATGTTCATTTATTTCTGAGTTAATTAGCAAACAGAAAGAATGGTAGTTTGAAAGTTTTTTAAAACTGATAAACTGAATCAGAGCTCACATGTTTTCATTAGACAACTGGAAATGAGAACACTTGAAGGACACTGATCATCCTAAAAATAGTGTATGGACTTTAATATCAATTATCAAATAACCCTGTATTTTCAAAGAGATTGTTTGAAATTTCAAAGAGATGTTTATTAACCCATAAACATATGGGTTAATCTATACCAAAAATATAGAGATCAAAATTTTTACCTCAGAAGTTAATGTAATTTATTTCCAGATTAAAGATTACAAAGTAAAATGTGATAAGACATGACAAATATCCAACCCATATGCTCCAAAGATCTTTTCTAAAATTTAGCCAGGATTAGAGCTTATTACACATCATTTCCAATTTTATTAAAAATTAAAGTAAATTTGCTGTTTATACAGATATTTATTTTATATTTTTTTACATCTAAGTGCCCAAATGCATATATGTGTATCACATATATATCTGCTGCCTGCAAAAGACAGAAAAGAGCATCAAATTCCCTTGAACTGAGTTAAAAATGATTGTGAGCACCCATGAAGATCTATGAATTGAATCTGGATCCTCTTTAAGAGCAGTACATACTTTTAACCACAGAACAGCTCCAGCCTTCAAAGTTGCTTTACTACTTAATACACTATAACAATTATTTCCCCCTCAATTTCTTCATCGAGATCTGCATTGCATTTTAATGACTATTATCTATTCACTATTAATATCTATTATCTAATTCCTTCTACCATAACTTGCTTTAAATCATTAGTTATTATACTTTAGTACTTTCAACAATTATTACACATGTCTGATTTCATGTGTATTCAGTGGCTTGCCTCTTGACTATGAAATTATTGTTTAAAAGTATACATACAGTATATATTCACTAGTACTTGTAACTCACCCACCAAAATATAGGAACTCTTTCTAAGCCTTGTGAGAGTTCATGGAAAGGTTTTTCTAATGTGATGGCTGTATTTCTTCCATCCCATGGGACCACAGAGCAATTTGAGTATGCATATCAGTGATTCTAAGATGGAAGTTAGAAATAGGTTGAATGGAACAACCAGGTCATGAAAGTATTTGTTAAAAAAGAATCATCATTTGATATTCATATATAATGTATGAAGACCTAATAACAATACTCCTCAAATTGTTGCATAAAATATGAACAGAAGAGCATTGGCAAATCCATTTTCTGAGGTTAAAGTCACCCAGATACCCAAATCATACAAAGATTCAACAAAGACAGAGAATTACAGACCAGTTTCCATCATGAACATGGATGCAAAAATACTCAATAAAATACTTGCAAACCTAATCCAAAAACACATCAAAAAGATCACCCACCATGATCAAGTAGGCTTCATCCCAGAGATGCAAAGATGGATCAACACATGAAAATCTGTCAGTGTAATCCACTATAAAACAAACTGAAACAAAACAAAACAAAACAAATGATTATTTCATTGGGTACTGAAAAATCCTTTGACAAAACCCAACACTTTTACATGCTAAAAGTCTTGGAGCGATTAAGGATATAAGGGACATCTTATATCCTTGTTGAGGATATCTTATGTTGAGATAAGGATATCTCAACATAATAAAGGCAATCTACAGTAAGCTGATAGTCAACATCAAATTAAATAGAGAGAAACTATAAGCTATTCCCCTAAAATCAGGATAAAGACAAGACTGTCCACTCTCTACATATCTATTCAATATAGTACTTGAAGTTATAGCTAAAGCAGTAAGACAATTAAAGGAGATCAAGGGCATACAAATTGGAAAAAAAGTCAAAATATCACTATTTGCTGATGATATGATAATATACATAAGTGACCCCCCAAATTCTACCAGTCAACTCCTACAGGTGATAAACACCTTCAGTGCAGTGGCTGAATACAAGATTAACTTGACAAACATCAGTAGTCTTACTCTATACAAGTTATAAATGGGCTGAGAATCAGGTAAATATCACTCTTCACTATAACCACAAATAATATAAAATATCTTGGTGTAACTCTAATCAAGCCAGTTGTGGTAGTTTGAGTATAACTAGGAGGTGTGGCTACATAGGTGTAGGTATGGCCTTGTTGGAGGAAGTGTGTCACAGTGGA